>OZ026522.1:93502767-94102767 GCA_964019695.1 Loripinus fragilis
CTCCAGTATTCAGTTTTATTTACTGTTGAGTCCTTATCTTTGCTTTATCTCCTTGTTTTATCTTGATTTATATGTTTTAGGAGATGATGCATTGATAAGTTAGGGGTCTTTCATGTAAACCAAATATCTATGTGTCTTGATCCACATCTGAATTAAGGGTGAGGTTGGCGCCGCTAAACCGGTTTAAGACCTCCAGTTAAATATTTTACTGACCGTTCCAAGGTGGTACTTCTTTTGTGGATCATTTATGTTTGTGTTCTGTCTTGTGTTTGCTATGTCTTTTTGCGCGTATATTTATATGTGCTTTGTGGTCACCTGCTGGGAAAGGGCTGACCTCTTGACGCTCGTTTGTGGTGTCTAACTGTGAGTTTGTCACTTTCTCATTGGTATCCTGGGTCAGGTGTAGTACTTGATTGTATCGATTCCTGATCTTTGCACCCTTACTTACTTTGATTTCTCCACATTATTTATAGCCATTCGCCGCTTGCTATTTTTAAAGTAGTGTTTTGAGTAATGCATACCGCTAATAACACAAAAGTTCTATTTACACCCGTGAAGTGCCATAGCAGACAGGTCTATCCTGGATAGTATAAGCATACAAAGTCATATAGATAATAGCTCAAATAAATCATTCAGAAGAAATAAGATGAAAGTAGCTTTAGAGAGGGACCAATACACGTAGTTCTTTCATAGTACCCCTGCCCTCCCCCCCCCCCCTCTGGATCCACCCATGGTACAGATAGCTCCGTTTTAGTCAATCAATAAATACAATACCTGTTACGCACCCTGCAATTAAATGTTCCAATGTGGTCGACCAGTATTTTAAATTGACTGTAACTCATATGGCAGTTACATTAAAGATCTCATATCATTGTCCATATTCGTAATAATATGTTGTCGATCTATTACATGTTCAGTCTGTGATTCACCAATTAATTGTCACCAATTTAAAATAGAGTGCGTTAACATAATGGCTACTTTGATCAATATGATGATTTATTCCTTTATAATAGCATCGTGTAAATGTTATTGTAATTGATATTAATTGTTCGATGAATCATTAGGAAGAGGTCTTATTACCATTCTTGTGAAGAGGTTTTATTCAAAATAGGGATCAAATATGATTGTGTATGCATTAACATCTGCTAGGCCCCGAGAGTAGTAGTGCTGTTTTATGCATCAGAAAATGATGTTTGATCGTGTTTGTTATTATTTGACTTTATCGCTTGAAAACTTTGGTAAAACGCTTCGACATTTTGAAAGTTTAATTTCTTATTACCTATAATGGCACGTGAACGCATGGAGGATTTTCCGGTTTTAAAAACGCCTGTTCCAGAGCAAAGGTCTTAACTCATATGATAATTACTTTAAAGAGCTCATTACATTGTCCATATTCGTAATAATTTATGGTGTCGATCTATTCCATGTTCAGTCATTATTTCAGAGCAGTACCTGGCGTCACTAAATTGTGTTTACATCTATGAATGTAACTATTGATGGCGTCAAATTATGAGACGTATACATAAAGTAAAAAAAAAGGAGGATGGTGAACACTTCTTTTTTCTTTGCAACAAATACAGAAACGAGCGTCACCAATTCCTTGAAATAGCTAGAGACATTCCACCACATACCATCAATATATTATTATACTGTAATGAAACATTGGACTATCAATTCAATACAGAATATTTCAGTGCAGTACATGAATACATAAAGAACACTAAACGTTTTTACAATACATAAGCACATTTCCCATTGATTGGAACGTTAAATGATACTATATCACCGCTGTCTTTTCAACTATACCACTATAGAGCCAGACTCTGTTCCTTGGAACTGGTGGGACAATTTTGACTATAAAAACATGGAAATGGAGTATTCGATCATCAAACTAAAGTATTCATTAACTTTTAGTGCAACTTAAAGAGAAGAGTCAATGTCGAATTGTTCATATATTGGACTCAATGTTTATATATTTATTTATTTATTTATTTATTTATTTATTTATTTATTTATTTATTTATTTATTTATTTATTCATTTATTTATCTATTCACTTACTTACTTATTGTTGATACTATGTTTTATATCCATGTTTACATGCTTAGAGTGTAGATTTAGATTTGTATATGTAGGGGAAGGGTCGTAACTAATGTTGCGAGAACTTGTGAATCAATTCAATTGCTGTTATTTGTGGCAATAAAATATTTTTAAACTAAAAACTAAGTAAAAATATCCATAAATCAACAGCGCGTGAACTGCCTTATTAATACATGGGTTTGTGCTGGTTGAAACATGAGTGGAAATAGCGTGCGAAAGGCTTTCTAAGCAATAATGGTGAAATGAAATACACCTTAACCATATATGATGCCATCATGTTGAAATGGGTTAAAATGAGATCATTTACTGAATTAATTATGACATTGATTGTGTAAATCCATAACGCAGCTCTTCCGTTTAACATTCCATCAGCGACATACATGTATTTCGGGATATGAAGCTCCTAACTGTTAAGTTTTGATATTGTATGTTCTAAAGTTATTTATGTATTTTATTCCTTTATTGTGTCTTCCAAAATAGTACAGTTTTAAACAAACAATTTTAAAAACAGATTCCAGTGAAATCATGCGCTGCAAAAAAAGATAAGTAAACGTGTCTCTGTTGCATAACCAGCTATGTAATACAATCTGCTCTGTCACAAACAGCAAGCATACTGTTTGTGATGTTATCCAACGTCAATAACCTCTATTCAAGCTGCTCTAGTTTTGACTAAACAATTTTTGTTTTAAGCAACAACGTAATCTGGGACAAAGTATTGACAGTAAAATATATCCAGCCCTCGGCGGCTGCAGAAGCTGTCCGTTCTAAGATGGTGATTTTATTGTTGATAGGTTATAGAATTTTCTCCCCCGCTGTGTGTGGTGTTTTCAAGTTTAGTCCAGATAATTGTACCAGTACGTCTTCGGGTCGTTTCTAGTTTGGCATTCTTCTCTCTATGGAAGTGTAGACAATGCCTTTGCTTAGTGTAAGTTTTGCTTATATGTGTGTTTCTCTGTTTGCCTGTGTCTCTTTCTCTTGGTACCATGGGTTGGTCTATTATATGAGCCGCAGCATGAGATTTCCATCAATTTGACATTTTGACAGGTGTAGACTCGGACGAGCCTCTGCAGCCTCCTGTTAAGCTTAAAAACGCAAAATGGTGTTCAGTCAGTAGCTTAACAATCATAGAATACTCAAGCGACTAGCAAAGGCTCTGATCAGACTGCGCGTATGCGCAGGCTGATCTGAGGCTTTGCTGGTCGCACATACCACATTGTTGGAAATTTCATGCACTGGCTCATAAGTTATTGTGGAATGTCCTGAAATACACATTTGAGCCATGACATGTGATTTCCAGCAATGTGGTAGTTTGACAAGTGAAGACTTAGAAGAGCCTGTGCAGCCCCCTTTTAAGCTTAAAGACTCCAAATTGTAATCAGTCAGTAGCTTAATTCAAGCGACTAGCAAAGGCTCTGAGCAGACTGCGCTTATGCGCAGGCTGATCTGAGCCTTTTCTGGTCGCACATACCACATTCAATTTGTTAGAAATCACATGTCGCGGCTCAATTTTGTTGTACGAAAAGTTGACTGTGCTACTAATTGATAGATTTGTGTTAGATTTAGGTGTCAATATGCAATTAGTCAAAATGTTTAGACTTAAATAAAGGAGAGTACACAAACTGGTGAATAACTTTATTTTGCAACTGCCCCGTGGACATACTATAAACGTACAGGAACGAGTTTTAATATAATTAAACGAATAAAATCGACAATGCTTTGCATTTTAATTCCCAGAGCAACAAGTTAATTTAGAGTAAAAGTTTATGCACGAGGTAATTATGTAGGTGAGGAATGTTCTACGTCATCTTTATAATGTGCGTGTTGCAAACACAACGTATTGGACTATCTAGAGCGAAAAATATGCAGATGTCATATTATCTTCCAAAACCATGCTGGGCCCAATTATGAGCAAAGTCAAATTGCTTAAAAAGAGGATCTTACAATAGTGCTCATGCTTTATTGAATTTATTAAATGAGTTGAGGAAGAGCACCGAAGACCAACCCACGGCGACGTGAGGAAGTTACAGTAGCAAGACATCAGTAAAACAATAAAAGCAAAGTAACCAGCTCTCTCTTCCTCTTCACTATAAAGAACAAGAAGTAATGCATAACAAAATAAACACAGACCCCCATAACCATTGGGAAGTGCATTAAACAATACATCAACACCAAACGGAATTACCGCCTTAGAACGGACAGCAGCCTAAGCCAACGGGGGGCTTAAATGCATTTTACTGGTACCAAATCTTCGCCCTAGATCCTGTTGTTGGTTAAGAAATAGATCAGCTCCAGCAGTGAATTGTTGAGTAATAATTCACTGTTTGGAGGTCAGTTGTAAAGAAGATCAAATCACGAGTGCGCATATTCTTAATTCCAAGTTGGACTTAAATCTCTCTTGCGCCAAGGACTTTCGGAACCTGATTTCTATGGTGACTTAGTGTATAAATTGAAGAAGATTTTGGCTCTAATAATTTCTCAGCGCAGTTCATTAAAATATTTTCCCATTATAAAATGATTGGCTATAACATTAATGTATTGCAACAAACTGCATGCTTGGTGGTCAACCCAATCAAGGTTGGCAGCTTTGCTTTCCTCTTTCATTGCACGCCGGTGGGTCGTACTTCAGACTCTTTGACGGTTCCGACTCAAAGTAAGTAAGGGTGCAAAGATCAGGAATCGATACAATCAAGTACCACACCTGACCCAGGATACCGATGGGAAAGTGACAAACTCACAGAAGACACCACAAACGAGAGCCAGAGGTCAGCCCTTTCCCAGCAGGTGACCACAAAGCACATATAAACAGACGCGCGCGTACAAAGCCATAGCAAACAAAAGACAAAACAAAAATATTAAAGATCCACAAAAGAAGTACCGCCTTGGAACGGTCAGTAAAATATTTTACTGGAGGGCTTAAACCGGTTTAACGGCGCCAACCTCACCCTTAATTCAGATGTGGATCAAGACACATAGATATTTGGTTTGCATGAACGACCCCTAACTTATCAATGCATCATCTCCCAAAGCATTTAAATCAAGATATAACAAGGAGATAAAGCAAGGATAAGGACTCAACAGAAAAGACGCATCTACTGATGAGCCTGATGCTTTGGCTAGTTGTCGGGCCCACCGGGGTTTACCTGTTGGATTCCCCTTGCTCCGGTATTCAGTTATTAACTGTTGAGTCCTCATCTTTGCTTTATCTCCTTGTTATATCTTGATTTATATGTTCTAGGAGATGATGCATTGATAAGTTAGGGGTCTTTTATGCAAACCAAATATTTATGTGTCTTGATCATCATCTGAATCAAGGGTGAAGTTGGTGCGGCGTGAAACCGGTTTCAGCCCTCTAGTAAAATATTTTACTGACCATTCCAAGGCGGTAGTTCTTTTGTGGATCTTTTATGTTTTTTTCTGTCTTTTGCTTGCTATGCCTTTGTGGGCGTCTGTTTAAATGTGTCTTGTGGTCACCAGCTGGTAAAGGACTGACCTCTTGGCTCTCGTTTGTGGTGTCTAACTGTGAGTTTGTCACTTTCTCATTGGTATCCCGGGTCAGATGTGGTACTTAATTGTATCGATTCCTGATCTTTGCACACTAACTTACTTTCATAGATAGTCAGAGCTAAAGAAAACTTCAAATTGTGCTACAGTGGGCCCAGCCAACGAGAAGCATCAGGCTCCAACCAACGGATTAAAGCTGTACGTCAGGGTCGTCGTTGAGTCTGAGGCATGACCCACCGTCGTTCAATTAAAGAGGAAAGCATAGCTATCAACCGTGATCGGGTTCACAACCGAGCATGCAGACTGTCTAATGATGACCATGTTGTATCCCACTTTTATATAACGTTTAATAATCTTTTTAAATTGATCACTAAAATTAGGCTTTCCAACAATTCGTTTGAATTTATAAGCTACATCGCCATAAAATACAGATTTTGATATGCCTTGTTGCAGAAGAGTCTTTAAGCAAATATTGTATTTTACAATCAACTCTGGGTGTCGGTAATTAAATTTAGAAAAAGCTTTACGAAGTTTGTGGTATCGATAACCTTGTTTTAGTAGCTTAGAAGTCATAAATATGTTTCTGTTGTTGAAGTCATCAACATTAAAACATACTCTTGCAAAATGAATAAGTTGGGAAACGTATACACCATAGTAAGGGGAGCGAGGAATATCTCCATCAAGAAATGGAAAATTAATATTTTTAAATTAAAATCGTCCCGTTTATGATAATTTTAGTTGAAACTATGCGAAGTCCGAAAAGGGGGCTACTGTATCTGATGAATTTGCCTTATTCAACTGAAGTTCAAAGAACTGGACCAGCGACTGTGCTGTTACTGAGGAGATAGGCAGCGAGTTCCACAGACGTACTGTTGAGGAGAAGAAATAGCTCTTCATAGATTCTGATGTGCTCAAACTTATCTGGGTTAAATACTATAGGCCAAGTCTCTCTCCAATACCATTTCAAACACTTTCTGCTTTGCAGTTGAATTATCATTGTTTAAAATGGTTCATCTTTTTATAATATTTATGTTTTTGGTTTGCTGGCCTGTGTTTTACATCGCTTTCGTTGTCTTTTTGAGTACCTAAACCTTTGCATACTGGGAACCCCTAAGGGTATTTTGACAATTATTGAAGACTCGTATATGCATTTAAGGAGCAGTATGGTAACAGGACTGCACGTCTCTGGACGGCTTCGACATTGTTGTTGCCTATATGTCAGTTGGGCATGATGATAGGTTTCTCTGTAGAAAGGAGATAGTCTATACAAAGATAGTATTTCGTCAATGCAAGGTACAATTCGTTTGTCAATGTAAGGTACATTTTTTATTGTCTTTTTGAGTACTGAACCGTGGATGTTGTATATGGACTAGACAACCTCACTTTTTTTATTGATTCTGATGTGCTAAAGTGAGAATGTCCAGTCCATATACAACATCCATGGTTCAGTACTAAAAAGGACATTAAAGAATTGTACCTTGCATTAACATAAAAAAGACACAGATGCAATGTCGCAAAATGAAGCATTTCATCAGGGCCGTCACTATCATAAAAACAATCTTCAGAGACTGCAGTACATAATTGTTATGCAATTTCTATCAGTGGACCCTTGAAATATATAATAGACAATCCCATCCTTTATGTGAAAATATATCAGTGTACAAAGGGCTAACCATGGATGTTGTATGTGGACTAGAACATTTTCACTTTTATTACTGATCTTGTGTGCTCACACTTGTCTGTGCTAAATACCTTTGGACAAAATAAAGAAGAAGGCAAAAATAAGGAATCGATACAATCAAGTAACACACCTGACCCAGGACACCACATGGGAAGGTGACAAAAACACAAGAAAACATCCCAAACATGAGAGACATGAGATTAGCCCTTTCCCAGCAGGTGACCACAAGGCTGCAATGAACAGACATGACAAAATGACAGACACGAAACATAAATAACAAAAAAAAAATCACAAAAGAAGTACCGCCTTGGATGGTCAGTATAATATTTTTACTGGAGGGCTTAAAGTAGTTTTATGGTACCAACCTCACCCTCATATCTGATTTGGATCAAGGCAAATAGATGTTTGTTTCGCATGAAAGATCTTATATATGTGTCATCTCCTAGCAATTACAAATCGAGATACAAAAAGGAGATAAAAACAAAGGTAAGGACTCAACAGTATATACAACTGAAAACGGGAGTAAAAGAAATCCAACAGTTAAACCCCTGTGGACCCGACTACAGACACACCATCAGGCCCTAACCTTCTCATCTAAAAATAAGTCTCTATCTCATCAATTTAAACACTACATGTTTTGCAGTTAAGTGATGCTTGTTTTAAATGGTACATCTGCTTTCTATGATGTGTCAAAGAATGCTTCTAGCTTTGTTATATGATGTCTTTGATGTATGGGCTATTTTGTCATGGGTGTAAACCTAATCGGTACAATCATCTCTTTCGTTTGAACCAGGATTAAGCTGTCAGTATATCAGTTGTTTTGTTTAATTCATAATAACGCATGTACTATTCATCTGTTCTCTTTCTTGACTAATGCATGTATATGCAATATTGTTGTTATATAAAACCTAATGCATGTATATGCAATATTGTTGTTATATAAAACATGGGCTATGATATAGGGCCGATATGGCTTTTGAACCGTGTTCAGAATAATGCTGATTTTTCTAAGAAATATCAATTGCGTCTATGCGTTAAATGCACTATATTCGTTTAAAACGATCATTGTATCCACCACATATTAAAAGTATATCTTTTATAGAATATCTTTAATAGAATCTTTAGGTGAAAATAACGATTCTGTTTATGGCCAACAACACTATTCATAGTCATGTGAAATCATATTCGCAAACAATCAGAAGTTAACAAAAGATATTCTGAATCTCTGTCCATCACAACTTTGATATCGCTATTAGTAACTGAAAGCCTGATAAAGCGATACGCTGTATGTCATTAAGCACCGTAGATAGTAGAGTGCATACATAGAAAATTGAATTACTGAAGCGTTGTCATGTTAATGGACCTTATAGACAGAGACATTAAACTAACTAAAGCACTTGTCTCGTGTCATCAAGAGCAAAGCTCAAGAGGAACCAAATAAAGTGTTATAGTATAGTACTGTTGTGAACTCTGGGTATTGATTGACCTGTATACACATCTATACTATTTCAATAGCAGCCACGCCTCAAAGCGTTTCACACAAGTATAGTAAAGGTATAACACTTGGCGTCTTGGGTAGTGAATTTAGCCCTGAATACAGTAGGAATGAGAAAGCATGATCTGAAGGCTTGATTCTTGGGTTTTGACAAAAGTCCTGGCCCCTAGTTATTGAAACGTTGTCCATGCTCAACTCAAATGAGTATGAAAATTCACCTGCTTCTTCAACTGAAATGCTGAAAAATAAAGACATGTCTTGCTTTCAAACTCTCAAATGTTGTATTTATCGTGCTTATAAATGTTAAATGCCAACACTTGTTGGCATTTTAACATTGATGAGCATTATGATTTTCATGCTCAGATGAGTTGAGTATTTAAAAATGCTTATAACCCCAGGACCAGGATTAAGGTCGGCTTGAGTTCATATATGTTGCTTTTAGTCGTAGATGAAATAGGAAGGAGGGCAGTTGTAGGTAGTGACTGTAGTACTGGATAAATTAAGATAGATTGAGAGAAGAAAGGTGGGCGTGATCCGGAAGCTTTTTCCCTGGGTAGGGACTGTAGTCCTGTATACAGTAGGACAACGAAGAGTGTTTGTCTTTGTTTTGTTATGCATTACTTTGTGTACATTCTAGTTTTGCAATCATCTTGAAGAGGAAGAGAAAGCTGGTTGCTTTGCTCTTATTGTCTTTAAGATGTATTGCTACTGTAAATGTTTTGTGGCTCTTCCTCACGGTGCCGTGGGTTGGTCTGCAGTGTGTGATTGTGATTTTTTTTGTTCATACTTACTTACTTTTTTTGATAGGCTTTGTCCCCTTTGTCGTATTGGCTATACTCATGTTCATGGTAGGAAAAAGATAAGTGACAGTCATATTTGGTTCCCTACATTATGAGTGTAGTCTTCGATAAAGTTGGACGGAGATAGGTGTTATGTAGACCTCATTCCCTGATAAGCGATATTCCCTGGGTATACTTCGTCCAGATAAGAGACGTTGTGTGGTTCTTTGCTAGGTTCAACCCCTGGACAAATATATTTGGAAATCGGCAAGTTGCTTAGACTGCTGTCCGTTCTAAGGCGGTGATTCAGGTTTTGTTGATTCATTGTTTATTGTTGCCCCCAGTGTTTGTTGGGTTCTGTCTTTGGTCCTTGTTTTGTAATTTAGTATTTTATGTCCTTCTAGTGTTGCAATCACCTTGATGAGAAAGATAGGGCCGGTTGCTTAACTTTTATTGTCTTCCTGATGTATTGTGACTTCGTGTACTATGGGTCTTCCTCACGGTTCCGTAGGTTGGTCTGCAATGTGTGATTATGGTATTTCCTGAGCATACGTACTTGCTTTTTAGAATGTTTATGTCATAATGACTTGTGTTTTCAAAAATTGGAATTTTTATGCCATGATGATTTGATTTTTCTGAAATTGGAATGTTTATGCCACAATGACTTTTTCCCAAAATTGGAATGTTTATGCCATGGTGATCTAATTTTCAAAAAATGGCATGTATATACCACGATAATTAGTTTTTCAAAAATTGCAATGTTCATGCCACGTTGAAGTGTATTTCGAAAATTGGAATGTTTATGCCATGGTGACGTGTATTTCAAAAATTTGGAATGTTTTTGCCACCATGACTTGTATTTTAAAACTTGGAATGTTTATGCGACGATGACTTAATTTTTCAAAAATTGGATGGTTTATGCCACTATGACTTGTATTTCAAAAATTGGAATGTTTACGCCACTATGACTTATTTTTCAAAAATTG
The DNA here is from genome assembly GCA_964019695.1 of Loripinus fragilis. Classification (NCBI taxonomy): domain Eukaryota; kingdom Metazoa; phylum Mollusca; class Bivalvia; order Lucinida; family Lucinidae; genus Loripinus; species Loripinus fragilis. Next base: position 93,513,309 of record OZ026522.1, read on the forward strand.
GAATGTTTATGCCAGGATGAATTGTTTTCCAATAATTAGAATGTTTTTCCACGATGACTTGTTTTTCAATAATTTGAAAGTTTTTGCTTATGATGACGTTTTTTTGCAAGAATTGGATTGTGTATGTCACGATGATAATGAGCATAAGACTTTTTTGCATATTGTCTGCAAGGGAGCGCAGTGGCTCAATAGTGCTTGGTTTGAGACGGAGGGATTGCTGGTTTGAGCCTGATTGGAAACAAACACACAATATTGTCAGCTCATGTCAATAATGAGGGTCTGGATGGGGTATAATGATTAGTGAATAATGGCCCTTTTTATAATGAATAGTGAATAATTAGCCAAAAAATTAATGAATAGTGAATAATGAGGGCCTAAAAATTAATGAATAATCCTATTTTTTAATGAATTGAAGAAAGAATTAATGAATAGTGAATAATCAGATTTCTTTGCCTACTTTCTTACTTATAATGAATAATTAGTCTTATTATAACGAATAACCAAAAATTTTAATGAGATGAATAATGGGCTAAATTTTTAATTAATAGTAAATACCAGACCCCCCCCCCCCCCATCCAGACCCTCAATAATGGATGAAAGATTCAGCCGTTTATAAGGAATACTGAAACAGGTCACTTACACGGGAAGAGTTGTCAGTTATTCCGATTTCCATAACCATGTGCTACTGGAAGGCATCAACTGTATTTACTGGCATTGAGGTATAGAAGTAGATGAGGTTCAAAGCAACGATTAGACCCCTTTCCCCGCTGGATACGTAATAGTTATACCATGGGTTGTCCGCCTGTACGTGGAGATAATCCACGAGCTTTAGCGAGTGGATTATCTTACGTACAGATGGACACACATGGTATAACTATTTTATATCACCTACATCAGTGTAGACCTTGCACATCAAGTGATATTCCATGCTAAAGTTGGTAAAGGTGGTATAAATAGCATTGGCGTTAATTAGAGGCATTTGCGAATAGACTATAACTAGAAGTCTCGTGCCCTGGACTATATAGTATAAAGCATACTGCCTTGGTATACACTCGTTACCATAACTACGGTATTGAGCTTTTATTTTCCCACTTTGGTATCGGAATACAGAAATATCACTCCTGAGTCACCAAAGATCGTCAACTCTGTAATGTTATACCAGCAGGAGATAAACACGTTATGCGGTCAGATAGACCCGGCGCGACATATTGACAGGCGGTCAGGTCATTTAATTTCGAGATGTCATCTGATAGGAGTATCCTAGCATTGATAATGTCCCATTAAGGCGCTTTATGGTGAATATATCATAGATCCAACAAGGTGGTATTGACCAGCACTAAACGTCAGCCAATTGTTGCATATAAACTACATGTACACAATGGATTATCTGTACGATTCTTACCCAACCAGCACACAGTATCGGGCCATCATCGGCCCGCTTTTAGAGGCTTACTGGGAAGCGAACAACGTGGAAGTCTCAGAGGTGGTCATAGATCTGCAAAGGTAAAAGGAACTGCGATTGTTTTGCTAAAAGGAAGCTGGGAAGGTGATTGCTATATTTCCCTCATTGGTCAATAATCACTGAAGGGGAATTGATCATATTTATAAGGCGGCAATATAGTTTACGCACAATTTGAGAGCACAATCTCTCGCGTTGTTTAAACAATATTTTATTGAAACTTCTAGATTCACCTGTCTTTTGATTTTGCAATACTGTAAAAGAGCCTTGCATTTTACAATGAATACTATTTCAACATAAACTTGGTCTTGTGAAACACAACCTACCATATGGCAGCCATTTTCCAGTGTTATAGTTATGAGAGTCATAGAGACGCCTTTAAACGATTTTGCAAACAAGGCAGATCCAGCCAGCTGCCTGATCAGCGGAGATTTTAAGTCATTGGATGAAAGGTTACGAACAGATAAACGTCAAATACGCAAATAAGCTGTATCGCAGACCTGTCCATCAATATGAGAGTGTTTCCTCGATGACTAACAGTCCATGACACAAATTTGATGCTTCTCGTGTTTCTTGATTTAAAGAAGTAGGGAATATTTCACGATAACGGCGTACTTCGAATCGAACTATAGTCCCTACTATAGTAACTAAAGTTTGATTCGAACACCTATAGTCGCTACTAGGGTGACGTCACGAGCCTACTGGAGATGGTCGGAGCACCGTTACTCTAGTAGATAGGCTGGTTCCCTTCTTTAGACATATCTAACGATGGGTTCAAGATCTAGCACGATGGGTTCAAGATCGGTCAGTAGCCTCAAAAATTATATGTTTTTGTAAAATAAACCTAGCTGAACATAATTTTTAGTCCCACGTATTCGTAAATTGATTATTAGAAAGCGATGTGCAGTTTATAACATCCTTTCTGTCTTCGACGAAGAATTGAAGTGGAGCCTACAGGGCTATTATTTTTGTTTACTTGCCAACCAACTAAAAGTTCCAACTTTAGTCGTTCGGGTGTAAACGTGCGTGCGCATCTATTACGTAAGAACTATAGTAGGAACTTTAGTTCGATTCGAAGTACGCCAACATTATGCCACATGGAATAGTGGACCTTTATTTCAAAAGGTTTACATTTTAATGCGTTAAACTCATCTTAATTGGGCAAGTTTTCCATGTGATACTAAGTTACAAATGAACACTCTTTAATATACAACCAAAATAGTTGGTCTGCCTGCTTTTTGAGACATAAATTAAAACTGCTCACAAAGTGTTGCGTTTTTAAAGTCTGTTAGTATATGAAACACTGTGGATCCTTATTAGCTGGCTGGCTGATCTTGGTTTACATTGTTTCCAAATAAAACTGGTATAAGATTCCCGTCTTTCGGGTTGTACACGTACTAAACGGAGGATTACGTGTCTTGCCTAAGGACGCAACACAGTGCCGCCGGTGAGTTTCGAACCAGCGACCCTTCTACCTCACGTCTAACACAGTGACCACTGACCCACCGCCCGGTATATTAATGCACAATACATGTAAAGACCAATAATCATTTGTAAAAAAAGAAGAGCGCTTCCAAAACCAAAATATCGTTATTGGTATCAGAGAGGACTGGTTACTGTTTGCTCGCACGCGAGAATGAATTATTGGTTACTTTCTCTGTTAATGGAACTTAGTCAAGGGTGTATTGGGACTGTTCTTCCACTTGTCTTACACTAGCTTACGTTTGCTTCAGAGAGTATGTACCAGTGAAAGTCTTATCGGAATATTGCGCTCCCGTCCGAGCAGATATCGCTGTTAACTCTTTGCCTGCCTCTGTCGTCTTGCAAACAGTATGGACCCAGATCAGACCCGATAAAATGTCGGGTCTGATCTGAATCCAAACTATTTGACACTTTAAACGTATTAATGAAAATATCTTCTTTTTTTAAGTTGATTTTTATATTAATCATATGACGTCGCGTCTGGGAGTGAAATAACGCCATGCATTAAAATCGATAAACCACTAGTGGTTTACAGATTTTCGGGAAACTTTATGGAAATGACTTTTTCAACGTCACGCATATGGAACCCTTACGTTTTCCGCCCAAAAAAGGATTTCAAAATGATTTTAATGTCATATGATAAATAGAATCTAACATTCGCGCTCCAGTATTATATAATTTATTAAACTCGTTGCGAAAAAAAAAGAGATAAAATGTGAGGAAAACCTCGCGTTTTATCTCTTTTTCGCAACGAGTTTAATAAATTCAATAAAACATGAGCACTCATGTTAGATCCTCTATAAAAAAACAGTAGACGACAAACAATATAAAACTTATTTAAGCATGCAAAGAGTTAATTTGATAGTTTCTGTTTTAATCATTGCAAATTGAAAATTGATTGAGCAGACATATTTATAAACTTCTTTTTTTACGTAAATAACCAAACCACGACTTTCTGTTAATCATTATAGGTTCAAATGGTTTAAAAGATTAATATAGTGATTGCCCTAACAAATGTTTGTGGAATTCGGATTTTGGATTACTGTGCTATTGGAGTTAGACGGTTAGGCTCTTTTGCCGTTTACTCATAAATGTTTAAATCGTATTTGTGCCCGTTATGGCATAAGTTTTATTAATATTGTTAATATTGTTGACTATTAAATTGGATAATGTTCTTAGGCTTGATCTTTATGTAGGAATTTATATTTGCCACACCTCGGTTCATATATTTGCAGGTAAGATAGAATATTTCTTTGTTGTATGTTTATGTTATTGGCGCTCTTTTACTTAGGCTTTTCATTTTTATTTGAGCCGCGACATGTGATTTCCAACAGTGTGGCATGTTGACAAATGTAAATTAAGATGAGCCTGCGCCGCCTCCTTTTAAGCTTAGAGACTCCAAATGATGTTCGGCCAGTAGCTTAACACTCATAGAATATTCAAACGACAAGCAGTGGCTCTGATCAGACTGCGCGTATGCGCAGGCTGGTCTGAGCCTTTGCTGGTCGCACATACCACATTGTTGGTTATCTCATATCACGGCTCATTTTATTTTCTTTGTGCTATCATTTCTACTTGCATTGTACTAAGATTATGAAGTGGACCTAATTCCAAACTTAACTATAATTCCGAAGTGTGCTGGAGTATTTCGAAGCCCCATACTAGGTAGTGTAATTTGAATTATTTGTGTAATGGATGGAAACAGGCGTTACATGTATCACACTTATGTTTCACAGTGAGTGTAATCGTTAAAAAAGATATTACTTCGACGAATGTTCAGTGCAGTAAAGCATTTTAATGACATTATTTTTGGTTCAAGTGTGACAGGTAAAGCTGCTATTTGGAACAGGCAAAGGGCGTCATAAATAAATATTGAATCGTATAATACAATGGGTCAGCCCGTGACAACAACAACAAAAAACGCCATTGATGTACGCAAAAGCTTCCAGCTAGCATATAAAAGTGGACCACTATTGACCCGTCAGTGACCGGTGGGTCGACAGTGGACAAGTTTGTATGCCGGCTGAGAACACTCGCAATTCTTCAAACGTGCACAAGCAGCTTGTGAGCAACGCACGCCCTTGCCAGAATGCGACTGTTTGAACGAATGATTGTGATTATAAAATGCATTTAGAAATGTAAATTTCTCAATAAGAAAAATGTTAACCACTCATTTAGGGCTGGTGTCAATATTAAGACAGTTGAAGAACTGTGTTGTAAATAGTCATTCTCGCCAAAATTGTATTTCTGACAATAAAACTACAATGTACAAAATAGTCTTACCATTTATAGTCGATGTTATGGTGGGTTTCTGTGAATCATTATTCAGTTGAATATCAGATGCGCTTTATCAATATATTCAAAATATGCTGACAACATGTTTAAAATAATAAACTGCTTAAACTACATTTGATAGTTCTCGCAATCGTGTGTAATCTACAAAATATTTTATAGTTGTTGGCCTTTAAAAAGTAAGTGAGTATCATGATCTGGGAATACCACAATCATACACTACAGACCAACCCACGGCACTGCGTGAAAGGGCCACAGAATATTTACTGCATAGTAGCATTACATCTGTAAGACAATAATAGCAAAGCAACCAGTTTTGTCTTCCTCTTCAAGATGAATGCAAAACTAGAATTGACACAAAGTAATGCATAACAAAACAAAGACAAACACAGAACTCCCACAGACAATGGGAAGTACATTAAACAATAGATCAACATCATCAGAAACACCGCTTCGAATGGACAGCAGCCTAAGCCATCTGGGACTTAAATGCATTCTACTAGTGCTAAATCATCGCCCTAGATTCTATTGTTGTTAAAGCACAAAATCATTTAGCTCGCATGGGGGCTTCCTAACTAATACCATGTATCATCACAGAGAAACCATTAAATCAAGTTAACACATTATGATGAAACAATGATGAAATGTTCACCTCGCATGAAGGCCATCTAACTAATGCAATGTATCAGCATGGAGAAACACTAATCAAATTAACACACCATGATGAAACAAAGAAAAGGGCTCATGCCTCATAAACAGACAGAGCTAAAGAAAATCTAAAGTTGAGCTACGGTGGGCCCAGCCAACAACAAGCATCAGGCACCAACCAACGGATTAAAGCTTCACGTCAGGGCCGTCATTAAGTCTGAGGCCTGACCCACCGTTATGCAATTAAAAAGGAAACCATAGCTATCAATCGTGATTGGGTTCTCAACCAGACATGCAGACTGTCACAAGTTATCCATGCTGTATCCCATTCTTTTATCTTTTAAAAAAATAATAATCGTTTTAAATTGGTCACTAAATTTAGGCTTTCTAACAATTCTTTTAAATTCATAAACTCAATCGCCATAAAAAAACAGGTTCTGATATGCCTTGTTGCAGAAGAGTCTTTAAGCAAATACTGAAGACTAAGACTAAATATATTTCCATTTTAGTGTCTTTGCTGGTAAGATATGAATAAAGTCAATCTATTTTGATTAACTTTTTTAGATTTTGCGACACTGCACATCTGCATGTATCCATTTCACTATTACTGGCAAGAAAGAATCACGCGAATCACATTCGATATATAGAGGGTGTCAATACACGTATCACAGATGTGAAAAAATATTGAAATAGTAGAATAATATATTGCACTCGGGCAGTACATTGTTACTGTTATAGTTTACGAGTGTTTTATTAGATGGGTGAGTGTCAAAATGAATACCTCTGCCCACACGTTTGTTTAGAGATATACCACGAGAGTCCAGACGTTGCATCATTATGCATACGTTTTTTTGTATGCCATGTGTAGATCTCTAAAGGGACGTGTTTTATGGAGAGTGCACTGTGTTGTGTTTTACGTTGAACTTTGATATACTATATGTTCCAATGAATGCTGTCATATATTGCCTACTGCACGAAGTGGTGATCGTATTTGCTTACAGCATGAGGGAATTGCGTTTGATATATGAGTGATGCCTGAAAACTGCAACCTGCAGTTTTCGGGCATCACTCATATTTCAGTCATACTTCAGTCAAGAATTAAAGAAGATGTAATCAGCATAACACAGCTGCAACCTGCACAAAGTAAATTCTGACAACAACCATTCAACTATTTTTAAATGAAAAAACCCGAAAAGTTATGACCACTATAACACGCTGCATTGCATTTCTTGGTGTTTGCTCGATTGCAAATTTATGTTACTGGAATTCATTTTGCATGTTTTATGTGCGTCGAATTATGTCAGAAGTTATTAATAAAATTACTTCAAAAATGCATTAAAACATCACAGAATATCTTAATGTCATTTAAGGTGGCAGAGAACACATTAATCTTAATTGAAATATTAAGTCCGTGCGCAAATTTATATCTCTCGTGCTTAAGTTCTATCAGCCGGTTCTTAAAATTAATTATATGACTGTTCTTTATCGTTAATTTTACTGAATCATTAAGTCAGAAGTGATTTCCACGCAATAATATTGTAAATTATGTAAATTACATCTAAGTACTCGACTTATGCTAACTATTTGCATACTGCGCATTTTGCATTTTATTCATCTTCTGCAGATTTTTTTTAAAAAATAAATTTTGAAAACATATTTTAAGAAATTCCATTAGAATGTCAAACAGTTTGGATCCAGATCGGGCTTAGGTCCGGCGTTTTTGTGAGGCCTGATTTGAGAACAAAAATGCTTGTAAAACGCGTCAGTGGATGTTGTGCAAGAGTTTTTTTCTGTAGAATACATATCAGCCGCGACATGAGATTTCAAAAAATACCTGGTACATTGTCTGTGCGACAAGCAAATGCTCAGACCAGCCTGCGCATAAGCGCAGTCTGATTAGAGCCTTTGCTAGTCGCTTGAATATTCTATGACTGCTAAGCTACTGACTGAACACCATTTGGAGTTTTTGAGCATAACAGGAGGCTGCACAGGCTCGTCTGATTCTACACTTGTCAAAATGCCACATTGTTAGAAATCACGTGTCTTGACTCATATGGGCACCGTTGTCATGTGATACCGGTACATTTTGCTAGTGAGAGATTATGGAATAGGTGCAGTTACATGAGCTGACTGGCCACAGCATACAATGACGTACAGTGCTGTTCCCCACTGAGAGATAAGGCATAGAAATAAAAACTTCGTGAATCTTAAAATTAGTAATTGACTATTTAATATAACGACTAAGGATGGTGATGAATTTGTATTACAAAATTACAATTGTGTAGGATCTTTTACCTAAATGACAACTGCATTAAATCCAATACACTAGATTACATGTGTGTGTGTGTGTGTGTGTGTGTGTGTGTGTGTGTGTGTGTGTGTGTGTGTGTGTGTGTGTGTGTGTGTGTGACAACTATCTCTCTCTCTCTCTCTCTCTCTCTCTCTCTCTCTCTCTTACACTCACACACACGCACACACATGCGCGCGAGCATGCATGCATGCGTACATTAAACATTTATATTCTCAATTGAGATGTAGCGGCGATCATGCTGAATTAAACAGTCATACTCGAGTTTTTGGGGGTTTTTTATCGAAGACAGATCGGATTGTGGTTGCAAATTCTCCTATATAAAAGCAATTATTGATACATGTACGATCGAGTGCAAGTTCCAAATTTGTTTCAGCATCGTTCAAATCTTTCGGTGCGGATTGAATATCGATACGAGCGTTTTGCTAGTTTCGCATTTATATACATATATAATTTATTGATTAATTAAAATATTAAAATATAATGATGCATCAATCAATTTGATGACCTAATTTGTTCTCTCGCACATACATTTACCGCAGATTGCATTCAAGTGAAACTCGAGGAAGAGTTACATACAAACCATTGTTGTACATTATTCTATTAATCTTTATTGTGAATTTTTAAAATAATCTTGAAATATTGGAGGTGCAAGTTTTCAAAATATAACCTTAATACATGTATAATGGTAGTACATGTATACCAGTTTTCATCTTAGCACATTCGTATTTAAAATATTATTTAATATGAATATTATGAAATATCGCTTTTACCAAATGCATAAATAATTACGTTATCAAATTGTGTACATTTATGATGATTTTGCTGCATGTACATATGCCAAGCTTAGCAATAACTGTTAAAATTGTATAAGTCTAATTGCCCATTTGCCATTCGCAAGCTATGGTGCTCTCTATTCACTATAATGTTCGACTTTTGCTTTTCGTCGTTAGAATGGGTTGTGCGCCGTATTACGTGTATTAGTTGACTGATCACATTTACCGTACGCGTGTTACGCCCTTATCAAAATTTTGAGCCGTGGCATGTGATTTCGAACAATGTGGCATTGTGACAAGTGTAGACTCAGAGAGCAGCCTCTGCAACCTTCTTATAAGCTTAGAAACTCCAAATGGCGTTCAGTCAGTAGCTTAACAATCATAGAATACTCAAGCGACTAGCAAAGGCTCTGATCAGACTGCGCGTATGCGCAGGCTGATCTGAGGCTTTGCTGGTCGCACATACCACATTGTTGGAAATCTCATGCACTGGCTCAAATGATTCCAATTTTTTAATAAGGACCATGTAGGCATCGTACGTGCAATAAAGCATGTCTTAAGCGGTCACTCAAAAAGAAGACCAAAATTTGGTTTTCAAGACCGATAATTGCGGCTAAATGCAAGCCAAAAGTATTGCAGAATGCTACATGGCCTTCCGCAATACTTTCGATCTGCACTAATCTACCATCCGTCTTTAATTCTTTTGTTTTGTTTATTTTCGAGTGGGCGCTTAAGACAGGGTTTACTGTACCAAAGAGAAACTGGAATGGATTTTGTCCTTTTCACCGTCACGAATATCCTTTTTAGGTAGTTAACGCAGAAATCAGGAATGACGCATATAATTCCGTTCGAAATATACGTCAGTAAAGTATATAATAAGCACTACTAAAGGTCACTTGCATAGTGTTCGTTATTTTAGATGTTTTCAGATGTTTCAGTTAAGGTTTTTAACAGCATGAGCCTAATATATGTATCAGTAGAAGTATTGTAGGCAGTCATTAAAACTAAGAACTGGAATCGAAAACACCTGTAAATAACTGATGCTGCACAAGTAAATTAGTAATCTCTTATGGGCCATCCCAGGTTATATTGGTAGTTATCGCTAATGCGTAAAGCCATTGCGAAGCTATCCAGTGGGGTTTGGTATGAAGCTTAACGTGAGTCAGTACATGCCACCATTGTACTTATCGCATATGCGCAAAGCCACCTTTAAACATTATTATTAATGTATTCAGCAGGGCTAGCGATCTTGATTTTAGTTCGAGTCTTCATCTACATTCATACTTTGTGTATGCGAGCAGCGAAGGCTCAGGTTAGTTGCTTGACAATGCGATAATGTGCTGGTCCATATATGTTTTGTGCACATGACCATTGTATGTTTCTTCTGATACTGCGTGGATACCCTGGCTTGTCTGAAGCAAACATGTATCTAGTCAGAAATGCGATGGTTTACTAGATCATCATGCGCCTACTCTTATGTTTTCTTTATTACTATCTCAAGTTTGGTTCTATGTTCTATTTGTATTAACTTGAGAAAGTAAACAACACAAATGAACCACCCCATGCGATAATATTGCTTTCCCCTTTACTAAACATTAAAATAGATCAGTTTGGGCAATCGCATGAGATTTTGGTACAAGTACTATTAACTTCAGTGACCCCGGTGATTATTGGTTGAAGTGCCAAGGTTCTGTCTTGCTGGATAGGACAAGTTCTATTTGCCAAGATTTATCTGATGAGACAAAACATCATACAAGACTAAGTAATATACTAGTAAGATTTTTCTTCCAAGACTAATTATATAAGACTAATCTTGTCGTGTAAACAGGTCTTAGTCGTGTGAGGGTGGTATAAAAAAGCCGTCCCTCGGTATCACCGTTTGTCATCACTTGGCAAGCCGCGTGATGCCAAACGGTGATCATTGAGACAGGACCCTCGGGATCTCCGTGTGTCATCACTCGGTAAGCTTGGTGATGCCAAACGGGGATCCTTGAGACGGATTGTTCTGTCCTACCTTCACACTCATGGTCGATTCTTATATTCTGGTGCCGTTGGTTGGTCTGTGACTTGGGATTTTGACAAATTCTTGTCAAATTTGCACTTGCACTAGTTTTTGCACAACGATCGCCATCGCCTTTAATAGAATTTAGCTTTGACAGAATCTAGCTTTAGACATCCGTTTGAAGCTTAGACATTTAAACGTTTGAAAATAACGACTGAACTAATTATAACTGAATGGATTTGACGTGTTGTACCGAATGATGCAATATATTTGTCTGTAAAGCGTTGCATTTCTCTGAAACAGCGGAAAATTCTTTAAGTTACAAGAAAGAGCAATTTGTTCAATTTTACTGTATACTGAACTCTTAACACACTTTCTCTCACACTTTTCAGCCTAATAGAATTTTCCATAAAGCTAAAGACAATAGACAGAATGGTCCATTGGATATATTGAGGGGTCGGTCACATGTTATAATTTCCAAATACATGTAATATTGAATTACTTTGCTCAAGACCAATTTTGTCTTATCAAACATTGCTGATCCTGATTAATTTTCATCTGGGCCGCAACTTTTTGTCAAAGTACCAGTTAAGTGTTTTCCAGTATATGTAAACTGCAAAAGACGACCCGTTTGGATCAACAAAGTGTTTTTGTTGTAAGTTTTCAGTTAATGAATTACAAGTCGATATGTTTATAACAAAAGGTATTATACTTAAGCACCATTCACAAAAATACATTGTAGTTTCCTCGACTTATTATGCTAAGCCGTGATAATTCACAGTCATCGTACGTGTTTGTATCTAACGAGCAAGTCATTGCGACAGATAGAATTGCTGTGATTGACATTGCAACAGGCCATTAAATAAGTAATAGTTATACCATGGGTTGTCCGCCTGTACGTGGTGATAATCCACGAGCTTTAGCGAGTGGATTATCTTACGTACAGGTGGACAAACAGGGTATAACTATTTTACACCACCTACATCAGTGTAGATCTTGCACATCACGAGATATATCGTGCTAAAGTTGGTAAGGGTGGTATAAAGAAACATATCTTAAATACACTAAACTACTTCTTCGCAGAGACAAGAAGTTGTCTGGCGAACAACTATGGCTCAGCTGAGTCTATGCAGGATTGTCGGCGACTTCAGGCCACGTTGCAAGTAACCCTGATTTTAATGCATACGTACACCAGGAAGCACAACATATTTCAGAAAATGAATATTTTTAGGGGTATGGAGATTTTTGTCAATATTTTTCACTTATTAACTCGTCAATCTGGTCAATTGTTTTTCGGGTCTTGATGATGTTTTTTTTCAACTGCAAACAAAATGAAAACATCAAATATGCCAGCTCAATACATAATAAAATTAAGCCTTCGAGTCTCATATTTATTTCCTGCTTAATGGTAATTGTATTCCTTGGTGGAATTTGCTCCAATGCGCACACCAGCTGTTATTCAGAAGCAAGAATTCCACTTTATTGAATGAGATTTTCGTTTTGTTGTATTTGTTTTGTTGCTGTTGTTTTGTTGTTGCTGCTGTTGTTTACGGGGGGAAAGGATATGCAAAAATGTCAAGTGTTTTGGGGGTATGCGTGCTATGGTTCGAGGGTCAACAGTAGATGCTGGGACCGAGCCACTGTAACAAGAAAACATGAGAGCATTTCCTTGGTTTTGACCAGCGCCTCTAGAAAATGCAATTATATACAAACTTGTTGAATCCCAAGTGTCAATACTCTTACTAGATTCTACAGCTGAGCAGGCTGGTTAGAGCCTTTCCCGTTCAGTTACCCAACGGCAGGTCTCCATACGACGATGCCCAGCTGGGCAGATTGTTTTGCCAAGCGAGACTCAACTAGATCAAGTGCAAGTGTACGCCGAAGATGTAGAAGTTTGCCAACATTAATTAGCATCTTATTGTCAGGGCTAATTGCTTCTTGGTGGTATTGTTGTTATTTGACCAGAACCTGAGAAAACCTCGTCACGTGACCATGCCGTACATCAGCGTTCATCTCCTTCCTATTGGGAACGTCGAAACCTTATCAAAGACGCCATTTTGTTGAAAATCGGAACAACTTATAGAACACGACAACAAATGGTGGTGCAAACGGAAATGCCTCTAAACAAATTTGACATAAGCGCATGCGGATAAGGGACATCTCTGTTCGCAATTGTTGTTATAGAGTTAAGGTCATTTGCAAAATAATTATCTACTGTTTGTTTTGTCTTTCGTTCAATAGTATTTATCAGTTGAACCATTATGCCTTCTGTCTGGACGTCTATTACACATAGTCATGTAACAATTACTTACTCTCTTGTTCGCCGCGCTTTAACCAATTTCAAACCAATGGAATTTTCAATAAAGCTACATACAATAAAGTCAGGATGGTCCATTGTATATATTGAGTTGTCGTAGGTTGTAATTTCCACCAAAAATATTGTATTTCTTTCTATCTTTGAAGATTGATTTTTTCTTAGCAAACAGTGCAGACCAAGATGAAATGCCGCATGATGCGGCATTTCATCTTGGTCTTCTATGTTTGTAAAAGTTTCCAGTCTGCAAAGGGTTAATGACACCAAAATGACGAGAATTAGTTCAGCTAATCTCTTTTTGTGGGTACACTACCGCCCATCTATTTGTCTTTGTCGAATTCGCGTTGAAAATGCATTGAAAACGCACGTAATACGCATTAGTTTTCCAACGCGAATTTCGAAAATCCAATCAAAGGCCAATTTCGATACTCGTTGAACTGCAGTGCAACGCATTTACCTGTTAACCAATCAAAAACTCAAGTATAGCAACGCAGTTCAGCGTACAATTCACGTTGAAACGCATTGTTGAACAGCCAATCAAAAAGGTTCAATTGCGTTGCCAGACCTGTTACATGTAAATCAATGATAATTTTATTATTGAAACCAAGAAAACAGCGAAAACATTATCCCACAAAATGTTTTGTTTATCGTTTCTTTTTTTTCTTTTTTGTGTCAATGACACTCACTCATTTATGGCCATCGTTGCGAGATAAAAAATGTCAGCTGACTTCACATCCCATGACATTGGTTTAACATCGGTTACAATTCAAATATGTGGACCAGTTCATCGTATTTAGTCCAACCATATCAAACAGGTCCGTAATTCTGTGTTATCAGGCCTTGGGATCAGCTTTCAGAACCTGAACCTGCTGCATTTTGATCAAATAATTAGCTTGAAGTCTTTATCGATCAATCTCTTCTTACTGTCTCGATTAAATTTGGGTCTTCAGTTGATGAGGCTCCGGGTCCAAGCCTCACAGAAGGCCCTGTGTTCAGAGAGAGACAGAGAGAGAGAGAAAGAGAGAGAGAGAGAGAGAGAGAGAGAGAGAGAGAGAGAGAGAGAGAGAGAAAGAAGGCTGTTTAAACAATGTTGGAACCTATCTGCCGGGCACTGCACGTGCTGCAGGGGTGCAGCTGTTTAAGTGGTGTCGCAACCTATCTGCCTGCACTGTGGGGCAGGGGTGCAGCTGTTTAAGCGGTGTCGCAACCTATCTGCTGTTACTGTGCTGCAGTGGTGCAGCTGTTTAAGTTGTGTTGAAACCTATCTGCCGGGACTGTGTTGCAGGAGTGCAGCTGTTTAAAAGGTGTCGAAACCTATCTGCCGGCACTGTGCTGCAGGGATGCAGCTGTTTAAGCGGTGTCGAAACCTATCTGCCGGCACTGTGTTGCAGGGGTGCAGCTGTTTAAACGGTGTCGAAAACCATCTGCGGGGACTGTGCTGCAGGGGTGCAGCTGTTTAGGCGGTGTCGCAACCTATCTGCCGGGCACTGTGCTGCAGGGGTGCACCTGTTTAAGCGGTGTTGAAAATTATTTGCCGGGACTGTGTTGGAGAGGTGCAGCTGTTTAAGTGGTGTCGAAACCTATCTGCCAGCACTGTATTGCAGAGGTGCAGCTGTTTAAGCGGTGTCAAAACCTCCCTGCCAGCACTGTGTTGCAGAGGTGCAGCTGTTTAAGCAGTGTCGAAACCTATCTTATGGCACTGTGATGCAGAGGTGCAGCTGTTTAAGTGGTGTCAAAACCTATCTGCTGGTACTGTTTTGCAGGAGTGACGCTGTTTAAGTGGTGTCGACACCTATCTGCGGGCACTGTTTTGCAGAGGTGCAGCTGTTAAAGCAGTGTCGCAACCTATCGGCATGCATTGTGCTGCAGGGTTGCAGCTGTTAAGCGATGATGCTACCTATCTGCCGTTATTGTGCTGCAGGGGTGCAGCTGTTTAAGTGGTGTCAAAACCTATCTGCCGGGACTGTGTTGCAGGGGTGCAGCTGCTTAAGCGGTGTCGAAACCTTTCTGCCGGGACTGTGTTGCAGAGGTGTAGCTGTTTAAGTGTTGTCGAAACCTCTCTGCCGACACTGTGTTGCAGAGGTGCAGCTGTTTAAGCGGTGTCGAAACCTACCTGCCGGCACTGTGTTGCAAAGGTGCAGCTGTTGAAGCAGTGTCGAAACCTATCTGCTGGCACTGTGTTGCAGAGGTGCAGCTGTTTAAGTGGTGTCAAAACCTATCTGCTGGCACTGTGTTGCAGGAGTGCAGCTGTTTAAGTGGTGTCGAAACCTATCTGCAGGCACTGTGTTGCAGAGGTGCAGCTGTTAAAGTGGTGTCGAAACCTATCTGCCCGCACTGTGTTGCAGAGGTGCAGCTATTTAAGCAGTGTCACAACCAAACTGCCTGCACTGAGCTGCAGGGGTGCAGCTGTTTAACAGGTGTCACAACCTATCTACTGGCACTTTGGTGCAGTGGTGCAGCAGTTTAAGTGGTGTCAAAACCTATCTGCCTGCACTGTGCTGCAGGGGTGCAGCTGTTTAAGCAGTGTCGAAACCTATCTGCCGGCACTGTGTTGCAGGGGTGCAGCTGTTTAAGCGGTGTCAAAACCTATCTGTCTGCACTGTGCTGCATGCGTGCAGCTGTTTAAGTTGTGTTGAAACCTACCTGCCGGCACTGTGCTGCAGGGGTGCAGCTGTTTAAGTGGTGTCAAAACCTATCTGCCGAGACTGTGTTGCAGAGGTGCAGCTGTTTAAGTGGTGTTGAAACCTATCTGCCGGCACTGTGATGCAGAGGTGTTGCTGTTTTAAGCGATGTCGAAACCTATCTGCCGGGCACTGTGTTGCAGAGGTGCAGCTGTTTAAGTGGTGTCACAACCTATCTGCAGGCATTGTGTTGCAGGGATGCAGCTGTTTAAGTGGTGTCAAAACCTATCTGCCGGAACTGTGCTGTAGGGGTGCAGCTGTTTAAGCAGTGTCGAAACCTATCTGCTGGCACTGTTTTGCAGGGGTGCAGCTGTTTAAGCGGTGTCGAAACCCATCTGCTGGGACTGTGCTGCAGGGGTGCAGCTGTTTAAGCGGTGTCAAAACCTATCTGCCGGGACTGTGTTGCAGGGGTGCAGCTGCTTAAGCGGTGTCGAAACCTTTCTGCCGGGACTGTGTTGCAGAGGTGCAGCTGTTTAAGTGTTGTCGAAACCTCTCTGCCGACACTGTGTTGCAGAGGTGCAGCTGTTTAAGCGGTGTTGAAACCTACCTGCCGGCACTGTGTTGCAAAGGTGCAGCTGTTGAAGCAGTGTCAAAACCTATCTGCTGGCACTGTGTTGCAGAGGTGCAGCTGTTTAAGTGGTGTCAAAACCTATCTGCTTGCACTGTGTTGCAGGAGTGCAGCTGTTTAAGTGGTGTGGAAACCTATCTGCAGGCACTGTGTTGCAGAGGTGCAGCTGTTAAAGTGGTGTCGAAACCTATCTGCCCGCACTGTGTTGCAGAGGTGCAGCTATTTAAGCAGTGTCACAACCAAACTGCCTGCACTGAGCTGCAGGGGTGCAGCTGTTTAACCGGTGTCACAACCTATCTACCGGCACTTTGGTGCAGTGGTGCAGCTGTTTAAGTGGTGTCAAAACCTATCTGCCTGCACTGTGCTGCAGGGGTGCAGCTGTTTAAGCAGTGTCAAAACCTATCTGCCGGCACTGTGTTGCAGGGGTGCAGCTGTTTAAGCAATGTCGAAACCTATCTGTCTGCACTGTGCTGCATGCGTGCAGCTGTTTAAGTTGTGTTGAATTCTACCTGCCGGCACTGTGCTGCAGGGGTGCAGCTGTTTAAGTGGTGTCAAAACCTATCTGCCGAGACTGTGTTGCAGAGGTGCAGCTGTTTAAGTGGTGATGAAACCTATCTGCCGGCACTGTGATGCAGAGGTGCAGCTGTTTTAAGCGGTGTCAAAACCTATCTGCCGGGCACTGTGTTGCAGAGGTGCAGCTGTTTAAGTGGTGTCACAACCTATCTGCAGGCATTGTGTTGCAGGGATGCAGCTGTTTAAGTGGTGTCAAAACCTATCTGCCGGAATTGTGCTGTAGGGGTGCAGCTGTTTAAGCAGTGTCGAAACCTATCTGCTGGCACTGTTTTGCAGGGGTGCAGCTGTTTAAGCGGTGTCGAAACCCATCTGCTGGGACTGTGCTGCAGGGGTGCAGCTGTTTAAGCGGTGTCAAAACCTATCTGCCTGCACTGTGCTGCATGCGTGCAGCTGTTTAAGTGGTGTGGAAACCTACCTGCCGGCACTGTGCTGCAGGGGTGCAGCTGTTTAAGTGGTGTCAAAACCTATCTGCCTGCACTGTGTTGCAGAGGTGCAGCTGTTTAAGCGGTGTCAAAACCTACCTGCGGGCATTGTGTTGCAGAGGTGCAGCTGTTTAAGCAGTGTCGAAACCTATCTGCAGGCACTGTGTTGCAGAGGTGCAGCTGTTTAAGTGGTGTCAAAACCTATTTGCTGGCACTGTGTTGCAGGAGTGCAGCTGTTTAAGTGGTGTCCAAACCTATCTGCCAGCACTGTGTTGCAGAGATGCAGCTGTTTAAGTGGTGTCGAAACCTATCTGCCGGCACTGTGTTGCAGGGGTGCAGCTGTTTAAGCGGTGTCGAAACCTATCTGTCTGTACTTTGCTGCATGCGTGCAGCTGTTTAAGTTGTGTGGAAACCTACCGTACGGCACTGTGCTGCAGGGGTGCAGCTGTTTAAGTGGTGTCAAAACCTATCTGCCAAGACTGTGTTGCAGAGGTGCAGCTGTTTAAGTGGTGTTGAAACCTATCTGCCGGCCTTGTGTTGCAGAGGTGCAGCTGTTTTAAGCGGTGTCGAAACCTATCTGCCGGGCACTGTGTTGCAGAGGTGCAGCTGTTTAAGTGGTGTCACAACCTATCTGCAGGCATTGTGTTGCAGGGATGCAGCTGTTTAAGTGGTGTCAAAACCTATCTGCTGGGACTGTGTTGCAGAGGTGCAGCTGTTTAAGTGGTGTCTGCTGGGACTGTGCTGCAGGGGTGCAGCTGTTTAAGTGGTGTGGAAACCTACCTGCCGGCACTGTGCTGCAGGGATGCAGCTGTTTAAGTGGTGTCTAAACCTATCTGCCGGCACTGTGTTGCAGAGGTGCAGCTGTTTAAGTGGTGTCAAAACCTAACTGCCGGCATTGTGTTGCAGAGGTGCAGCTGTTTAAGCAGTGTCGAAACCTATCTGCCGGCACTGTGTTGCAGAGGTGCAGCTGTTTAAGTGGTGTCAAAACCTATTTGCTGGCACTGTGTTGCAGGAGTGCAGCTGTTTAAGTGGTGTCCAAACCTATCTGCCAGCACTGTGTTGCAGAGATGCAGCTGTTTAAGTGGTGTCAAAACCTATCTGCCGGCACTGTGTTGCAGGGGTGCAGCTGTTTAAGCGGTGTCGAAACCTATCTGTCTGTACTTTGCTGCATGCGTGCAGCTGTTTAAGTTGTGTGGAAACCTACCTTACGGCACTGTGCTGCAGGGGTTCAGCTGTTTAAGTGGTGTCAAAACCTATCTGCCAAGACTGTGTTGCAGAGGTGCAGCTGTTTAAGTGGTGTTGAAACCTATCTGCCGGCCTTGTGTTGCAGAGGTGCAGCTGTTTTAAGCGGTGTCGAAACCTATCTGCCGGGCACTGTGTTGCAGAGGTGCAGCTGTTTAAGTGGTGTCACAACCTATCTGCAGGCATTGTGTTGCAGGGATGCAGCTGTTTAAGTGGTGTCAAAACCTATCTGCCGGAACTGTGCTATAGGGGTGCAGCTGTTTAAGCAGTGTCGAAACCTATCTGCCGGCACTGTTTTGCAGGGGTGCAGCTGTTTAAGCGGTGTCGAAACCCATCTGCTAGGACTGTGCTGCAGGGGTGCAGCTGTTTAAGTGGTGTGGAAACCTACCTGCCGGCACTGTGCTGCAGGGATGCAGCTGTTTAAGTGGTGTCTAAACCTATCTGCCGGCACTGTGTTGCAGAGGTGCAGCTGTTTAAGTGGTGTCAAAACCTAACTGCCGGCATTGTGTTGCAGAGGTGCAGCTGTTTAAGCAGTGTCGAAACCTATCTGCCGGCACTGTGTTGCAGAGGTGCAGCTGTTTAAGTGGTGTCAAAACCTATCAGCTGGCACTGTGTTGCAGGAGTGCAGCTGTTCAAGTGGTGTCCAAACCTATCTGCCAGCACTGTGTTGCAGAGGTGCAGCTGTTTAAGTGGTGTCAAAACTTATCTGCCGGCACTGTGTTGCAGAGGTGCAGCTATTTAAGCAGTGTCACAACCTAAATGCTGGGACTGTGCTGCAGGGATGCAGCTGTTTAAGCTGTGTTGAAACCTATCTGCAGGCACTGTGCTGCAGGGTTGCAGCTGTTTAAGTGGTGTCGAAACCTATCTGCCGGCACTGTGTTGCAGGGGTGCAGCTGTTTAAGCGGTGTCAAAACCTATCTGCCTGCACTGTGCTGCAGGGGTGCAGCTGTTTGAGTGGTGTCGAAACCTATCTGCCGGCACTGTGTTGCAGGGGTGCAGCTGTTTAAGCGGTGTCGAAACCTATCTGCCGGCATTGTGATGCAGAAGTGCAGGCTGTTTAAGCAGTGTTTGAACCTCCCTGCCGGGCACTGTGTTGCAAGGGTGCAGGCTGTTTAAGCGGTGTTGGAACCTACCTCCCTGGCACTGTGGTGCAGTGGTGCAGGCTGTTTAAATGGGGACTGAACCTACCTCCTTGGCACTGTCAAGGAGGGGTGCAGGTTGTTTAAGCGGTGTCAGTTTCTACCTCCTGAGCAGGTTAGATGGGATATACTTCTCTACTTTTATTTTAGGACTGATCAGGTGAAGCCTGTGCACATGCTATTGCTTTTGCTTAGGAGTGCCTTCTTTTTTCTTTTGAGAGAGATCTATTCAGTTAGAATGTCAACAAGTGAGTTTGGCTCGATTATTGTACTTAACAAGGAGAGTTTGCATCTAATCTCAGTTGACCAAATCTGTAAGTTCGAAATTGTTTGATGCGAATCCCAAGAAACAAAATTGAATGCAGTGTGACATATTTTCAATTCATTTGCTTCATGTCGTCGTTTTAAGAAAAATATTTTACATTGGGCACTAAAAGAGACTAATTATAGATCTATATATGATGAATATCGATGTGATATTATTGTTGTATATTCATTTTTCGGCCTTGAGTAACTCCATTCATTTCTCCGCTGAAAAGTCGTGATAGTCGCTCAAAATATTGATCAATGAGTGGAGTGAGATATTTGATTCAAACTGGGCTTTAAAACCTCAAAGGAAACGGGAATTGAGATTTGCAAGACAAGTCTTATCAGAAATATTCAAAGCAAAGTTAAATCGTGAATAACAATGTAAACATTGAGCAAGGTCAACTCAATTTTGATTGGTTTACGCATTACTGCGTTGTAACAAAACGATTTGATTGGCCAAAGGAAGAAACGCATATCTTATCGTTGAAACGCGTTAGAGGGCTGCTAATGAATATTCATGAATTTCGAAATACGTTGATTCGCGTTGCATACGCAATTTAAACTCAACGCACGTACAATGCGTTGGAAACGCACATGAAACGCGAATTCGCAGGACAAATACGCGGGCGGTAGTGTACAAGTCGATTTATATGAACATTTGTAGTTAATCATAGGTCCAGAATGTCACGCTGCGATTTAGAGAACGTAAAATCAACGATTTGCATAAAACGGATTCATGCTTTATTAAGAATTTCAGTATGTAGACACTTCGAGCCTGTTTTTGGTATTCGATTTCGTGGAACCAGCCATCGTGCATTCTGTCGCAAAGTGTGCTTCTAACATACCAAAGACGAGTTTTAACCAAAATACAGGTCACGAAACGCCAATAAAATGGTGTTTTGCTGGTCGACCGATAATTCCACGATATTGTATGCTGGTTGGGCTTGAAAGTGTACTGTATGCCTTGCTGGTTGGAGAGATAGTGGCCATATATTGTATGCCTTGCTGGTAGACTGATAGTGGCCTGAGATTGTAAATACATGCTGGGGATTGTATGCTGCCTGGTGGACCGATATTGGCGCAAGAGTGCACAATGTATTCTGGCAGGTGAAGAGTTGTATGCTGACTGAGAAGCTTCCATTATATAAGGGTCTCAACAGGGTACCTTTGAAATCAGTATCAGTAACATTTGGCCTAAAAATCAGAAATAAGTGAACTTTAAGTATGTTAGTGGCAAACATCGATAGTCAGTAACATTTTACAATGGTCAATTCACTAAGCGGTACAATTAGCCTTCAAAATTCGCTAATCGGTAAAAAAAATGGGCCCAAGCAAACCCCATAGACATCCTCTTATATAGCCCTCTTCTGTGATCTCGTTATTTACAACAGCACCTCTACAGACGGCAAACATGTTCTGTATTTCACATTATGACAGAACGTTTCGCTTATGAAACAGAACTGTTTTCTTGGTAAATATCATTTCATCAATACCGTTTTGTCTGCTTGCCTACATTCCACACATTGTACGTGTCTTTCCTTGTCATATTAGACCCCGTGAAAAAGATCAGTGAATATACATGTAACTTAGACGAACTTACATAATTGTTCAGTACTTTTTTTGTTGTTGTTACTGGTTTCTAACTTTTCTTCTCTTAAACGATCATAAAAAATTTATTTTAACAAGAAATATTTTTAAAAAAGACAATCGGCTGAGATTAAAAATGGATGTAGGATTAATCGCCTTCCATTATTTGATTTTCTTACTGACCTTACCAAGATAGTGCTTCTTTTGTGGATCCTTTTTGACATTTGTGTTTCGTGTTTGTCTTTGTCTTGCTGTCTTGTCTGTACCTTGCAGCCTTGTGGTCGCCTGCTGGGAAAGGGCTGAACTCTTGGCTCTGTTGTGTGTGATGTTTTTTCCGGGTGTTTTTCTTGTGTTTTCGTCACTTTCCTATATGTTGTCCAAGGTCAGGTGTGGTACTTGATTGCATAGATTCCTGATGCTTTCTTCCTTACTTTTGGTAATATATTAAAAAAAATAAGGGTAAGGTAACACCAAAAGAGGTGACAGCTCAGCTGTCACCCCATTTTATGTAACCGTAATACTTTCTTTGTTACTCAAACAACTTGAGGCCTGTCAACCATTTCTACATGTTGTTGTAGTTATTCTCCGAATCGATGCAATAGGTCAGAACATAGAGGATCTTCATGAGTGCTCATGTTTTATTGAATGTATTAAATGAGTTGGGGAAAAGAGATAAAATGCGAGGCTTGCCGAGCATTTTATCTCTTTTTCGCAACGAGTTTAATACATTAGCACGGATGTTAGGTTCTATTTATCATATGGCATGAAGATAACTTTGAAATCGCATTTCATGCGTGAAAAGGTGATTATTTTGTCATTATGTACGCAACGTTGTTATGGACGTCATTTCGTATCGATTTTAATGCATGGCGTTATTTCACTCCAAGACGCAACGTCATAATTATTATAAATAACTTAAAGCAGTTTAAAGAAGGTTTCACCAAAAATCAGCGGCAGTTCAGCTGTCACCAAATTTGGTTTAAAAGTACATGTACACTTATTTTTACCGTGCGATGTTTTGCTTGTGTGTTTCATGTTTCACGAATCTGCTAGTGAACTGGTGGTTCTGTCTGACTGAGATATAATTGTGTTGTGCAATTATAGCTAATTCACCATATACGATGTCAAATATGTCATTTGTGTTGCCATATAATATCTACTGGAGTCCAAATCGTTTCCTGTAATTGAACTCAATAATTGGTGGTGTATGCAGTACAAAAAGGGGCGTATAAATTGCGTAGCCAGAACACTGAAAATGTTACGCATATCAAAGGGAGACTACTGGATCAACCAGTGATTCTCTTCAATTGCGGCGCTTTTCAAAATTAAAGGAAATCATTTGAACCCAGAGGGACCGAATTCTTTCCTAAAGAGCAGTTCCTTATGATATGGATAGTCACGTTTACCACATTAGGTGACCTCCTTTGAATTTTACTATTTTTATCTACACCAATACTTTCTATTTGCGAACATCGCTTCGTAACTCGACGATACGAATGATATAATATAAGACCCTATGTGTTTTCTAATTAAAGCACATAAATGATGCATGTACACTGTTAAAAAATAAGTGTTAGTTAATACCAAAGGAGGTGGATGCTGAGTTGCCACCCCTTTTGGTTTAAAGTTACACTTAACATGCTTTTTTTTTACTGAAGCAACTTGAGGCAAGCATTATTCTAGTTATACATGGTAAAACTTGTTTACCTTTTTATAACAGTGATGTTAATATTCTCCGAATTCGGTGTCAGATGAACCGTCTCTTTAAGTACCAATTGTTTTTACGGTGATAAATTTATATATTTTATTTGAGAAAAGAGATTTATTTAAGCGCTCTCAGAAGATATGTTTTGATATATAATACTATAACTCTTTTTGATATCAGTGAGTTTGCGAACAGTGAGTCCGCCGCCTACCCGGTGTGACTTAGTGCTTTATAGTTTCTTTTGTGGCGTAAAATTGATACGTTAGATAGAAATCAATGTCATATTTAGGCAAAAGTTCTATATACATAATCTGGGGAGAGATAGCATCAGTTACATAAATATTTGTACTGATTAACAAAATCACTGTGCAATAAGCAGACCTCTGTCTTCCGCGGTGCCACATTGTCCATCCGACAGAGAAAATAAGAGAGCCAGGCCTTGAGAAAAAACATCCCTCAAACGTATATAAGCAGTTATCGTTGTGCTTGCTAGTGCCGTATGTTGATAATCAAAATAATCATTTCGGACCCAGATGAGAACCACTGCTTTGTCGGGCCAAAACTTGATCCAATCTGTTCGACACCCTGTTGGAATTTTTCAAGAAACTTTCGAAAATGTTAATTATGAAAACAAAAAATCACCAAACATAAAAAGTATGTAAAATTACCCTACACGCAAAGAGTTATACAATACATTTATGTGACCCTTTTTCACATACTTACATAGTGTGTATGCTATGGCGAAACTGCGTGGAAGCGCATGATCGCCGAAACGTTCGATGCTCGCGTACTCGATACATGTAAGTACCACATTCGCATCAGCTTAGTAAAAAAGGATTGGCGAGAATCCGCTTGTTCAGTGTGTGTACATTTACAATTGTGCATTTTCCTATAGGAACATATTTCTACAGTAGGTAAAATGCTAGATCATCGTAGGTGATGCCGAGTCCAACGCAGCTACTCGGGCTAATGATAGATTTCGCAACAAACAAATTCATAATACATGTATGAAAGCCTGTTTCATGTGAAAAGTTTCAAATATATTTTAGATATAAGCAGACGAGCTAGTTTAAGTGCCAGTTAAGTGGATTTTGAAAACAGCAATATGTTTTTAAATGTTTTCAAAGTGAACTAAAGGGAACAGTTCTCTTAATTTGTAAATAATTGTTTATAATATGGTTATTATCGTTGAGTTAATATGAGGCATCCGGTGGTTACTTGCCATATTTTTTCATTAAAATCTAACAACCAGAAATAGATAGAGGGAGAGAGACAGGCAGACATGCAGACAGACAGAAATACAGACAGACAGACAGACATACATACCTAACATTTACAATTTTGAATAATCTGAATGACAAAAGTGTATCGATATCCTCCGATTGTAGTTCTAGCAACATGTACTAATTAATCGATCGTTTTGTTTAATCGACACAACTCTACCCGACCAGCAAATAAAAGCGGAGGCGTGTTCAACAATGCGAGCGCCCGGAGTGCTATCGAGTGCTTTCTCCCTGAACGCAAGCGCTCGCCAACGTGCTTGCGAGCGCTCGCTATTCAAGTCGATAGGTGTATCGCCCGAAAATCAAAGATGGCTACCAAAACAATATTGGGTTGTCGTGAGGGACTATGCACGCAATATTTGCAGATTCGACTTTCGGGACTGACGATGTATGTTTCTTTGTGTCGATATATGAAATGGAACAAGTTAAACTGAAGGTAGGAAGGTGTTTCGCTTTGATTTCCAAACAATTGGGGGATTTGATTTGTTTGTTACTGGGCGCAGCCATTTTGTATTGAGCTAGCGCTCGCTATCGTTCAACAATGCAATGATCACACTGACAAGCGCTCGTTGGTGCGCTCGTATTGTTGAACTCGCCTCTGGTCACTATCGACCCGACAGCGAAACGCCATAGAATGGCGTTTCGCTGGTGGGTCGATAGTGGCCAAGGATTGTATGCTGGCTGGGTAATGTATATAGGAGAGAGTGTTCTCTCGAAGAGGCTAATCTGTATTGCAAAATGTTTTGATTGATCGGAACACTACTAATGTTTATAGAAGAGGAGTTTTCTCTCGAAGAGGTTTACCTTTCCCTTATCATTCTAAACTAAGCCGAGGAAAGAAGCGCTTGTTCAGATTAGATGTAACACAATGATATGGTGTTAGGAAAGCGAGAGCAGACACAGTATAAATAAATCTAGGCTATAAAAAGAAGGCAAAACATAAGAAAATAAGACAAATGACGCGGTACATATTCTTTGTTGTTTTAGCATTGACTATATCATTATGCACTGCATGCAGGAAGAGAATAAAAAATCGGGGAATGTTATGCAACAGACAATGCATTCCTACGTTTGTGGTATAAATATGAGGTCTTTTGTCACTTTTCGCGCAAAATAGGTGTACCAGAATTCGACAGCACGAATGGTAAATTTGACATAATTGGAATACTTTCTGAGCTCGTATTTATACCACAAACATAGGAATCCATAGGCTGTTGCATGACATTCCCCGATTTTTTATTTTTCTTCATAGAGCAGTTGTCCTTTTTCATATTCAACCTGATGTTGAGCATTGGATCGTTTGGTAGGGATGTTTGTACTAGTACTTAAAACCCATAAACGGGTGCATTGACGTAAATGTACATTAGCTTGAGTACTGCAATTAAAGTAAGACAACCAGCTCTCCCTTCCTCAGTGAGATAATTGCAAAAGGAGCTCTAGCGATAAGGCGTGTATTTTCCCTAGTTAACATGATTACAAAAGCTAAATTTTCAAATAGACCTAATGATTTTAAAAATCGTCTGTTTGGGTAATATAATATGTATACATGTAGTTAGCATCAAAATACGTTTCAAAGCGATTCATCATTTACAAAGACTTAAAAACTTGCGCTTTCTACCCCCACCCCTCATTTTACGTCTTTATACTGGGTGTCGTTTAGACCAGAACTATACTTAACATTGTGATGTTTGCCATAGAAAAGATGAAACTGATGTCTTTCAGTTTGTTTAAGATGCCCCCCCTAGACCCAATACGCCCTTTGGACAATTGAACGTCATTATACAAATATACAATATATGTAAAGGGCGACTTGGGTCTAGGGGGGGGAGGCGCTGTATAAGCAAAAGAAGACATCAATCATCTGACAAAATAGACCACTTTGCAAGATGGTCGTTTTTATTGTACATCAACTGTATAAATATATATAATATACTCTATCGTGATAAATGTAGGACGATTGTTTACCTTAGTTTAACGGTCTATTTCCCACACATGTTACTGAATAGCGAGCACAGTTGATGGTCGAAACAAATTCTCATTCAAAACGAAGTAGATATATAACATGCATTTAGGAAACCCGCTTAGATATATGAACTAGAGGGCAAGGGTACATAGACGGCTCGTCTGTATGTATTTGTTGAGTGAGCCTAGTGTCTTTCAGTCGTTATTTTAACAAAATAAAACGAACGTCTTATTTATGGAAATTGCCTGCCTTATCGCTAGAAATTCTTAGAGAGGACACTCAGTACTACATTACAAAACAAGGACCACACAAAAAGAAGCATCGGGAGAAGCAGTAAACATTCAATCAACAACAAGAGAACGGCCATCAGCCAAAAGGAACCTAAGTACAGTAAAACGGCCACTCTCAAAAAGACCAAAAATTGGTTTCGAAGACCAATTATCGCTTGATGCAGGTCAAAAGTATTGCAGAATGCTCCCATTGGAGCATTCTGCAATACTTTCGACCTTCATTAAGCGACCAATTGTCATTAAGATCTGTGTTTTGTCTATGGAAGAGGCTATTTACAGTTGACTGTCAATAGCCAAAAAACGTTAAAATAGCTATTTACAGTTGACTGTCAATAGCCAAAAAACGTTAAAATGGCTATTTACAGTTGACTGTCAATAGCCAAAAAACGTTAAAGTGGCTATTTACAGTCAACTGTCATTAGCCAAAAAACGTTGAAATGGCTATTGACAGTCAACTGTAAATAGCCATATTAACGTTTTTTGGCTATTTACAGATAAATCAGATATTTTCATTGATGTTTACTTTATATTCGAACATTTGGTGGACAATATCAAATACAGATGAATATTAAAGTCGAATAAATGTGTTCCTTCCATAATTAGTGCATGCTGTAGATCGTATTTGAGCCTGGCATGTGAGTTTTGGGTATTTGACGCATGCAAAAAGTTAAGAAACACGCAAGCTTGTGCATCTACACAGATGCTCCATTGTCATCGCTGTTCGTACGCATAAGTAGAAAATGATTCATATAAGAGCCATGTACAAGTATGGATTGGCAGTCAGGTGAAAGGCAATTATTCTGTGATTGTGGCATTTCCTGATCAAGATTATAGAGCTCAGACTTCTTACGTGTAACATATATTCCATGGTTTCCTGATCAGACACCACATTCTGCGAAATCTGATCTGGATCTCGACTGTTTGTCTTTATCCCATGGATGTATATATAGCTACTTTGACTTGTTTATAGCACAAGTTGTTTTTGTTTCTCGGAGTTACACGTGCATGTACGAGGTCTGATTATGTCTGAAATAAGCAACGCATTTGAACATTTTATTATTTTATTAATGAAATCCGATTCACATTTTCTAAATAAAAGCGAGACATGTATATTAACTAACAGTACATGTACCCAGTGAATCATTCGACGTCATCTGAACGTGATGATGACGTTCCCAGGTAAAACGTGTTTAAGACGTGATCGTCACCCCAAAAGCGGTACATTTTGAAAACGTCCAGAACCTATAAATTTCATTTTCAAAACGTGTAGAAGACTAAATAAAACCCAACATGAACACGTTTTGTAACGTTTTTTTTAAGTGTTCAAGACGTTTTTGTAGCCCCATACCTGCCGTGGAACATTGCAAATCTGTAAGGAAAACGTATTAAAAGTTGTAACTATCTTTCTATATACGTACCCTGAAAGCGATGGAGACGTTTCCACTAACACTATTGAAGACGTTTCCATATAACACGTGTGCGTCACTCAAAAAACGTTACAAATTGAAGACGTCAAATACGTTCGCATTTAGTTTTTAAAACGTGTTGAAGACCTAGCGAATCCCTTGATCGATAAGGCTTTGCTATCGTTGCAAATGAGGTTCCATATTGATGCATCTTAATAGTCTGAAATCAGTCTTTTACCGTAAATGTTTATGAAAAAGGTCAAATAGACTCCCGATCGCCATGAAGACGTAATCATGGAACCTACTCGACGTTTGTCATTTTTAAGCGTTTTATCAGAGCTAAATAATATCCGACACGGACTGTGGCGACATAACGCCGCACCAACGTCGATACACCGTCTTAACGTTTCATCGACATCGGTAAGGCGCTGTCCCGCGTCACGAGATCACACGAGTCCTCTTTATTTTAATAATATATTGTAACGACCAACTGTACTAATAAAACTATGCTGTCGCTGAATAAAGGAACGTCTCGATGAGACGGCTCCTTTGAGTAACTCCAGCATATCCTGTCGGCCCATGGGCACACAATAGGCTATGCAATACGAAAACAAACAACACATATATAACACATATACAGTAAAACTTCAATGGCTCGTGGTTCATCTTCTATGTTGTGGGCAATCATTAGATACGCGTCACTGAAACGATTCTAACGATCACTCGCAGCATTTAAAACATTTAATTGGCGATGGGTGGAATTCATTTCACCGAGGTTATGAAACTGTTTTATGCTCAACTTAGCTGAGCATGAAAAATTTCATGCTCG
This sequence comes from Loripinus fragilis, assembly GCA_964019695.1. Lineage (NCBI taxonomy): Eukaryota > Metazoa > Mollusca > Bivalvia > Lucinida > Lucinidae > Loripinus > Loripinus fragilis. The sequence continues at coordinate 93,542,587 of OZ026522.1, forward strand.
TAAATGTTAAAGTGCTTAAAATGTTAGCATTTTACCTTTTATTAGCATGATAAATGCAACATCTGATTCTTTGAAAGCCAGAAAAATATTTATCTTTCATCAGTTGAGTTGAGCATGAAAAAGATGCATAGCATCGGGACCTTTAGAAAACAGTGGATAACCTGATCAGTCGTTATGCATTAATTCATATTTCATTATCCATGCTGTGCGTTATCATTAGATACGCGTAATTGAACTTTAATAATGTTATATAATATACCTTGTGTTTGCGCATGCGTGACCACTTAGCAATACACCTGCTTTAATCTGTTTAATTGTTAATTACGCTGACTGCACTTGAACGCCTGAATAGATATGGTCAGAGGTTTGACATACAGTGCATTGAATCATTTCGCTGTCATACAGACCCCTACAGCTGCAAAATATTTTTTCTTTTATATTTATTTGTTTTCTTTTTTTTTCCAATTTGTATTTATACTAAATGGGAAGTTTGATTTTTTTTTTGAGAAAGGCAAGTAATTAAATGGGTCCTCATTTTGTTTTGGTCAAATATAAGTTTAGTAGGATGAGACCAAAGCTTAACGCCATAGCAAACGCAATTGCAAATACTCCGCATTCTGTTCCCCTAAAATGGCACTTGAAATTTTACAAATTTACTAATTAGATAATCACACACTGGATAGGTGTCAATCGAAAACTCTTATACTGTCGATGATCGTAGATAAAATTCGTTAGAAACAGTTTTCGATTGCCATTTATCGCCTGACTGGCGACAAATGGCAATCGAAAACACTGTTTCTATCGAGTTTTGATCCCCGTTCGTCGATTGTTAAGAGCGTTTTCGATAGCCGCCTACCCGGTGTGTTTTGCATAAAATCTTATTTTAAATCTCTACTCTCTTTATAGTAAGTCGATTTTTCAATTAAAACCCATTAAGACCAGTGTTTTATGAGGATTAAGATAAGACAACAAGCCCAAGGGTCTAGTTTCACACCTAACCATCGCATATCACCGCGTCTTTCCGGTAAACAGCCGTAGTCAAGTGTACGAATATTCTACCTGTTAGAAAATTTCATTGTTGAACATGGCGAAACTATGGTGGGAAACTCGGTCCGCATTTTCCATCTTTCAAAATTATTTTCCATTTTCCACCTTAAAAACTTGTAGCTCATTCAGATATTTTAAAGCATGCGAAACACCCATGAATGTTGTATAAACAAGGGTTTTTCAAATTTAATACCAGACAGTGCGCACGTTAGCATCTTGAGTACTTTGATAACCTATGCAAACAGTTTGTGCCTCTGGATCAAACTGTTTGCCACAATGTGTTGAAGGCACCTCGAAAGTACTTATAATCAGATATTCCAATAGGCAATTAAAGCCAATGAGGATAAAACATATTTTTATGACAAAAGATAGTGTAGTACATGTAACGTGCAATACAATCATGTTCCAAAGGACTTTTTTGGGGGGGGGTGGACGAGATATTGAGGGAAATCAATGGCCAGGATAATCAGACATCGATGGCCAGGATCAGTGCGAGCATATGTTCAATTTGGTCATGGTCATTGCGATCTTCTGAGGGCATAGGGAAGCAATATTCGGTAGCAATTGTTTATGGCATCAACAATACGTCGTCGAAAATCATAAAAATACAAAACAATGAGTTTTGGTACAGACTGTACAAGTGCGCATTCTGCTCGAGAACCTTACATTTGACCAATTATGCCGCCCAAAGTAAATTATAAACCTAATTAAAGTCTCGTCTCCTGAATAAAGGTTGTCACACCTCTTAAATTCCGGCACGCGTCAATTCCACGGGAGTTTTATTGCCTCCCGGTGAAGTACACTAATCCTGTTTGGGACAGATTAAGCTTTTGGGTGACACTTAAGTCAAAATAAAAATAGATTATATGAAAATATTCTATTCTGTTTATACTATTTCACTAATAAAATCTTTCAATATCACTTTCACCGAAACCCCCATCCCCCCCCCCCCCAAAAAAAAAAAAAAAAAAAAATATATGAAAAAATCCGTTTATCTCGAAATTAAAAAGAATTAGACTTGAAAAAAGTGCAAGGTTTCATATTTTGCACAGGTTACATATTTTGCACATTTTTCGAGATTAAATATGCTTAGCAAGGGTATTTTCCCGAATTCACGGATGTAAACCTTTTACTAAGTATAAATAACTTTCAACAGGCCGAAAAGAAAATTGATAATGAAAGAAGAAAAGAAAAAAATCGATGGCTGTCTCAATGAAGAGCATGTTGAATATGTCACTTGGATCCTCTCTTCGAGACATCCATACTTAGTATAAGGGAGTAGAGTAGGTTCTGACGAGACTTCGTATATGCCGACACGCCTTCTCTTTTAATGCTCGAAAATGCGTAAAATTTAAGTACCGAAATCACTGGCCCTCGTACACATACACATAATTTTGCAGACTCAAGACTGGAAATGATCGCCAAACACTTAGCTGTCTCATGACAACTTACATGTACACAGCATCCACAAGCAGTATATGCAGAATCAGACAGCTCCAATAGGAATCATCCGTTATAATCAGATCATAACTCACTCTTGTTTGATATTTTAGCAGTAGTCTGCAGAGCAAACTATATTATTAGTCAAAAGAACGGTTACGATCATGAGTTTGAAAAATAATTGAGTACACGGTAGACCCAGATGAGATATCTATTAAAGTAAAGTATTATTAAATGCCAACACGGAGCTTATTTTGGATCCGTGATACCAAATAGTTTCAATCCAGATCTGGACCAATATTTTTTAAACAAAAACCTTTGTGAGAAGTTTCCAAGTCTTAAAATCACCAACAAAGACAAGGCTGCCCGTGTCACTCAGAAATTCTTCTTACTCTGCACTTAAAGTCATATCAAAATAATGTTAAGAAGCTAAGATTATCTGCTTGCCACATCTTTGCAATTAGTCTGTTTAATTTCTTGATGTTGCGATCGTTAAGTTCTTTTCCGCTTTCGGAGCGGGAAGTCGTTGATTCGAAGCCGCACCATCGTGAAATAAAAACTGCTTCAACAAAAGCCAAAATAGGATTTCAGCTAAATAAAGGGATAAATAAATAAATTTGATAAAACCAATAATTTCCCCCTATATCCCAAATAAAAAAAAACGACACTGACTGTCATTAGCCAAAAAACGTTAAAATGGCTATATACAGTCAACTGTAAATAGCCAAAAAACGTTAAAATGGCTATTGACAGTCAACTGTAAATAGCCATTTTAACGTTTTTTGGCTATTGACAGTTGACTGTAAATAGCCAATTTAACGTTTTTTGGCTATTTACAGTTGACTGTAAATAGCCACTTCGTTTGTCTATTCACAAAGGTTTTACTGTGCTGCATTGCAAGACAAATACCCCCCCCCCCCCCCCAAAAAAAAAAAAAAAACACCACAGATTATACCCTGAAGGAATGACGAGTTCTGTGGCATTCCATATGGGTGTTTACTGTTTCACAAAGTACATGTACCTGTTAAATGTGTTTTCGCGCCGAACTGATTTTTATTTTGCATTGATGGATATTTCAAGCGGTGATCTATATTAAGCTTGGATGAGCAATGTTTTTTCCCCTTGTTCATGCCAGAATGACATTTTTCCTGTGCTTGTATCATAATGTGACCTAATATTACCACATTACAGTCAACTTAAATTAGAATGAGGCTGCAAAAACAGATTATTTAGATACACTTCTCGATCCTCGCCAGAAAATGCTGCCAGAGGATTGTACAGTAGGGATAAAGATGCCAGTTTATTGGATTTTATGTTTATCCTAGTGGCGACCAGCGAGTGTTTATACGAGTTTGCACAGTCACACAATCTTGCATTCCTTGCTCGCACACTCAAAATATGAATGAGTCTAAGAAATAACTTGACGTCTGGACTCATAATATCTGCATAAACGTTTTTAAATGTATTACGGTATCAGGATAACCTGGGCCTCGACGTGAGGCGAATCCTGACTTTGTTGCATGTGAACAACAAGGCGCTTTTCAGCCTGCGCATGCGAGTAGTCTGTTCAGCGATTTTGTTATTCACTCCCTAGCAGGTAGATACACTTGCTATATGCAAAGTTTCGATTTATTGTAAATTAGCACACAGATTGGCCCATATAACGGACCAAATAGATATATATTATGTCTGTTTGCTGAGACTTAGGACTAATTCATAGTGATGTTAGTTGAATGCCAAGATGTTTTCTGTATGCGCATAATCTCTCCATCTGGTTACGCATGAGGAATGGCAATCTGTTAGATCCATTTGACTGGCATTTTGGACTATCTGATACTAATTTCTAAAGGAGTCCCAAGCTATCTGCTTATTTACAAGATCTGCTATTATGTATATTCGCAAAGAAATTCTGGTGTATATTTTACATCTAGCTTCTGCGTACATAACAGAATAACAAATGTACATGCAATGGATGTAACCGTTTTTTTTTCTAAGTACCTCAGTATCTTTTCGAGGAGTACAATCATTCTTCACATAAACAGTAAAAACCTGTGTAAAACGGCCACTTAAAAATAGACAAAACAAAGATCTTAATGATAAATGGTAGCTTTATGAAGGTCGAAAGTATTGCAGAATGCTCCAAGGGGAGCATTCTGCAATACTTTTGACCTGCATTAAGCGGTAGTTAGTCATGAAAACCTATTGTTGGCCTTTTTGAGACTGGCCCGCGTTTTACACAGATTTTACTGTACGTGTTTGTAAGCGTAGACTTCTATTTTAGTGCATTTCAACCTGATATTTCAAATATTAAACCATTACAATTTGTAAGATGTTATCATCACTTAGGTTAAGACCATTTACACAAAACAGTTGTGAATTTTACAATTTGAAACGTCTTGTTTTCGTGCACTAAAATTAAAGTAAACTAATTGGACTAGTTTATGGCCCTGGAGTAATAGTTTATTGCATCCCTGTCATTTTTTCACAAGCTACATGAATCTGACTCCCTGGCACCCCTTTTTGATATTGACCATCTTGGTCTTTATTTCAATATTATCATCCTAATAAATTGGACGGTCAATTTCCCAATGAATTAAAGAGATACATGTTCAAGGTATATGTTTTCATTTCGATATCATTTTAAATTGATACAGTGAAGACGAGGTTTCTGATCTTGGTCTGCGCTGTATGTAGATGTCTTAAACAGCCTTAGTCGCCAGGTTTATATGGTTATAAAAAAAATTTCATACTCAACTCAGCTGGTAGGGAGCGCAGTGGCTCAGTGGTAGAGTGCTTGACTCGAGATCGAGAGGCCGCGGGTTAGAGCCTCACTGGCGTCACGCGTTGTGGTCCTTGAGCAAGACACATACATCCTAGCTTAGCACTGGTTCAACCCGGAAAGACTCGTCCTTGTTTAACAGAAAGATTGTCGATGGGACGTAAAGAATGTATTAAAACAAAATCAACTCAGCTGAACACGAAATTTATCAAGCTCAGAAATGTTAAAATGCCAACAATTGTTGGCATTTTAACATTTATTAGCATGATAAATACGACATCTGAGAGACGTAAAGTAAGCTTACTTCTTTATTTGTTGGTATTTTAGTTTTTATAAGTAATTGAAATTTCGTGCTCAGTTGAGTTGAGCATGAAAAAAAGATATAACCACGTGGCGAGGTTTATATGGGTTGAAATGTTATAAACTATTGTGCACGGTATGATTAACTGTTTATTTTTTTATTTACATCATTATATCGTGTTCTAAGCTTAATTAATCATTCGTTAAACTTGTTTTTGCAAACAATACTTGAAAAATTATCTACAAGCTTCCGTTTGTGCCATTTATCTTAGAAACAAATGTTCTTTAAATAGAACTACCTAGAAAAAAAAACTTCTCCCAGATAGAGAGAAACAAGAGTTAAAGTAAGGCGGGGTCAAATACAACAAGCAGACTTAGAATTAATAGTTCTTTATCTCTGAAAACTATCAGGAATTAGTGTCAGCAATTTGAATGGTACTACCGTGCGCCCAAAACACTGATGAATATTTTACACCACGAAACGGTTTACCAAAGTTAGTTACTGAGAATGAAAAGATAATCAACTGGCCCCGAGGTTATAAAACTTTTTCATGCTAACTCAACTTAGCATAAAACTAATTCTTGGCATTTTCACATTTATTAGCAGGATAAATACAACTGTTTTATCTGAGAGTTTGAAAGCAAGAGCAGTCTTTATTTTTCAGCATTTTAGTTTTTATAAGCAGTTGGAAGTTCATGCTCAGTAGATTTGAGTATGAAAACATTTATATAACCTTGGGACCTGATGTCATTGTGCACGGCCTGGTCCGGCTGCTACGGTATTTTTCAAACATTTTGAGCTGCTGGATTGCAATAGCTATGACAATTCATCCATTTAACCTGTAACCCTCTATTATGTGCTACACTACACTGTGTTATACAAGTCTCAGTTCTACAATCTAATCATAGCAAGATGTTGGTTGTTCGCTGGCGGTTCTTTTGTCTTATCAAACTCTTCAACACTGAATAGTCTCTGTAGCTGAACATGCTAGTTTGAATCATTGCTGGTCGCAAACCCCTACGATCAGTTATCGCCACGTAGCTGATATAAATAATATTGTCCTCAGCCGCGAGAAAAGCTGTCTTCGGGGTTTCCAAGTAAGAATCAAAGCAGTCTGCTCAACTACAGAGACTAGCTAGAATATTTATACTAGGCGTGTAGCAAGCTACGTTATCATACTTTCGAGAGATATAATAACAAAGGTGCTTATCAGACTGCGCGAATGCTTAGGCTGGTCTGAGCCTTTGTTGTTTGGGTTCAACAATGTCATAATTTCTCTCGGTTAAGCCCAATTATGATTTACTAGGAGTGGTAGGCTTCAGAGCCGTTTGATGTCGCTTTTGAGCATATAATTTTATTATTAAATCACTTCAAAACGCATTACCCTCCGAAATGGATTAAAGCCCACAGAGAATTCTTAACTCACTTTAATCACTGGTAGTAATTACGTCAGAACAGGAAGGCTTGTTCTTTCACTTTCTGCCTGTCTGGTGTTGCAATGCTATTTGGCTTGTCACTTTTAATGTTGGCTGCCTTCAGAAGCCTTTTTCCAGCTTTTTAACCCATATATGCCAGGGCCACTGGCCAAATGTCTAACCCTGATATAATAACATGAGTAGAATATTATATTTATATTTGTTTGTTTGTTTGTTTGTTTGATTTAATTCTTTACGTCCCATTACCAATCCTTCAGTTAAACAGGGACGGGTCTTCCTGGGTTGACCCAGCACTAAGCTAGGATTAACGTGTCTTGCTCAAGGACCACAACGCATTGACGCCGGTGAGGGTCGAACCCGCGACCCCTCGGTCTCGAGTCAAGCACTCTGCCAATATGTTCCACCACATGAAATTTTAGATTCACTGGAGGCACTATCAAGCTCAACACAGGAAGACAGGAAAATGTTCCGACATGACTGGGAAATTATTGACTAGGACGTAAAACATCTGCACAAGCAAACAGAATTTATCACATTGTCATGCAACAAAGACTCTGGCGAGCCCCGCTAATGTGCAGACTCGCCGGAGACATCGCTGCTCCAATACAAGGTGAAGATTGTCCCGATGGTTATGCCAGCATGGGCGTTTAACGCTGTGTAATCAACGAGTGTGCATTTTATCAGGGTCTACATATTTTACTTGGTCAAAACAATCTTCAGGGACTTAACATCATAATTAGAAAATTCCGATCTGTGCCAAAGAGCTCTTGGATTTTAAAAACAGGAGTCCCAGAGCCTTCTTTGCCAAAAAGTGGGAGTCCCACCATATAAAAGAATGTAGCAACCTTAAAAAATAGGAGTCCCAGCACCAAAAATGGGAGTTCAGGACTGCAAATCAGTAGTTTGTGAGCCCCCTTAAAATAAATAATGGACAATTCCATTCTAATTGCTTTTATATGTGTGGGAAATCCACCAGAATACAAAGGTTTAAAGTGGATTTTTGCGCATATGCCATAGGCCAAGTAAAGCAATTTTTAGCGTAAATTGCGATTAATTTCTTATCCATCAGTTTAAACATGTGTTTTGGGTGCCCAAAAGAACCGTCTCAGTGAGACGGTTCTTTTGAGTACCCACAACATATGTTTTGGTTGAGAAATAAGAAAATAATTTTCTGTTACGCACCCTTATCTGGGGGGGCTGTATGCGATAAGTACCTAAACCTAATGAGCTGCCCCATGAATGAATTTATTCTCTATTGAAATACTTGCATACCATATTCACATAACTTGTTTCTCGTCGGAACTACTTAACTATGATTATGGTTAATGGTGCAAATTGCAGTAATGTAGTGCTATTTGTAGATCATATCGGAAACTGCAACTGACTTCTGTTTGTCTGCCACAATTATACTGGGAGCAGATTAAATCTCTTGCATACTCATTTACTTACACACAGCAGAGACGGTATTCAGAATTACAAATTGTTATATTGAGATGACATTGGTTCATGGCGACATCGGCTAATTAAATATTCTGTAAAGTGGACTGGTTTTGTTTTTTCGTATCCTAATTTCATATACTAAAACACAGTTCTAATCGGTCACTTTTCAAACTCATTATTTTTGGTCCAAAAATCCATTAAAATTGAAATGATTTTTTGCCTATATATGTGCATTTTAATGGGCAAACGTTTAGCAGTGTATTTGAACAGTTTTCTTTTACTTCAAAGTGTTTTGGTGTTAAAAAAGCAAAAAACGACTTTTATAGAAAAAAAGGTTTTGAGAGTAAATTTTTACCCAAATTTAACGTATTTCTGGTATTATTTACAATTTTTCATTTTGACCTTGAAAAGTTCACAGGCAGAAATTGTAAATATTTACTTGTAACCAGAAATTTGTACATTTTTGGCCAAACTACTTCTAAATATTGTAGTCAGATAATTGTAGTTCATGTTCATGCAACTGGTTGTTTCTAAAGTTCACCTAGCCTGTCTTCAGGCCCTGTATTAAGACATCTAACTCTAAGTTCTATAACCACTACAGAGATAAATTTATGATACTTTGTTACTTCCCCATTGCTCAGTATACAGTAAATAAGACAGTCAGTGATTTTTTCAGAGATGTATATGCTTGAATTTGTTTATATATGTGCACATATTTTACTACTTTTCTATTTACTGGTCTGATACCAGTCTAAAGTTCACCAAGCGTGTCACCATATTGTAAACGGTATCAAACCAAAAGACTGATTAGCATGCTGTGGTTTGCTCAAAAGCTGTATGTTGGGGCGTAAAGTGATCTATGTGAGATGTATAAATGGTTCATACAACAATGTGGCCAAAGGTATCCGTCTCCTTGATAAAAAAGCATTTTTGTTTGTACAGGAAAAAGTTCATGCAAGTAAGAGCTTTTGAAAGATATATCCCCTCAAGTAATCTCCTAAAACAATATATTTAAAATTTATGTATAAACGACCAAACAAACGCTCCTGAGTTGATACAATGTTTGCCGTCGAATATAAATTTACATGTACATGTATACTAAATATTCAAATTCTGTCACCGACAGTAACTGAGACTGCCATCTAGTGGCGACTTTTATCGCCCATTGTTAACCGATTTGCAAAAATGTTTCGCTGGTATTTCTGAATTGTTTTGTTGTGAAAAGAATGATGTTGAAGCAGAAATTAACAAGTGTGCAAAGAGTTAATAAATTGTTCTTGCACAAGCCAACATAATGCATGAAAGGTATTGACTCGTATCTTTGCATAGCTATGTATTTTCATGTTTGTGCGCCATTTATAATCGTGTTTGAGTGATGGAATTTGCTTTATTTTTCAGGCTGTAGCCTTTGTGTGTATAAATGAATCTACGGAAAGGAAATTAGAATCATGAAATGACATTTCAATAGAGTTTATAACATCAAAGTCGTGTGGATAAATACAAGTAAAGCTATAAATAAATTATAAATGTGATAGAAATCTAAGTCAATTCATCGTAAAATAAAACGGAATTATACAAGAGCACTACTGTTCCAGGGTGGAAATTACTTGATATTGTTAAAGACATCGATTATACTCGGGACAGTAGGTGTATAATTCCCGAGATGAATGAAACAACCATAGGATATTCAGGATGGGAATATAACGTGTTGAACGTGAGTTGATTGGATTTCTATTTTCCTAATTAATTACATTCATGTGACGGATCACAATCCTGTCCAGGATTTCATGATACAGGCTTGTCTGTCGCTGTGATTGTTCAAAATTCAAATGCAAGGATATGCACTATCTAAATGTTTTGTGGAATACCAGCATATTATAGTTAAAGCAGTGTCATTCAGTGAGATTGGAATGGATTTAAGTGTAGCTGTACTTGCTATTATTCAAATGTGAGAATAAGCATACTGCAGCAATATATCAACATAATTCTCAAAAATGATCTCTGCGTTGTGGATCTGTAGTCGGTGAAGTTGGAGTGAAGGAATCTATAAATGACTCGATGTTTTCAAAGGCACTTTACCATGTTGTAAACCATGCGGATCTATCGGATAGTTAAACGAATATCTGGACTGTTCTCATATCTTCTCCTGAAACAGATTTTGGTGGGCGTGGCTTTAGGTAAGTAAGATATTTTGTCCAATACCCAATAGAAGAACGCCAAAATCAGTATTATCTCAAATCATCTAAGTGTCAATGCAGCTTTAATAAGGCCCAACCAGCATGTAATCTAGGGCCAGTATCGGCACACTGGTGTGCCGATACTGGATCGAGATCATATGCTTATTACGAGGCTTCGTTAGATGCCTTTTGGAAGCCAGAGATAGCAGCTTCTCTATAAGAACCATGGGAGCAAAAGAAATTGATGACGACTGCAAACAGTAAGTGAGTATGACCAGTAAATGTCATAATCACGCACTGTAGACCAGCCCACGGCACCGTGAGGAAGAGACACAGAACACTAACAGCCACAAGAAGTTGATTTAAGTGAAGCTACCAACAAAGCCTGAACTCTGTATAACTGACAAAACACCAATGTCTAGGAGCTATACGTATAAGTATGTATTGTTGGATTGGTATGATACTAACAAAAATGCAGCATAAATACTTCATACTTTGATTTGGCGCAAATTTGACTAAAGTGACCCTTAACATTGCACGGGCATATGCTCAGTTCTTGTCTAGGTTAATATTAAATGCACCATGTATCTAAAGTATATTCTGGATAGTTTCAGTGAATTTAATGGGTATCATGTGGTCAGAAGATGACATAGAACGGAATATTTGTCTATTTCGTGTTATTGTGCACCCACTTGACCTTTGACCTAGTTATGAGACCCAGGGACATTTCAAGACTTGGCATCCATGTAGGGTCATAATTAACATGGATGCCAGCTTCTACCCCATTTTCCCATAAAAGTTTTTCATGAAATAGACTGTCAACTGTTTACATTGCCTAAGTTAGAAAGCCTTCATGCGAGCTAATCAATAGTTCTGTTTTTACAACAGCAGAATCTAAGACGAATCTTCGGGCTGTAAAAATATTAAGCTACCTGATGTTGTTCGTTCTTAAGCAGTATTGATTCATTATTTGTTGATGCTCCCATTCCGTGTGCAGTTTTTTGTGTAGGCCCTGCTACATGTAAGTGATGTAGATTTTGGCGTCCTTTCTAGTTTTTCAATCATCTTGCCGGTGAATAGAGAGGTGGTTGCTTCATCTAAATTGTGCTTGCTGTCGTGTAGGGTTTGTGTTCTGTGTCTCTGCCTCTTAGAACATGGGTTAGTCTGTGGTATGTGATTGTTATACTCAATCGTTTGTTGTTTCGGATTATGGTTTTGTAATATAGTTTTTTGTGACCTTCTAGTTTTGCTTGAATCTCCCTGCGGAAGAGAAAGCTGGTTGCTATACTTGAATTATGGTCTTGCTTTTATGCATGTGTCTTTGATTACCTGTGTTCTGGGAGCTCTCCGCTGTAGTTTTGTCTATGATTTGTGATTGTGACTTTTCCTGGGCATCATAGGTTTAGATAAACAAAATATTTGAGTCTAAAATTCTATATATTTTCTTTCCCATCAGTTTTAACATATGTTTTGGGTGCTCAAAACAACCGTCTCATTGAGACGGTTCTTTTGAGTACCACAACATATGTTTTGGTTGAGATATAAGAAAATTATTTTTAGGGTACGCACTCTTAACTAAAGTCCTGGGGCATACTTACTTGTTTTATAAATTACTCAAATCATATAATCTAATGGAAAAGTAGAAAAAAAATGATTCCCAAATACGCACGACAGTAAAATTGAAATGTTTCCAAAATTTACTTTGACTAAACAGGTATTTTGAGATATCAGGATTTAGCAAACGCTAATTAATTAATAAATGGATATGGAAAGCGTTTTGTTTATTCTCCACTGAAAACGCCTTTATTCTGGATGCGTTTTGATAGAAGCTGTCTCGTCGTGAAATAATCCTTTATTAAATAAGTTGCAGCAGTGATCATAACTTGACTAGAGAGCTAAAGCTTCATTAACTCGTTATTCATAGTTCCAATCTTATTAATTTAACCCTTGTCCTACTGATCCCGGATTTACCAATTTATGAAAACAATGTGGGGTCAGATCGACTCACTTTTAACGCAGCCGTCTGATTAGGATCTGCATTATTACAAAAAGTACCATGCAGCCTCAGAACCTACTATATTATATGGAATTGAAAGCGTTTAGTTGAACTTGCTGGAAATCCGAAGTGAATGCGCCAAATTACTGTATTCAGCAGGACCATGGTTAATAAGCCGGTGCTTGATAGAACTATCTAAATGAGTAGCTGTACGTCGTCCAACTCAAACAATAATGCGCTACAAAAGTCTTAATGAATAAAAAAATAAGCGTAAAGTTGTGAATATTTCCTTATCATATGATTTGGGAGCTTGAAAAGGACCTCTCATTGACATGGTTCTTTTGAGCACCCACAACATATGTTTTGGTTGGGAAACTAGTAAAATAATTAATCGCAACCGTATGATCTAAGGACTTATCTGGGTCAGCTCATTACATGTTTATGTTGGTGCTAATCGCATTGTCCATACAGTTCCTATGCAAATATACTCGTATTAACCAAAATTGAGACCTCAAACCCCGCTGCATGGTACGTTGTGTATACCGCATGGTCACATATTATAAGTTCAATATAAAATTGTTATGTATTTCACTGAAGACCAATTTTGTCTAAAAACATCAAAATTTGGAAAATTTCGACTTGTGACCCCTTAAAAAATAAGGAACAGCCCTTATTGTATCAATCTGTATGGGAAAATACATTAGTATACAAACGGTCAGCGCCGACACAGCTACTATTGCTGCTGCTGCTGCTACTACTGCTGCTGCTGCTAAAACAAATGTTATATACGACAAATGAAAACAATGATAGAAATGTGAAAAACACAATTGAACTAACATATCGTGTGTCTACAGTAGTTATAATGAAAAGTGTTCATATTAACAAGTAATTTTATTTAAACAGATAGTTTGCTTGAAAAAAAATAGTTTAAACATAGATATAGTACTACATAATGTTTCGTGTTGATCAGAGTCATTATTAAAGAAGTATCTGATGGTAGCAATGTTGGTGTGCATTTTTCATTGTTGTCAGATGTATGCCGAAGACAGTTTTTTACAACGTTCCAATGCACGGATCCAGAGGGGGGGGGCAGGGGTCCGGACCCCCCAAGGCCCCCTGAAAAATTACAAAAATATAGTGTTTCTTAACAATACTGGTCAGGATCCCCTGAAAAACCAAACAAGCATTCTATGTTGGGCCATTATCTGTTGATAGTCCTCTTCAAGTGATACATGTACTTGGATCCTCTCATCAACATAAAAATAAAAAGCGTTGTAAAAGTTTGCCCCCCCTCCCCCTCTGACAAAAAATTCTGGATCCTCGCATGGTTCTCATATATGGTATTTGTAAGGAAGTTTTAAACAGACCTTTGTTTAAAAAGAGCGAAGTTTATTTTTAAAACATTAATGATGGCACTCCATCAGAAGCATCTTCTACAGACGCTTCTGAGAAGTGCATGTCTATATTTTTGAAAGGAATTAGAACATAATATACATGTAAGTATGAAACTCTTGACATATCTGTTCAGAGTAGAGGATCCTTTGGATATGCAACACGATGATAATTTATATTAGCTGGTCTGTGCATACGCTAAGAAGCCAATTCACAATGGATGAATGCATTAACAAGGCCCTCTTCAAAAGAATATACAACAAAACAGCTACCAAAAAGTTTTAATTGATATCTAAAAATGATCCTATTTAAGGCTTAGTTTAAGCCGGATTAACTTTCATTAAAAGTAGCATAACTATAACCGATTAATATTTAGCCGTCTTAACCCTCGTCGCGCTGAATATGTTTATAGTACATGTACACGTTTTACCAATTTTAATTTTTTTATCTGCATCATTACAGTTGTAATCGTGTGTTTTTAACCAACATGGGAAACTTTGTGGTTCCTGGTCAGATGGTTTCGTCAGAAGTCACCTGATCTAGATCTACAGGGTTTTCAAAGCAGGTGGTTTAGCAGGACACGGATTAAGTCGGGTGTTGACATTGCACATGTACTCTGATATCCTTTTCTCTAAGTGGACTTAGAAACTACTAAATTGTTATTTTCTAATTGCACCAGGCTATTTTTCATACATCGTGATACATAATTAAAATTGATTAAAATTTCATGTACTTTTAATGATAGATATTTTATTTCAAGTCCAAAAGTCTATGAAATCCATGTAGATACAAGCAATACATAACATGATGACATGCTAACAAAGAGAGGTTACTGATAAGGTATATTATTTTAGCAGTATGCCACAATAGCAAAATGCTATATTTGCCAACAGGAAAACTACGAGGCATCTGAATCACATTGACATAGGACTGTCCGTATTCAGCTCTAGAACTGACTGTTCCACAGATAAAGCCAGTGGCATGTAAACAATTATCAAAGTTAACATATATGGATGTATTGCTTCATAATACACAGACCATAACAACTTCAGACACTATTCCCAACAGAGAACAAGTTAATAGTTTGTCTATAACCATTACAAACAAATCCATTTAGTATCACGATACATCCATGTAACTATCCCATGAGTATTGAACAAGCAAACGGGTACAATTCAAACAAATAAGCCAGCCAGTATAAAAATGATACTTTACAAAAACGTTTTCGTGTCGATCGCTAGTTATCGCAAAATAATTATAAAAACTCACCATTTTACTGATCAGTCCAGAATAGTTTTAACTTAATCAAGCAAGTCCGGAAATACCACAATCACACACTGCAGGCAAACCCCTGCACCGAGAAGACGAGCAACAGAACGCCAACAGTCACCAGACATCAGGAAAACAACTAAAGTAGAACAATCAGCTCTCTCACCCCCGTCAAGGTGAATGTAAAACTAGAAAAGACACCAATCACTACAAATCAAACAAGAACCAAAGACAGAACCCCAAACAACAATGGGAGCAACAATAAACAATGAATTTTAAACAACACTTGAACAGAACCACCGCCTTAGAACAGACCTCAGTCTAAGCCACTGGGGGCTTAAATGTAAATCTTCGCCCTTGATTCTGTTCTTGTTAAAACACAAATACTGTTTAGCTCGCATGGAGGCTGCCTAACTTATACAATGTACCATCACAGAAAAACAATCTAATCTAATTAACACACTATTACAAAACAAAAGAAAAATGCTCACGACTCACAGATAGTCAGAGCTAAAGAAAACCTCAAGTTTAGCCACAGTGGGCCAAACATAAAACAAGCATTAGACACCAAGCAACCAGACAAGGTTTCACGTCAGAGCTATCACTGAGTCTGTAGCCTGACCCACCGTCTTGCAATTAAAGTGGAAACCACAGCTATAAATCATGATTTGTTTTTTTATCCAGACATGCAGACTGTCGCATGCTATACATTAAACTTTGTTCAGGTACCTGAATGTTTCTTATAGAAAATAAGAACAGTTGATTGACAAATAACATAGGTAACAAAATAACGTTGTGGAAACGTTTTGTTTACGTTAAGGAAACGTTTTATTTTAACGTTTAAGAACCCTATTTCCGCTATCATTTTTGGTTTGCTAAGTGTTTCGATAACCCTGTCTGCAACCTTTGGTCAACCTTCAACCTTCCTGTACCTTTTAGATAGCTTTTAAATTTCGACAAATTGTTATTCTGATATTTGTTGTTTTTACAATGTATTATACTGAATTATTAAGCTGAACACCAGATCTGCTGGTAATTGCAAGTGTATTTATTATGCACTATATACGTATTGCCACGAAAATATGTGACATCAAAAAGAAAACTTACGTAGTCGGTTAGTACCATGTATTCATCAAAACAACCAAACGGCATATCAAACATGCTTTTAGCTTTTGATATCATGTTATTCGAAGCAGAAATTATCAAAAATACCAGACATTACCTGATAAGTTGCTGATGTAACTGCCTTTGTTGGAATCACGATGATTGGCAATAGATAAACTACTTGCAGAGTCTTTGCTTCCAAAGGATACCCTTTAAGAACACATTTTACTTCACTGCAGCTGGTGACTGGGACTGTTTGGCGGCGGTAGAACGTCTCCCTGCCCTTCACTATAGTGTAGATTTTATTTTCATGTCCTTTGGGATCATGGGTTTCATTGTGGAACTTTGAAACTATTAGAGGGTCACTGATGAAGCCTAAATGGCAGAAACTAGCTAGTCTGGCTCAGGAAATATGCACGATCTAGTTTCAGTTATTTGGTGCAGTCTTTGCTTCCAAAGGATACCCTTTTAAGAACATATTGTATTGAATATGTTGGTATGTTTTGTTCAGTTAGATGAGATTTATTTTCAAAAAAAGATAAAATGAAGGTTAATTTTTCAGCTAAAACAGCACTTTAAGAACGTTTACGAAACCCCATCAAGCGCTGATTTCTAAATTAAGTTTTACTTTCAGTATTGTTCATTTATTTACTGGCAATTATCCACTTGATTATTTTTCAATTAGTGATTCTAAGAATCAAGTGTTTCCCTTCATGATTATATATTTGGCGTTCAAAACCTCATAAAATATGAATTATGAATGGAGTTTAATTAATCATATTTCTGAACAAATTCTAAAGACAAGAACTTTTGCAATAAATTGTAACAAATATTAAATATGATCGACTTAAGGAGATCAATAATCAAAAATAGTTTATGTTGCGACTCAACAACAACATTGCTAGACGTATATAAAACTGTATGGCTATCCACTATTTTTTTTTTAAATACAATAATGTAGGTATACAATAAATGTTCTTCTGCATCAGGGCATATCAATTTGGGGAGGTATTTCCGCGCATATATGATCGAAAATTTAAGTTATACATCGACGCGTGACATACGTACCTATACACTGTAATGAATAACAGTACAGAAAATTACTTTATTGAAAACTATACATCTCAGGCCCTTCACAGGTGGCGTTAGAGACTAACGCATACATGTTATGCAGTAAAATAGACATAATACATAAATATAGTGTGCTATGAAATGCATTGTATTGGAAATATAGTTCATGTCATGGAATTGGCCTTTTACAATTTATAATTTTTACAATTTATTTTACCTGTTGATTTCTTTTGCTCCGGTATTCAGTTTTATTTACTGTTGAGTCCTAATCTTTGCTTTATCTCCTTGTTATATCTTGATTTATATGTTTTAGGAGATGATGCATTGATAAGTAAGGGGTCTTTCATGCAAACCAAATATCTATGTGTCTTGATCCACATCTGAATTAAGAGTGAGGTTGGCGCCGTTAAACCGGTTTAAGCCCTCCAGTAAAATATTTTACTGACCGTTCCAAGGCGGTACTTCATTTGTGGATCTTTTATGTTTTTGTTCTGTCTTGTGTTTGCTATGTCTTTGTGCACGTCTGTTTATATGTGCCTTGTGGTCACCTGCTGGGAAAGGGCTGACCTCTTGGCTCTCGTTTGTGGTGTCTGCTGTGAGTTTGTCACTTTCCCATTGGTATCCTGGGTCAGGTGTGGTACTTGATTGTATCGTTTCCTGATCTTTGCAACCTTACTTACTTTAATAACAAAGAATATATTATTAATCTCATATAAATTGGATCATAATTTACAAATGAACTACAGTAATAGCCAGAAAGTGACATGTATTAAATAAATTCTATAAACCCAGGTATTTTAGTTGTTAAAGTCCAGGTAGGTAGCATCTAAAGCAGAGGGTACCTTTTGAGTTCGTTTAAACCAGATTGCCACCAGACTGTACTAAGTTAGGAGGTGAACAAATTAGCTGGTGCAAAGTCATTGTGCTAGATTGTTCAGTTGTTTTGTATTCGTATACCTTGTGTGTATTTCGCCTTGTGCATTCAGTGTGAAGTGTTGCTTCTCGAAATATGTATGTATATTATGTATCAAGAGATCTAGACAAGAATGTTCCTAGGATCAGCAATGAATTGGTGCTGAAATATTAGATTTGGTATCTTTTGAACTGTTTATTAGCAACCTGTCAATTTCTGTTCCCTAAGACAAGTGTTAAGATGTGATATACGACTGATATAAGAGTGCTTGTAAACAATAATATACACCAAATATAATACAATCTGAGATTTCAATTATGTCTGGAGAATAACACTTCTGTAACTGATAGCTCATAAACTTAGACTTTCATTTCAGAATTTGGAATAAGTAACACTTTAAGCATGGGAGCTGATAATTAAATGCAGCTGTGAATACATTATGAAGCAATCACAAAGAACAGGTGATAACTGACACTGAATAAAAATGAAAGAACCACCGCATTTCTTTGGCAGGTAGTTCACCTTTATGAACATACTTGTTGTTTAGATTAGAGCATTTTTATTAGTGCATGGTTGTGGTGAATGAGAGGCTTAAACGTTTCTACTTTGAGCGGAAAATGGCGTATTGAAGTATGCATGTCCATCCAGCACACAGTATCGGAAAAATGTCAGGCAGCCAGTAAATCGCAATTTAAATGGCGTTTCGCTGGTGGGCCAGTGGTGGCCCACTTTTAGATGTATTAGGTTTAGACGACTTTCGAACATGAACAGACTCAATAAAACCGAGTCTGCTGTTCTCTAATATTGTGGGTTACCTCTATTTCTGAGGGATCCCTTTTTCAGATTATTTCGCTATCTAGAAGGCCACAGAAAGCTGTTTGCATTTCGATCAGAAGGTAGAAACAAGGGTTGATTTGTAAATGATATTTAACAAAAAAACATTTCTTACAAATATGTTATTTTGTACTGAAACTGTGGTATTTCTTACAATCTAAAAATAATTGTGTCCAAAAATTGTTTCGGCTTTAGCGGGTACTTTGAGCTATCAGCATTCGAGTTCTCGAGTTTTGCTGCATTTCTAATATGATGTTTTTGTTTTTATATCATTAGTAATATGTTTAGATGAGTGCAAAGAAAACAAAATAAAACGTTTAGTTAATAAAACTTGTTTATGTATTTTGGGATCAACACGTTTAACCAGCGATCCTATATAAAAGTAAATAGCATGCAAAAATTTGCACACAGCATACAGCTATGTATCAATACTGTTTAAACTATTAAGAATGTTCAGTTCATTCGTTTGCTATTTGCTCCTTGCCAAAACAGAGTTCCGTCTAACGACTTAACATGTGCAATTATGTACTTAGCTGTAAATACTTAGTTACACGTCAATAACTTTTGACACAGAGATAGTAATTTACCATAATCTTAAGACAAGTAATATTTATAGTTATCCTTGTTATTGATTATCGTTAATTATGATAGTTCTCCAGAATACAAAGTACAGGTCAAGAGAAAGTGCGAGAAAGTAACATTAGAATCAGACTGCACAGTTTCAACGAATATGGGATCCTTCACAGGCATACTATCCATCCCAGCAGGTCAGCCAATGGGCGGATCCAGAGGGGGGACAGGGGGTCCGTACCCTCCAAAAATCATAAAACTAGGGTTTCTTAGCAATACTGGTCCGGATCCCCTGAAAAATCACAAAGCTACCAAGCCAGAATTAAATGTTGGGCCATCATCGACACGTCAGCGAAATGCCATTTAATGGCGTTTCGCTGGCGTGCCGATGATGACCGGCTTTTAGTGGTATTTGGATCATCTCTCCTCTCAACTAAAAATCTAACATAAAAAAAACTTGTCAAAGTTGGACCCCCTCTGACAAAGTTTCTGGATCCGCTCATGCGACCGCATTCAATTATCACTTGTATTGCTATTGCATATAGATAAAACAAACAATCATTGCTTTCTTGCACTCTTATAAATAATGGGTTCAGAAATGGCCTGATAGCCAAAATGACAATTTGAAAGCATTACTAAGACAAGGCGCCTGAAAAGATTCATTCATACGTTCAGTCTATTACTATGATGAAAATCCGCTTCTAAGTACTAGTTTCGCTTTACAAATTCTACCATAGCTAACACAACAATTACTATTTGTTTTATAATTTAAGAATGAGCGGACGAATTGCATAAAAATTAAGAATAAAAATAATTCAACACATGATAGATCTACATACCTGGCAAACATTATTTTCAACCGATTGACTAATAAATTCAAACGATGGGAAATAAAAAATATCACAATCATAATTTAAAGTCACAAAATCAGGTAATGGTGCCAATTTTACTAAAAGAATATCACAGGTAGGCACTGCTACATCAGTAGCATAATCCGCCAACTACCTTCAAAGTCACCGGAACTATATGTCATTGAACGCTAGTGGGACGAACATAACCAACGTGTGAGAAGGCATCCATTAGTCCTGCGTAACATTCAGGTCACAGACCTGTTAATGTAAAAAGGGCAGTGATTGGCTGAAAAGGTGGGTGGAAGCTCAGCACAATATTTTTAAGTTTTAAGGTGTTTCATGATTGGTCAATAATAAAACTAGGAAATATATTGTATTTATTAGACGGGTCTATCTTTGCTGTACTTTTTGGAACAACATTTCATTGCTTCTGATGATTAAGTTTACTGGTGTGGCTTAAAAAGGACCTTGCATTCTGGTATTTTTTTCGGTAGAATTTTCCTCTCATGTAGGGTGCCCACCTTCAGGGGCCAAAACAAAAAAGTGGCAAAACATGGCGGTCACCAGGGTATCTCATTCTTGTTTTTTGATTGAACTAGGTCCAATCTGTAAATCTAAGGCAGCCTCATTGTGATTGAAGAGTTGTGAGGACCACAGCCTACTTAAAAGCTATAATGGAGGTCTATGGAAAAACAATTACAGGTCTGGGCCCTTCAAGAGCTGCGGCAGACCCTGATTTTAGGAATGGAGAAACGTCTCACAGACATTCATATTTCATTACGTTTTGTCAATGGTACAGAGGTGTTAGCAAGTCCTGGAAGCCTGAGGTGGTCAAACCAGGTATAAGTTGAACAAAGTTGAGTCCTGTAGATGGACCGATGTATTCTAAGGTAACATGTGATAAATGTCGCCATCATGTGATTTAATTTAACTTATGCGATATTCTTTTGAAAATTGGCGCCATTGCGTGATTTATGATGTGATATATTGTATTTGCTATGATGAAAATTGATTAGTCAATCGATTGAAAAATATTTCTGCGAGGTATGTATCATTTGTTGAATTATTCTTATGCCAAATTTTTATGCAATCCATCCACACATTCTCAAATTATATAACATATAGAAGTGTTGCATTAGCTGTGGCCTTGAGTGTATATGGGTATTCAATGTATTTTCCCTGGAAGAAATGTGAAAAACAGAACCCCAAAACGACTTAAGCTCTAAGACATGTTACGCATAAATTGCAGAGAAAACGGATCACCACATATTGTATGCATTTTAGTGCACACACATTAGTGTTACCAAAGCAAATTTAAACCCCCTGAATTGGGATGTTTAAGTTGATTCCAGAAAATAAAAAGTATCATTTAAGATGCTATCGTTTCCGAATAGAATACACCCCAATCATGTATGTACAGGTTGCATGTATACTTAAGAGATTAGCAAACATTCGATTAGATTTATAACATTTCGTTCAAGAACGCATTTGAAACGTTTAATATTTGACTACTCATCGTTAGACCTGTTTCAAACCAGCAACAGTGTTCAGAACTACTTTCTACATGTGATTACGTGCGTGTAAATTAGATATAACAAAATATAATGAGAAATAAATATGCCACAGCAATTTCAAATTTGTTCAAATTAACTTAACCCTTCAAGCGCCAAGAAAAAAATGCATCTGAAAATGTCATCTGCTGAAGTCGTCTGCTGCAAATAAGTGCTTAACATTACTGACAAATAAGTATAGAATCAAACAGCGTGGACCCAGAACAGACTGCTCCTATAGGAGTAGTCTGATCTTGCTCCACACTGTTTGCCATAGAGGCCTCTTAAGCGTTTCAGCAGACGAGAAAAGCAGACGACTTGAACCACCTCTTGACCCACCACATTGTTTGCTTCTCTGTTAATTTGGTATTAAATTTAGGAAAGCATTTGACCTACAAAATATAATGCCAAAACTTCATTTATTCGAGCTATTCAGAAAAACGCACATTGCGCAAAAACATTGCACATAACGAATACAGGGGGGTCATAAATGCTTCAACAGCACAACACGTAGATGTCATTAACCATAACAATTGTTTATCTAAGACTGCAAAACTTTCAGACTATGTTCCTGCAATCATACACAAGTATCTGTCTGTGTCATTTACATGCAATGGTGCCAAATCCTATTTATCAAGTAATATCGTCTTAGTTGGTGTAATCCCTTACAGTCGCCTACAAATGCTTCATTAAGCGACTACTTTGTGTTGGTCAATAGGAGGACACGGAAAAAGAGCTAGCTGTATTAGCTAGTTTTGTTTTGGGTTGTTGCTTTAGGTCCCAGTTAACACTCAACAGCTATGGTCATGTCGGGAAAGTCAGTTCATCTAACCACAAGTTTTCCTGGGCAAGCTTGACTAAGCGGTTATTTGTTTGTTTGTTTTGTTGCTTTACGTCCCAAGTCAACAGTTATGGTCATTGCGGGACGGTCAGTTCACCTTACCACACTTTTTCCTGGGCAGGCTTGAACAAGCGGTTAACCAGTAATTCGTGCACATACTTTCGCTTGTAACTGACAACAACCCTTCTTGAATGAATCAGCGGAAGGGAGGAGAATGACCGTAGAGATTATTTCATGATCAATCTCCACGAAAGTATGGGACCAGGCCGGGATCGAACTCGCGACCCCTGGAATTGCAGTCAGACACGCATCTGTAGCCAGACACGTTACCGACTGCACTACGCGGCCCCGTTACTAAGCGGTTAACCAGTACTTCATGCACATACTGACAACAACTGTTCTTTAATCAGAGGAAGGGAGGAGAATGGCCGCAGAAATTATTTCATGATCAATCTCATTGAAAATATGGTACTAGGTCGGAATCGAACTCGCAACCCCTGGTCTTGAAACGGACACGCATGTTTAGATGCGCCAAGTTGTTTTTTAGATTTATATCGTGAGGACTGGTAACATGACTCAGTGAAGGAGGTTGAACCAGAGAATAATGATATAAATCAAGTAGCCGATGTTCACTTTCGTTGGCGTTGAAGCACAATTTGTGGCAATAGCATCTATGACCACATTTTAAACCGTTTAATCTGGCAAAACATTGAGATATTGAGCTCTGTATATATTAAAGTCACGCGAATGAAGGTTTTTCAGAGCCATCCTCACAATACAATCCGAACACAATCTAGATAATCTATAACTGAATGCAATGTAGCTATGACGCTGTCAGGCGCGATCCTGGGGCATTTTACAGAATACGCACTCTTGAGTGGGTCTGGGGGTACCCCCCTCTGTATTGGGCCAGGAGTGAATCCACGTGGCAGAAAATGGTTTTAGGGGATTTCAAAGGGCTAAACTGAGCCCTTAAGACATACACCTTAACACTATTAGCTGCATTTTTCTTCGAAAAATCAAATTGAATACAGTAAAACCTGTCTTAAATGGCCACTCAAAAGAAGGCCGATTATCGCTTAATGTAGGTCAAAAGTATTGCAGAATGCTCCAAAACTTTCGACCTTCATTAAGCTACAATTTGTCATCAAGATCAGGTTTTATTTTTGTCATTAAGACAGGTTATACTGTAGCTACTTGCCACATCAAATTTTACGCACATACTTAATTTTCGTACACGTAGGAACGCCCCTGGCTGTGCAGACATGTATAAAACAGTACAAAAAGGTACGCACGTAAATTATTTAACAAAATAGTTGATAGTACGTGTAGCTATAAGCACTACTTTAACTTGATAAGAAACACATTTTCAACGGAACTTCACATATGCAACCACTGCCAAGTGTGCTACAATAAAGTCAGAACAGAATAAAAACTTCTTTCTTTATTTCTGTGGCAATTTGTAAATAGACAATTCATATATAACACTAAACATGTCTGCGCTGGCATCTTTATGGATAGAGGTAGTAAAAGTGTTTTGTCTTCATTATCATTATAAGATATGCTCCATCACTCTAACACTGATCTTATAGCATGTAGGAACAGCGGAGCACATGACCAGCCTGTGCGAATCGCACAGGCAGATAATGACCCTCGCTGTTCCCATGCACAATAACTTGATAGAGCTTTGTATCCTGACAAATGGCGAATTTCACCATTATATATTGTGCAATGTCTTTGAGAATAATCTGATTTCGATTTAGAAGCGGATCCTTTTTAAATGGTATGACGTATATATTATGTCATATTTAAGATAGAGATATGTTGCAACCAATTGTATTTTCTTTGTTTCATGTCTTCTACAATGTTACTTAACTCATGAACGTAATGAATACATTGACTAGGCCAAGTAATGAGTTTAGCTCATTTCGGCAATACAATTCAGTTCGCGCGAAGTTAGAACAAAACCTGAGCTTGGGTAAAGAATCTTCTCGCACACCAGATCGAGATTTCCGTTTTTTTACCAATTCTATCTCACATACTTGTACCATAAAAAAACGAACAGCCGCACGCTGGCCGCACGTCGTTCCATAACGTCATTGTAATGTTAAAATGTCGCATCATAGCGTTTGTAGGATTTTCTGGAAGCCCTTTTCATGTTTTTCCAATATAAAGGCGCTATTCAGTGGTAAACAAGAAAAAGAATCCATTTTTCATGTGAGGATGGGATAGAAAAGTTTGCCCTCGCGGTCATCGATTGTCATCACTCGACAAGCCTTGTGATGCCAAACAGCGATCCTCGGGACGGATTTTTCTATCCCACCCTCACACTCATGATGTATTCTTATAATCATTATCATCAAAATCAACATCATAAATAGCAGCAGCAGCAGTATTTTGAAAACCAGCCACAAAGTCCTGAGTTCAGATATACTCTTGGAAAAAATGAGCATGAGCAGAAAATGCCAAAATCACAGACTGCAGACCAACACACGTGTGGACGAGACACAACACACTGACAGCAACCAGCTCTCTTTCTTCCTAAGCAGGAAGATTACTAAATTAGAATGGGCACCAAAACCCACACCACAAAACAAGCATCCAACACACTCCCCCCACCACTACTACCACCTAACAAAAAGAAGAAGAAAAACTGTCACACATGAAAGTAAGAAAGAGGGCAAAGATCAGGAATCAACACAATCAAGCACCACACCTGACCAAGGATACCAATGGGAAAGTGACAACGTCACAATTATACATCACAAACGAGAGCCAAGAGGTCAGCCCTTCCCCAGAAACGACCACAAGGTATCAACAAACAAACGTGCATGAAAGCATAACAAAACAAGACAGAAACAATATAAATGATCCACAAAAGAAGCACCGCCTTGGAACGGTCAGTAAAACTATTTTATTGTAGGGCTTAAACCGGTTTAACGGTGCACCAACCTCATCCTTATTTCAGATGTGGATCAAGACACATAGATGTTTGGTTTGCATGTGTGACCCCTAACTTATCAATGCACCATCTCCTTGAACATATAAATCAAGATATAGCAAGATGATAAAGCAAAGATAAGGACTCAACGGTAAATAAAACTGAATACCGGAGCAAAAGAAATCCAAAGGTAAACCCCAGTGGGCCTGACAACAGCCAAAGCATTAGGCCCCTACCATCTCATCAATAGATATGTCTTTAAGTCGGAACCGTCATAGAGTCTGAAGTCCGACCCACCGGCGTGCAATTAAAGAGGAAAGCAAAGTTGCCAACCGTGATTTGGTTGACCACCAAGCATGCAGTCGGCTGCAATACATTAATGATATAGCCAATCTTTTTATAATGAGATTTAGAAATAAACTATTGAACTAGTAGGTGTTTATTAGTTTCAAGAGGCTGATTTGACAGTTAAGGATAAGTATGAATAGTATATTGTCTTTATTGATCTTAGTCCAGGACTTCAGTTAAGAGTGCGTAACGAAAATTTTATTTTCTTATTTCTCAATCAAAACATATGTTGTGGGTACTCAAAAGAACCGTCTCAATGAGACTGTTCTTTTGAGCACCCAAAACAGAAAATAAAACTGATGGGAAAGAAAATATTTACAATTTTACGCAGACATTTTTTGTTTATCTAAACCTATTACCTAGCAATAATAACATCATTGAGATTTTCAAGGTGTCAAAGATGCACTGATCTAACGTACCCACAGGTGGCGAAAAGATTCAGGTCACTATCTTTGCACCGTTTCGCAGTTGAGCCGATGGTTGTCTGAGACTGATCAAAAAACCACCGAAGAGTCAACAACCCTATCTAATCTGATTGCCCCTATGCATATACTTGTAAACAATTGACAGCTCCTATATGTGTCAGCTCAGTGACCATGATGTTCTCTAGCTAAATCAGGTCAGTCGTCTAATCTAATCTGACAGTAGCTAAGCTCCGCCCACTTACTGCATATTTAGAGATAGTGTGTGTGTGGGGGGGGGAGGGGGTATGGAATGGAGGTCCAGGGCTTTTGCAAGAATTATGCCTTTATGCGACCATGTCTCTCCAAGCTTGGGTAGACACAAAATTAAGCTCTGCGGCGTCAACCCTAACAATCTTACTACATACATATACAGTAAAACCTGTCTTAAGCGGCCATTCAAAAAGAAGACAAAGGTTGATTTCAAGACCGATTATCGCTTAATGCAGGTCGAAAGTATTGCAGAATGCTCCAAGAGAGCATTCTGCAATACTTTCGACCTTCATTAAGCTACCATTTGTCTTTAATACCTTTGTTTTGTCTATTTTGAGTGGCCGCTTAATACAGGTTTTACTGTAGGCAAGTGTGTGGCATTCGAGTATTGTTGCATGAAGAATTTCAGTATAGTTAACAGGTTGTATAAGAAAACGAATAGATCTAGGACTCGAAGCAAAAACGAGTTAGAAACGAAATTGATTAGTTTGGCAGCTTACTTTTAATGAGTACAGAAATGTGGGAAAATTATAAACTCCAGAAAACAGCTCGTTTTTCTAAAGGTTAAATTTTACAGCTTGAAATGGAGGTTATATCATCAATTTCTGATATATTTCACTTACGTACACCTGAACCTGTCCCCAAGGTTTAAAACTGTTTACTGCTCAACTCAACTGAGCATGAAAGTTTAGCCTCTCATAAAACTAGAAAATATGGATAGACTGCACTTTAGCGGTGTCTACAGATTTTGACTAAGCTTTATGGGTTGGCTCGCATCTAAATATGTTAGTATTGAAGTTCTATATGGTTAGTGCATACTTATTTACAATGCTGCAGGGGTGTTGGGGCAGCAGCCCCCATTATATATAAATTGTAAGAACTAATTTTAAACAGAGACTGGTAAAGTGCAGTTGTCCCGAAAGTATATAGTAACTTCTTGCTTTAAAACTCTCAGATGATATATTTATCTTGCTAGTACATTTTAAAATGCCAATAATTGTTGGCATTTTAACATTTATGGGCAGGATAAATTCGATATTCAGATGAGAGCATGTAAACAGTTGTATATCCTTGAGGCGTAGTAAAATTGGTGAAAGTGGGGAACAGGTGGAGGCAAATAAGCGGTCATTTTGTGACGGGCGTGCACGAATGGAAAATCCAAGAAATAGACTCAGATGAGAAGACTCCTTTTGCGACATCCAATCACGGTAGGCTAGCTACAGCCAAGCATCAGACACCAACCCACCAATTAAAGATTTACGTCAGGGCCGCCATTGAGTTTGAGTCAAAGCCGAGCCTGATAAACTTTTTTCTTTTTTTTACCTTTTTACACTTTATTCTCCCCGTCATCTGACATACAGAGTGTCGGGGAGGGCCATCCTTCTGTATGCTTTACAAACTACAGTAAAGGCATTTTTATGGTTTATTGTATCTCAAGTCTGGTAAATTTGATACTAAAAGACGCGAACCTAGTATTCTATGTACAAGTTTACAAGTTGGTTCACTCCTCAAACAAGCAATTATGGCGTAATTATCGCTTTCCCTGTCGATCCAACGTCATTGACGACGTCATTCAAAAAGTACAACGTCATGAAAACCTGATAAAGGCACATGCCGTGAGATAGGCAACGTTTATTAGGTCAACGTTCTACAATGCAGTTAATACGAGAGGTAACTGATAATAAAGACTACATAAATTGAAGCGGACTATCTCTGTATTTAGGATGAGTATTGCGTCCATAAAGATCAATTTTCACATCATGATTTAGAGAAACATATCTCATTCCTCCTAATTACATCTTTATTCTTGTCAAAGGGCCTTTCAGACTTGCTGATAGGATCCCACAATTTAGACAATTCTCGAAAGCCCATCTCAATCATCAAAATCGAATCGTACTAGCAGTTCTGAAAGCAGACAAAACTATTTACCATTAGCCATCATATAGAATTGCTTGCAAACCAAGAGAATTGCATGAACATATTGTCGATTTATAGCTACAAAGACGATGACAACGATCTTCTGACACGAAAAACAACAAACTCAAAGTATTTTCTTATCAATAAAAAGTGACAACGTTTGAAACAATTTGCCATCTTGGGGCTGTTCCTAGCAACCTCACTCCCTTACCTACCCTATACATACAGTTCTGTTTACTATCGTATAGTCTTATTACTTCTAGATTTTTAGAGGTCATATAATACGTAGCTTATAACATCTCTGATCCGTCAATCGACAAATACCCCAACAATAAGGGGTTGCTTGCTACGAAAATATACTCTCTTCACCCAGCAACTGTCAAGATGTAATTTCTTGCGTGTGTAATGGTTTTTGTCTCTTTTATTTGAGTTCGTTGATTTTTCGTTGTCATGGGATCGCTGTCACCGTCGTTGTTGAAATAAATTGGCAATATCTTCATAAAAAAACTATATGACAGCCACTAATTTAAACAGTTTCATGTACGAATAATGAAACTAGCATCTGTAGATAACTTTATAAGGCTTTAAACGATATTTAGTTTGGAAAGTGAAATCAGTACTGACTGGTCCCACTTGATCCTGCATTTCTCCTACATATTTCATAAGGGGCGTTTCTAGATATTCCAAATAAACCCAAATCATTAGTTGGGGGCTTGTAAGAGTTTTTGCATAATTGAAAACCTTAGCATTTAGTGTAGATTGATAATATTATATGCTCTCACGGATTCGCCACAATCATTCGAACTTTAACCTTTGCGTTAGATCTAAGGGGTGACTGCATTACATACAAATCAGCTCGCGTGAACATTATTATTACATCTTATTACAGAGGCGTGCGTGATTCCGAAAGTCAGGACGTCAAGTCTTAGGGAATAGGGTTTGTTCTATTTGATATGGGTCCATGTTTGTCGCCATAAAGGCTACCAAAGAACATACGCAGATGAGATAGCAGATGACAAAAGTCGTACCTGGCGGGAAGGAGTTTTAACATATTTTCTTAGCTATAACAAATAAACGATGCAGAGCATGAAGAGATAGCTCAATATGACGAGCCAGTATTCTTCTCTTTTGAAAGAAATCACAAATGACATTGTAATGCCATCTAAACAGAAAAATACTTGTATGTAATGGACCAGTGTGATAAAAAAAATACCTAAAATCAAGAGGGTGGATGTGTATTTTGATGCTCTGTGCCATGATATCATATTGCATAATTGACCCATATCAGGGACACATTCGTTACCTATAAGAAAGCAAAATATACATATGCAAAAGCATAACATCACACCGTGGTTATGTTTATGGTGGCACGGCGGTAGTTGTGCCCAGATTAGTACAACACTCGTCTTTTATCGTATTATCTACATGGAATCTAGAATATGTGACAATTGTGTGAGTTATAGTATCTGTATATGAGCCATTGCATGAGATTTCCAACTATGTGGCATTTTGACAAATGTAGACTCAGACGAGCCAGTGCAGCCTCCTCTTAAGCTTAGAAACTCCAAATGCTTTTAGTTAAGTAGCTCAACAGTCATAGGATATTCAAGCGTCTAGCAAAGGCTCTGATCAGACTGCGCGTATACATAGGCTGGTCTGAGCCTGTGCTGGTCGCACATACCACATTGTTGGAAATCTCATGTCACGGCTTATATGCTTTTCAGTACGTTATTGCCTGGGAGTGGAATAGTGATCGTGTCATTTCGATCACTTCTGACAATTGCATTGTTGTCTTTGGAACACCGGAAGGGACATGGACCGTTTTAACCACGTTTCTTCTATAAATGCTCGTGCTTGATATAACCGCCTTAATACATCGTTATAACAAAATATAGTTTTAATTGTTTTGTTTGTTTGTTTGATTGATTCTTTACGTCCCATCAACAATCTTTCAGTTATAAAGGGACGGGTCTTCCTGGGTTGAACCAGTACTAAGCTAGGATTAATGTTCTTGCTCAAGGACACAACGCAGTGACGCCGGTGAGGCTCGAACCCGCGGCCCATCGGTCTCGAGTCAAGCACTCTACCACTGAGCCACTGCGCTCCCTTATTTTTAATTGTGGGTACTTGTTTCATTGTACTGGTGTTAAGCCAGTCATTATTTCTTTCTCATGCGTTTAGTAATAACGTTGGACGACTACTCATTTTTCTTGCCTCCAAAGGCACACCAGGTCCCCTACATTCAGTTGTCAAAGTTGGGATATGTGCACAATTGTAATTGACAGTTATTATACATTGGAGAATTCTGATGTAGGAGAAAACAAAACGCTTGGATTCTTCTAGATAGACTAGATTGCAGAGGACTTGAAAAGTCAGCTTATGAGAGTTTGGAACTTATCCCTTAAAGCGCCAATCACGACTGCAGCAGACGACAATTTTGGGACATCTTACTTATTTTTCGAAAAAATAGGGTATGATATTTTGTGAGAATCGATTCTCATGAACTATCATGCATTATTGGTTATTGTTGAAAAAGAAGCACAATTTTAAATTGTCGTCTGCTGCAAATTATAGGTGGCGCTTTATGGGTAAAGCACTCATTTACCTCTTTACGCGCCAATCACGACAAATGTCGTCTGCTGTTGTCGTCTGCCTATATGTGTAAAAACCTCTTAGTTAAACAGTGTAGACGCATATACGAGGTGCAGTCTGACCTGGGTCCACACTGTTTGCCTCTATACTTAATCAATAATGTAAGCCATTGTTTGCAGCAGTTGGATTAAGCAGAAGACATGTTTAATGTTCATTTGTGGTTGGTGTTATAAGGGTTAACTCTAACGCTGGCTAGGATCTGCGATTTGGGTTGAGTCTTCATATATATCCATTCATTTGTGTATGCGAGCAGTGAAGGCTGTGATGGTCTTAACCTTGGTCACTCGACAATGCAATAAGTACCAAGATTTCATGTGCTGCCTCGCATGTGTTATGGGTAGTCGCAGTTTCATTTACTGAATACTTGAGTATCTCCCCACCCCATCTGATGTTTCCTTTAAATTCAAAAATATGTGTCAAACCTTTAAACATTTATGCACTAATCTGCTAATGTTTTCTTATTTCTGGTTTGATGGAATTAACTTCCAATGGTACATTGTAATGGTATATTTATATATCGAGAGTCACACGCTATATTATCTTTTGTTAACAATGAACTAGCAAACAGTGTAAACCCTGATGAACGCCTTTCATCTGGTTTGTCTCTATTTGCCAAAGAAAGCATTTAGAAATCACTATGGTTTAATTAAATCAGAATGATCCAGAACTTTTCTATAGCCCTGGGAAAGAGCACCTGATGGCTTATATCTGTACCAATGCTGATAAGAGTTTTGATTGCAGCTTGACATTGGCGTGTTCCTTAGAATTGAGCCGTGGCATGTGATTTCCAACAATGTGGCGTTTTGACGAGTGTAGACTCAGACGAGACTGTGCAGCCTCCTTTTAAGCTTAGAAACTCCAAATTATGTACAGTCAGTAGCTTAACACTCATAGAATATTCAAGCGACTAGCAAAGGCTCTGATCAGACTGCGCGTATGCGCAGGCTGATCTGAGGCTTTGCTGGTCGCACATATCCTATTGTTGGAAACCTCATGCACTGGCTCAATTAATATCTGCATTCTGATACCTCTGTCTGAAGAGGGATTTGTTGTGTGATTCTAATAATACCATGTTTGATACAGACAACAGACGACATTTAGAATTGTCTTTTAAAATTTCAAACTGTACCAGCGTCGCTATAGCTTGTGACCTTACCGCGCCATGCTGCAAAGGCCGTAGCTGGGATCATAGCAAGCTTTTATATAACATTCTTATCTATGGGTTCGTTTGTAACTCTGCATGTTTTTGCCATCTGCTGAATTTGGAACAGTTTGGACCCACATCACTGCGATGGAATTCCTTAAATATTTTTTCGAAAAACAAAAGAGTTTGAAAACAAATTCAGCAGATGGCAAAACCATGCAGAGCTACTTTATTTGTTGCTTTACGTCCACGTAAACAGCTATGGTCATGTTTGGATGGTCAGTTTACCTAACCACATGTTTCTTCCTCAGCAAGCTTGAACAAGCGGTTAACCAGCACTTCGTGCTCATACTTTCGCTTGTAACTGACAACAACCCTTCTTGAATAAGTGGAAGGGAGGAAGTTGACTGTAGAAATTATTTTATGATCAATCTCCATGAAAGTATGGGACCAGGCTGGGATTGAACTCGCGACCCCTGGATCTGCAATCAGATATGCATCTGCAGTTAGACATGTTACCAAAGAGTTAAAATTAGATTTAAGCAGAAGCTTGCATTGCATGTGTGAGGAGCATGCATTGTTTTAAATGAATTTCTAATGTTCAGAAAAAAATGTCTGTTTTTTCTAAAGTGAACATTTTCAGTGTCTACAATATAAAGCTTAAAAAAGAAAAAAAGCAATCTTATCTAAATCCATTGACCGAAGGGGAAACAACATGACCACCTTCGTCTTTCTGGAAAAAGTCCGGAAAGCAGCAAAACTAGCAAACAATGGCGTATTCTCTCATTATTATTTAGGACCGGGTTTCAAGTAAGAAAGACAGCAAGGTTCAGGAATCAATACAATCAAGTACCACACCTGTCCCAGGATACCAAACGCGAAAGTAACAAAATCACAATACACATCACAAAGAAGAGCCATGAGGTCAGCCCTTTCCCTTCAGGTGACCACAAGGCATGGCAAAGATAAGACATAAATAACACAAATGATCCAAAAGTTTGCCAAGGGCCTTAGGCTTTGATTTTAATGAAATAACCTTAAAGAAACGACTCCTCAAAACACTTCATGTAAGCACTTTGTTCTCTACCTATGTAGAGATTTTGGTTTTAGTAACACTAAGACCTAAGATTTGCAGATTCTGAATTGCAAAAGTCTGCCTGCTTTTTATGCAAAAAATAAATGTTCAGTGGGTATGTCATATCATGTGTATACTTAACTGTATATATGGTGGTAAAATCCATATTATACTATTGCTCAGGCATATGGGGTTTTACAGAGTCTAGTACAATAGACATCGTACAAAACAAAGCATGTAGATACTTTTTAGGGAATGGGAAAATGCTGCAAACTTGGCTATGAGATGAGACATGGGCTGGCCAGACTGCTTGGTTAATCAATGACTGAAAACTTGTCATTTGATTTCCAAACTTACAAATATTCAGAACGATAGACTTGATTCAAGAATATTTATGTGGTCTAAATCCAATGGTAAATAATGGGAGAAGAGGTTTCTCAAGTTTATTCATGGAATCGAGCTATCTCAAGTATTTGAACAAGATACTGTTTGTGTTGCAAATACCATTAAGGTGTGTAAAGCGATTAATTGAAAAAAGATAAGTTAATGTGGAAAACAAACTTGTTTAACGATGAAGGGCACCCAAACAGAAACACATTTAGAAGATATGAGTATATATATAATATCAATCAGATTTAGACATAGAGCCATATGTAAAACTAGTACTTCAGTGAGACCACCACCGCATTTAATGTGTCATTACATAA
Organism: Loripinus fragilis; assembly: GCA_964019695.1. Classification (NCBI taxonomy): domain Eukaryota; kingdom Metazoa; phylum Mollusca; class Bivalvia; order Lucinida; family Lucinidae; genus Loripinus; species Loripinus fragilis. The sequence continues at coordinate 93,577,056 of OZ026522.1, forward strand.
TGAAACTGGCCGTTTTTCTCGACCTAAGCAAACTTGTGTCTTCTGTATAGACTGTGTTGAAGATGAGTTTCATTTTCGGATTACCTGTCCTTTTTATGATGACATGAGACATAAAATGTTTCACAAAGCACAGCTTTGCAGTAGAGATTTTATCTCATATGACTCAACTGAAAAAAAAAAAGATATTTAGTATTTAGAATTATAATAATATTCAACCAATTTTGACTTCAACACTTTTTGATCCACAGTATGTTTCAGAAACAAAAAATAACAATATTTAGACAATTCCATATGTAATGTTTTAAATGCAGCACATCTTAATTATACGTTTTACAGGATTAGTTCACATATTTCTTTATGTGTCATTTTTTAATGCGTCCTTGATTGAAATTTTTATTGTATCTATGCATCTTAATTTACATATATTTTTTCAACTGCCTTTCTTGTACAGTGGCTACCTGAACTGAAAGTTCTATATTATATTGTTTACAGTAAATGGCAAGATCGACTAGAGGCACTCCCTATTTTCGTTTTTTACTTACAGTGTATGGTTATTTATCAATGAAAATGATAAAAAAAATCAGCACAAAGTTTGAGCTTCCACCTGTATATGGTCGACTTGCCAGACAATGAAACTTCTAGAAAGATTTCCATGGTACCCCTATAGTAGATACAGCGAATATTTAGAGAGACCAGTTTGAGCCGTCTGATGTATCTCAAAAAATCATCAAGCGTTCAATAGAGGTTCTTGTCACTATCTGAATCTGTCACATAGGATCGCAAAAGACAGTACCGTGGGTACACACGTTATGACTAGAACATCAATTGCGAACGCAAAGGGAACCATACATGTATCAGTACATCACGAACCAGAGTCACTCCAAATACTCATATAATAGCAGGTCATGTTAGGGTCCAGAATGTATGCTGGATTAGTTAATATTTGCTGCCACAATTGTATAGAAACGATATTTGCCTAATTCTAAGTGCCACTGGGGATCGAACTTGAAACATCTCAGTTAAAAATGGAGCACGTTGATATCAAAATAAATTTCAGTTTGTCACTAATATCTGCTTTTTCTAATAAGTCATCAGGGCATGCTTTGAGAGTGAACCTTTATTATTAAGGGTAATACGATTTTCACTGAACCAAAATGTACAAAGGCATTACCATGTAAACGTGTGTACATTGTAAGAAATATTTCTATCTAGATTTTTGATTTTGGATTTTTAAAGTAGTGTGGCACATTACTAAAATCGAAGCAAGTTTCTTGCTCCTATTATCATGATACAAACAGTTGCGAGAAAATAGCCAATGTATTCCCGAGTTGTCTGCGCTTGGGTTGTTGCGGGGGTATTTATCATTTTTAATATTTGTTCATAAATATAGAACTTACCGTGGTTTACATTGCCACCAATTCAGTCTCAGCTGCCTACACCTTAGCCTGAAAGCAAATAAAAAGAAGGTGTTTGGGTACTAACACCATTTTTCAATCTTGTGAATTGTATTTAATTGTTCTAATGTAGCCTCTTCCCCAATACCAACCTATGAATGAGCCAATATCCAGCAAAAGGTAAAAGGCATCCACGTAATCTGATCAGAGTTTCCGATGGACACTCTATTAGTAGCCAATGGTCCAGCGCTACTTCTATTTGAAAACTAAGACTGTGTAGACTGTGCGGGTGCGAACACAGATTTGAAACCTAGCTCTACGCACATGTCAACTTTTACCGCGGGTTTTTTCACTTTGACCATCTTTTTCACTTTTTTTATGGCATATCATTTTCTATGCCCAAATGTCAATGTATATGTTTTACTCATTTTTGTCTGTATTTATGTACTTAAGTGATTTTGAGCATTTTGCACAACCAGAAAGATGATGTGATTTTGCCAAATTCTGGTGTGGCAAAAAAACTGGTGGCTGTTATATGGTGGATACCGCTGAAAATTAATGACTTTGTTAGTCTACTACAATTGTATAGGTGACAATAGTTGCAATTGCATTCATCACGGCCACGCGTGAACGTAGGTGACTCTTCGCATTGTGACTGCAGTGTTTAACCTATGTCATGGTGAATATTCCATTCCCATTTGTATCCTGTTACCTGCAGCATTCCAGTAAATTGCATGTATTCACAAGCAGAGTGGAAAACATTGTCGATCCTGATCAGGTGGCTTCACAAATAGGATAGATCTGGGTCTATCAGGACAAGGTTTAATATCTAGTGAACGTTAATTAGGTCATTGGTATCAAAATGAGCAGAATTGTTACTTTTGCGATTTTTATTTTTTTTATTTTTAGACAAAGTCTTATTTCATTGTTGGCGAAAAGCTGACTTGATCTCTGTATGGAAGAAAGTACATGCCATGGAATGAAATTGATCTATTAAAGAGATTTAGTTGTATGAAATGTTTATGTTTGGCACTTTTTCATTAGTTTTAAATATGATGTTCACGTTGACGCTGAAAGGATGATAGTTAGAACGCGACAAATGCAAAATATTTGATTTTAAAGAGCGAAAATTCTTCTGTAGCGAAGATTTGTCGATTTTTATAGATCAACATTAAGATAGTACACAACAGCGGAAATGTGTTCAAAATGTACATCGTTTGGGGCGCTGGGGCATGTTGTTGTTTTTTTGTTTTTTTTTTAGCGTACTGACTCTCTAGAATTTTCGCGGGATTTCCGTTATCCTGCACCCTAGAATTTTCACTGAATGTAAGCAAAACAAAATTTCACCAGAAACCAGGAAAAACCTCAAAAATATAATGATATTGCATCTTTTTAATGTTTCATGCCTCTCATATTAAACATGTTTTCTTTTACTTCGTAGTACATCTTTTAAAAGATATTTCTTGTTCTCTGGATAGGTTTTGTGAGCTTCCTGCCATGCCTTACACTGGCCATAATTGCATTTGAGGTCCCTTCAGCAGCTCTGTTGATATAGTGACATGAGGTCTTCAAAGTGGTATACTATTTCACTAGTTTCTGCCCAAATTCATAGGATACTGGTATTTATTAGAGAGAGTATTGGTGCGACGCTTATAGTATCCATCAGTCCATCCATCCATCTGCCCGTTAGTCCAGAACAACTGTTATACCCATTAGTCAGTTATAGTCACTTGATTTTTTCAAATAAATTATCAGTTATATAGTGGATCCTTATCCTGTTGGTTTAGTCAAAATTGACTCATTAACCTTTGCGTTACTTCCCTTTACTTATTATAATGCAAATTATGCTTCATTTCTGAAATGAACCTCAATATACCACAAATACTTCTCTCTGTAGGATATGATTTCATAAGCACAACAGTATCTATTGCTTACCCCATCCCTAACTGTGGTGTTAGAAGCCGCCGTAGTGTAGGGGATAAACCTATGTCTTGTAAACCAGGGGTCGCAGGTTCGATTCCCGACTTCTCCATAAAACCACTTTCGGTTGAGCCTTCAGGAGTTCCCGTCATATCATAAACACACAAATTAAAACCCTCCCGGCCCAGTAGTGGTTACCACCCGTGGAAAAGCCACGAGAAGTTTTTTTCCCTGACTGTGGTGCGGGGTCAACGGTCAAATAGTTCAATTATGCAATATTCAAATTTTCTTATTATAACTGTGCATGCTGAGAGAAAACCACAAGATTCAAAGTTGCAAAATAAGATTTAAGTTTGAAAATTACATCTTTGTTTGCTGAATCAAGTTTTTCAGAAAGTGGTCATGCTGCATATCAAATTAAGTTTAGTTAACAGTAGGACAACGGAACAACATGAAATTAAAATGCCCTAAACACACCCCCTGCTCATCGGGTTAGACCAGGGTCCCCAAATTCAACTTGTTCAGAAAGGGGTTGAGTTGGATATCAAATTGAATGGAATGCAAGTGAAATATTGCATTTACTTATTCCATTTAGGACTAGAGGACGAAATAATAACTTTCTGAAGGTGGTCATGATGTGTATCAAGGTGAAAGGAAATAAATAGAAATACAATATTCAACCAACCGTATCAACTTAGACACCTGTCCTCTTTGGTGGGATATTAAAGGTCAACAACTAATATGTTGCAGTTAGAGTCCCACAGCGTTATGCTGGCTATGTTGACATTATGTATTTACAATAACATTTACCAATAAAAAAGTTATTTCCAACTTACTTTTTTTAAAACAATACATGTATTTTGTTATACTTAGCATGTTATATATACATACCAATTACAAGGAGATATTCGTAGCATAAGGGATGAATCGCTTGTACACTGTCATGGAGGTTGCGAGCTCGATTCCCGTCACCTTACCTTGTTTGTTTTTTCGATTTTATTTATTTTTCATTTCTTTATTTATTGATACAATTGCTTGAATATAATTCATAATCAATTTCAAATAATTTTGGTTGCTGAGTATCGCTTTAATGATAGCAAAGAGTCCATACACTATTGATTCGATGCACTCCGTGGCATATCGCATATGCGTCTTCATGTTTGCTAATGTCCTATGTAAGGGACACTTTGTTAATGCTAAAACTGTTGTCCAAACATGATTAAATTATACATATGAAAATACTATATTATAAAAATGACAAAAACAAAATGAAAACATTGATGGGATTCGAGCCTGCATATAATGAAAAAAAGAATTGATTTTCTGCTGGCGGCGACTCGACCTACTAAGCAATCGATCCTGTCAACAAATAGTTAACAAAACCACACCTGACTTCGGAATATGCCACCCAAATGTTTTACAAACAAGCAAATGCGAGATCTTAGGAGAACTATGATAATATGTGTAATAAAATTCAGCATTGTGACAAAGGGTGTACCACATATTTGGTAGATTTTGCTAGAGCATCTAATTATGTTACTGACTTCAACACTTGCAATAAATTGTTAACTCAGAAACTTCTTAAACAAGGCTATCGGTATCATAAACTGTGCAAAACCTTCTCTACGTTTTATAGATGATACTATAATTGGCTATAACATTAATGTATTGCAACAGCCTGCATGCTTGGTGGTCAACCCAATCACTTTGCAACTTTGCTGTCCTCTTTAATTGCACGCTGGTGGGTCGGACTTCAGACTCTATGACGGTTCCGACTTAAAAGACTTATCTATAGATGGGATGGTAGGGGCCTGATGCTTTGGCTGTTTGTCAGGCCCTCCAGGGTTTACCTGTTGGATTTCTTTTGCTCCAGTATTCAGTTTTATTTACTGTTGAGTCCTTTTCTTTGCTTTATCTCCTTGTTATAGCTTGATTTATATGTTCTAGGAGATGATGCGTTGATAAGTTAGGGGTCTTTAATGCAAACCAAATATCTATGTGTCTCGATCCACATCTGAACTTAGGGTGAGGTTGGCGCCGTGAAATTGGTTTAAGCCCTCCAGTGAATATTTCATTGACCGTTCCAAGGCGGTGATTCTTTTGTGGATCTTTTGTTAGTTATGCTTCATGTTAGTGTATTTTGTGATGTCGTGTCTGTTCCTTGCAGCCTTGTGGTCACCTGCTGGGAAAGGTCTGATCTCTTGGCTGTCGTGTGTGTCGTGTGTGTTGTGATTTCTTGTTTTGTGTCACTTTCCAAAATGTGTTCTGGTCCACGTCAGAATTAAGGGTGAGGTTGGCGCCGTTAAACTGGTTTAAGCCCTCCAGTAAAATATTTTACTAACCATTCCAAGGCCGTACTTCTTTTGTGGATCTTTTATGTTTTTTCTGTCTTGTGTTTACTATGCCTTTGTGCACGGCTGTTTCTATGTGCCTTGTGGTCACCTGCTGGGAAAGGGCTGACCTATTGGCTCTCGTTTATGGTGTCTACCTGTTAGTTTGTCACTTTCCCAATGGTATCCTGGGTCAGGTGTGGTTCTTGATTGTATCGATTCCTTATCTTTGCACCCTTACTTACTTTTATTTTTGAACCATGGGTAATGTCCAGGGTAATCTTCTGGCGATTTGGAGAGGAAACTTTTTTATTTTTCTTATTTGTCTTTTAATCATTTTTTGGCTATCATTCTTTAACTGATGGTAGAATTTTGTTTTGTTTTATATGAAATGATACGTTTCTGGCAAGTTTAAGGCTTAATTTCATATAGGTGCAGACTATACATTTACAATGATGCTTAAGATATTGTGTGTGTGCGCGCGTGTGTGTCTGTGCGCTCGCGTGCGTGCATGCGTGTGCGAGTGTGGTCTTTAAATTACTGCAGCAATTATGTGGATCTTAATTTAACATCTTGAATACGTAAATTGTCAGATCTCATTTGGTGAGGCATAGTGGAAAAATGAGAACAACTCGCCTATAACCATGTTTATTTTGCACCAGAGCAGTTTTGTTTCGACAATTTAATTGTGGCGTTTAAAGAGTTTTATAGTTATGCAAGTAATTACTTCTAATCAAATTCCAGCTTGAGCAACAGCTTGATAATTAATTAAAACCCATATCACACGAGGCGACTTAGACAATAAAGATAGTTTATGCTTCCACCTACGTAAGACATGTCCGTAAAGTACATTCGTGTACTTTTTTATACAGTTGCCAAGAAACATTGGTTTGATCACTTCATATAAATTTAAACTGAAACCGTTGATTAAAACGCATAAATTATTCACGTTTTTTGTCATGGGTATTATTGCTATATGTGAAGTATAGATACAATGACACTATTGGCACTTAATCGGGAAAGTCCGGCACTATTCGAGAATAGTGTCATCGGAATTGGCCAAGGCATGACACTGTATTATTTTACTTGAGATGATAAAAATCGGTTTCATGGAGTGTGATAAAACAGATATCCGAAATGTTTACGAGTGCAGAGAACGAATGAACTTCGGATAAGAAAAAATAGTTTTTACTTTTTACTCATAAATTGAAGTTAGATCTACTTGTTCTTTTTTTCATTCTATACAATTTAGAAACGCACCAATAATACAACCCACTTCGATTAATGTGTGGCATAGTAGAACCAGCTCCATCTTTAGATACAGAGTTAGAAGATACTCTTCACATAGAGCTTCTACATCATGGCATACTAGAAATTCCACCTGAAATTAGTGATCATAGTGCTACATATCTTTATCTTCCGTTTCAATACCCTCTGCATAGATCATTCACTCGTAAAGTCTGGTTATATAAAAGTGCAAACTTTGAATTGCTCAATAACAAAATTCTCCAATTTGACTGGACATGTTTAAATCAGGGCTCTGTAAATGACGCAAGTACTCTTTTTAATAATATTTTTATTGAATTTGTAAAAGTGTGCATACCTAGTAAATCTATTCTTGTCCGAGAATATGACAAACCATGGTATGACTCTGAGATTCGCCTAAATACACGGAAAAGAGATAGGCAAAAAAAGAAAGCAGTCAACACAGGTAATATAACAGACTGGATTAAATATAAACGTCTTCGTAACAAAGTTAACAATCAAAGAAAACATGCCAAAGAATCTTTTTATAACAACTTAGAATTGATTATTACGGATTTCGAAAATAATGACGAAAGGAAATTTTGGAAAGTTATTAGGCATTTTGTTAAAAACAACGTTCATCTTCAGCTATCCCTCCTCTCTCTTCTACCCTTCCTTCGGGCGAAACAAAATGGGCATTCACTGATGAAGCCAAAGCAGACTGTCTAAACGATTACTTTGTCTCTATTTCTACTGTTAATGATGAAAACACTGTATTACCTCCTTTTGAAAAACTTACAAACAATTCACTATCAACAATAAACTGCACTGAAAATGAGATTGAAAATTTAATAAATGTTTTGAATATACATAAGGCAAGTGGCGATGACGGAATTAGTCATAGGATGCTTAAAGGAGTCTCTAAATCTATCTCAAAACCCCTTTCTATTCTTATGAACAGATCATTTAATGAAGGTATCTTTCCTGAGGCATGGAAAGTAGCCAATGTTATACCGATTTTTAAAAAAGGTGATAAATCTCTTACTTCAAATTATCGACCTGTAGCACTCTTAAGCTGTCTTGGTAAACTACAAGAAAGAATTGTTTTCAAGAATTTGTATAATTTTTTAATTGATAACAACTTGTTATATAAATACCAGTCAGGATTTCTTCCTCACCATTCTACAGTTTTCCAACTGATTGATATATACCATAATATTTGCCAAGCTTTTGACAATAACCTGTTTTCCTGTATAGTTTTCTGTGATGTGTCTAAAGCTTTTGATAGAGTCTGGCATCGAGGTCTGCTATTTAAGTTAAGGCAAAATGGTATTGATGGTAAGTTGCTCCAGTGGTTAAATAGCTATCTAACTAATAGAAAACAAAAAGTTACCCTCAAGTCCTGTGCTTCGACTATAAAGTCCATCCTTGCAGGAGTTCCTCAGGGATCAGTGCTTGGACCCCTGTTATTTCTAGTATATATCAATGATATTGCAAAACAGTTGCTAAGTTTAACACGATTATTCGCTGATGACAGTTCTTTATTCTATGCTGCAGCACGTCTCTCAGACATAGCAGGTATTATAAATCATGATCTCATTATGCTTTCTAATTGGGCCATACAATGGTTAGTCAAATTTAACCCTCTTAAAACTGAAGCAGTTCTTTTTACTCTTAAATATTTTGAAGCTTTTCCTCAATTGATATTTGATAACACTCCAATAAAATTTGTCGAAGATCACAAACATCTGGGCATAACTTTCAGCCAAAACGGCCAGTGGCACACACATATTGAACAGATTGCAAATACAGCGTCGAAAATATAAGGCATAATGCGCAAACTCAAATACACTCTGAGCAGAAATGCATTAAATCATATATATCTATACCACTTATTGCCCATCATAGAGTATGCATCATTAGTTTGGGATGGCTGCACACAACAAGACTCTTACACTCTACAAAAAGTACAAAATGAAGCAGCTCGTATTGTTACTGGACTAACCAGATCGGTATCGTTAGTCAAATTATATAACGAATGTGGATGGACTAATCTATCAGTAAGGAGACACCAACAAAAACTGCAGTTTATGTATAAAGTAAATAATGGACTAGTTCCATCATATATTACTGATTTATTTCCCCCATTAGTAAGTGAAATTTCGGGGTACCCCCTCAGAAACAACAACAACTTCTCCACACCATTTACTCAACTAATATATCACTAAGATCATGTATTCCATCAGCCATCAGAATGTGGAACACTCTTGACGAAGGCCTCAAAAATCAGCCAACAATATCTTCCTTTAAAAACAACCTGCTAATTACTACTTTTCCTAAACTACATGTACCTAACTACTTCACATCAGGAAACCGATATCTATCAGTAATGCATGCTCAATTAAGAAACAATTGTAGCAATCTGAATAATGATTTATTTATCAATCATCTTGGTGAAAATCCTATCTGTAATTGGTGCAATGAAATAGAGGATAGCGAACACTACTTCTTTCATTGCAACAACTACAGAAACGAGCGTTATCTATTTTTCGAAGCTGCAAGAGACTTTCAACCACTAACTACACAATTATTGTTATGCGGAAATGAAATAGTTGACAATACACTCAATTCAACATTATTTAGAGCAGTACATGATTATATAAAGAGCACCAAACGTTTTGACAATACATACACATGTTTTCTTGTTTTTTTTTTCTTTCTGACTTGGAAATTAAAGTATAATTATCTCACTTTCTGCTATACCCAATCTTCCCTATGTCGGAGGGGCAGGCCTGCTCCTTAGAACTGGTGGACCCAATAACTGGGTGAACTTTGACATGGAGTATTCGATCATTGTAATAAATGTTTCACGAGTGTAAAAAGAATACAATAGACGCATATCAGATAATTAAAGACAAGCGGTTTTGATGTCGATCCACTAGGATTGGCAGACAGATCTTTTGCCTTTAAGGATCTGAATGATGCTAAACTGTACTCTAAAATGCACTCATAGACATTTATTTATTTATTTATTTATTTATTTATTTATTTATTTATTTATTTATTTATTTATTTATTTATTTATTCATTTATTTATTCTTTATGATTTTGTATAGTTGAGGATATGTTTTGTAGCCATGTTTACATGCTCTGATTGATCTGTATATGTAGGGGGAGGGTCGTAACTAATGTTGCGAGAACTTGTGACCCAACCCCTTTGCTGTAATTTGTGGCAATAAAATATGTATAAACTAGAGCTTCTATAAAACAAAAATGTACTAAATGTTCCGTATGGTCTTAATAAGCAAAACAGTTACACATAATATATGAGCCATGACATGAGATTTCCAACAATGTGGTATGTGCGACCAGCAAAGCCTCAGATCAGCCTGCGCATACGCGCAACCTGATTAGAGCCTTTACTAGTCGCTAGAATATTCTATGAGTGTTAAGCTACTGACTGAACATCATTTGGAGTTTCTAAGCTTAAAAGGAGGCTGCACAGGCTCGTCTGAGTCTAACATGTCAAAATGCCACATTGTTGGAAATCACATGTCACGGCTCATATATATAGTTTCAGGATCGTGGGTAGGTACCAGGGTCGAGCAATGATTGGCTTTGTATTTGCCTGAGCATTTCGCTGGCCTTCTGTGTGATTCGTTGGATGCGATTTGTACCTGGTTAGATTATAGAGAGGGACAACCATATTTTTCATGCATTAAAGGTTGCCAGGTCCCGAAGCCAGCGGTTTTCAACATATTCCTCAGGACTAGCGAACATTGGTACACTGATAATCGTAACTCCTTTTTATTGCAAAAGCTCAACGGAATATTATTCAAGAATTTCAAAAAACACTGCACCATGTTTTCCCACTTGTTCACCGTCAACCTGATGCACGCATATGTATTACATCTTATAGTGTATGACGCTTCGTTTTATGCAATATTACTTTTCATGTCAGCTGCAGAATCGCTGTACATGTATACATGTATCTATATAATCGTTCACTTTCATTTGGTCACGTAATGGTTGAAATGGGAAACTACACGCCGATTCTTGCTACAGTCTTTGACTTAACAATCTGAATGATTAATGACAAATATGGAGACACTCACGCAATGCTTGTATGAATAATTTACGAATACGGTGTAGTAGTGAGGCGTAAAAAGTAAGATTCATTTACTCTACAATATAAAACATATATCCATATTCATTCAGACAAATTCCTCTCCGTTTCCCTACAGTAATACAATGTACCACCCCTACCAACTTAAGCATGAAATATCTCGTGATGTACAAGGTCTACACTGATGTAGGTGGTGTGAAATAATTATACCATGATAGTCCAATCGTGAATTATCTCCATGTACAGACGGACAGACCATGATAAAATTATTACTTAATTCAAATAGTGCGATTGCACAACATTAGAAAAGTTACAAGAAATATCTTTAAAAAAGATATTCGGCGGCTCTCAAATACTTACAATTTTAACACAACAAAGTGACGAAATCCCCTTATACTCCCTGTCTTTGCATGCTGGAAAAGGATGTTCCGTCTAAAACCAGCGAATTTGGAAGTTGTGCTATGTTTCTTGTCTCTCTTTTGCTTGGTGCTCTTTTCGCTGAGCGATATGCATCTGAATCGTTCCAAATTTTAGGCACTTCACCAGCAAAGGCTAGGGAACAATGTTATTAGTCCTAATGTTTTTAAGAAAACGGGAGATTTTGACGATAAATGTATGTACTGAAACAAACTGAAAACCCGGAAAAAACATGCCATATTGTTGTTGTTGTTGTCACATAGGCTAGATTCTGCCCGTCTCAGATCTCAACTTGGAGTAGTTTTCAAGTCTTAAATGGTTTACACTTTCACCACTCTATTTACATATTATAAATGTCTCTATTTACAGAAAAATACTGGTATACCAAATCACTTTTGTGTGGAACTAACTCCTATAACCTTTCTATTTCCTGTGGCACCTCGCCATAGCCAGGGTCGGGGAATAAATACATGTAGACTCAAAAACTGATCGACTAGCTCCCAGTAAGCACGTAAAATCCGGCTACTCTCGGCCTGCCAGAAAAACACCACCCGAAAAGCGTTTTGCTGGTGGGCCCATAGTGGCCCGAGATTTGGTGCTGGCTGTTTGCAAGTTAGCCCCGGGAAGTTAGCCTTATATGATACATGTTCGTCTGACATACATGTAGTTAAAGAAACTAGAGCTTGTGCTTGTCATCTTCCTAAAGGAAATAGCAAAATACGCTTATACATGTACAGCTGCGGAGGTTGATCTGAGTCTAAGTGTAGGATTGTGGGTTGCGGGCACATTCAAATTGTAGGAAATTATGTGCCATTATTTACCGTTAAATATCCATCCCCATTATAACCTCTTTTTTTAAGATACATCTTTTTTCACAAAGATGTATCTTGTTAAGCGCTATTAATAGACATTATAACGTGGGCTTTTTGGCTGTCTATTTATAACGCACCATGTTGTCTGATTAAAGAGAGACTCTGCCGATAGCTACACTATCCTTGTAAAAACATGCATTTGCCGGTCAGAGCAAGCTTTGCACGTATTTACTCGCCTGAACCCCGAGGTTACTCTCTAATTCGCGATGAATTTTACGCCCTTGTATATAATGTAATGCATTAAATACACTTGTTATATTTGTTTTAGAAATAGACTAGACCTAATTCAGTGATTTTTTTTACAAATTTGTTTCTATGAGTCCCGGGACTCACTGGGCAAAAATTCTTTGCATCCCAAACTCGAAGTTCTGCATCCCATACGACGTCCACTTTGAATTATAAATTTTGTGTATCCATACGAATCCGGCCATTCATAGAAGCCAATTTGGGAAGCAAAACACTGGCATACTTATTTATACTATAATAAAGATAAAGTTAATTTACAGGGTGGGTAGTCACGTGGTTTCTGTTAGGATACACTGTACGGAAAAATGGCGGACTTCTTTCCACACCGATGTTTTAAGCAAAAGTAAGTAGATATTTCTGTGTGTGTTTTTCATCTTTTCACAGAAAGTTATACACCATTTTCCAGCCCCCATTTTCCCGATCTAACGATGCCAGGATATCCTCATAAAGCTTCTTACTTTGAGTACAGACTCTGTCACAAAATTATTAGCGGCCAAGATCGGGCCTGAATTTGAAAATAAGCTGTACGGACAACATTTGTGACAGAGTTAGTACTCAAAGTAAGAAGCTTAAAGATGCTATCCTGGTAGCATTTGATAGGGGAAATGTGGGCTGGAAAATGGTTTATAACTTTCTGGGTATAGATGAGAAAACATAGAGAAATCTACCTACATTCAATCAGAATGTCCATACAGTGTATTCGAACATCCGTACAGTGTATCCAAGCCAAAACCACGTGACTTCCCACCCTGATTTACTTTGTCAAGTAAAATAATAAAGATATAAAAACCTACCTGACTTTCTTATTAATATAAAGTTCAGTTGCAGACAGCATATTTCCTTAATTTAATCATATTATCATCTTTTGCCAAGAGTCAGACTTTTGTCTCGCAGTTTTCATATATTTTTAGAGCCCAGGTCATTAGCCCGTGTTCATCTAACTCTGCATGCCTACAAGTGTAGTGCTGGAAGTTACTGCATTTGAGCCTTTGGACATACCATATTAATTTTTCTTTTATCATCTGTGCACAGTCCAGTCTCCGTACTTCATGAGCCTGCAGTAATACTTTAACCATTCTATTGGTATTTGCTCGAAGCAGGGTGTTTAAACTTGCGGGTAAAACGCATTATTCAAATGTTTCATTTCGGGTTGGTAGTATTGGATCAGTACTGGTTTATCGGCACTGGTTTTTACCAGTAGCCCGGTACTGGCTTTTACCGGTAAACTCCCCTACAGCGGGTCATATCTGAAAACACGTGTTTCCCAAGGGAAGTAATGATCGCTATACTGTTGGGGAGTTTTTTCAGTACCGGTTTTTACCAATATTATTCAAGACACGATGCGCAAGTTAAAAAAAACACTCAAAACGAAAGTTGCAAATACTAAATGCAGACTTTTCGCCACAATTTTAATGCATCTTGCAGGACTCTCATGGTTTAAAATCATGCGTCCTTTGTGAGAAGCATGCGTCTGAGACCCAGGACGTGCAGGTAAAAAAATCACTGCATATTGTCGAAATTTATGATACAGACTATAATCGTGTAACGCGCATTTGATACGGGAAACCATAATGGCTTGAATAAAAAATACAAAGATTTGCTTTATATAATGCTGTTAAAGTCCTTTAGGATATAGTGAGTTATCTTATATTGCACTTATTTACTATGTGCAATTAAGCAAGGCATGCAAAGAATGGTAGTAAAGCAAATTAGAAATGCTGTACAGCGGGAGTTGACCTATATTCATGATCAATGTTCATTATTAGGACTAGTGCACAGACTGGTTCTCGGCCATTTACATGGAAATTTTCAAGTTAAATTGCATCTATAATAAGATCGCGTGGTCAGTCTGAGTATTAACCAATGAGGGCATTGTTTTCTATCTGGTGTGATGAATATTACAATTTAAGAATACTTCTGATTGGTGAAAATTTGCATAAATTGTAGGTCTAAAGCGATATTAGAACGGCGGCCTTTTGGCCGCCGTAATAAAAGTTAATGGAATATCACGTTGATGATAAAATGTTCATGTGCATGCTTAGAAGAAGGTGGGGCATAACCCAGGTACAGGAGGGTCTGGATGGGGTATAACGATTAGTGAATAATGACCCCTTTTTACTATGAATAGTGAACAATTAGCCAAAAAATAATGAATAGTGAATAATGAGGGCCTAAAAATTAATGAATAATCATATTTATTTAATGAATTGAAGAAAAAAATAATGAATAGTGAATAATCAGATTTCTTTGCCACCTTTCTTACTTTTAATGAAGAATTTGTCTTATTTTAATGAATAACCCAAAATTTTAATGAGATGAATAATGAGCTTAATTTTTAATGAATAGTGAATACCAGACCCCCCCCCCCCCCATCCAGACCCTCGTACAGGGACGTCAGATACATATTCTAACCAGAGGTGTATTATACTACCTAGTATCCTCTGATTCTAACACATTCATAGTCGTTGTGTAATTGTTTGAAGATTAATACCTGTATACATAAAGACGAGTGAGAAAGATCAGGAAATGTCACAATCATAGCCATGGTACTACAAAGAACAGACATTAGAGCAAAGACATAACGAGTCGAAAGACATACACATAACAGCAAAATAATTAAAGTAGAGCAGCCATCTCTCTCTCTCTCTCTCTCTCTCTCTCTCTCTCTCTCTCTCTGCGACTTTTTTGGCAAAACTAGAAAGGACACAAGAACCTTTATCACATGACATCGCGTCCGTGAGTGATATAACGCCATGCAATAAAATCGATAAATAAGTAGGGGTTTACAAATTCAGTAAAATTACGTAATGAAGTGCATTATAAAAGTAAGTAAGGGTGCAAAGATCAGGAATCGATACAATCAAGTACCACACCTGGCCCAGGATACCAATGGGAAAGTGACAAACTCATAGTAGACACCATAAACGAGAGCCAAGAGGTCAGCCCTTTCCCAGCAGGTGACCACAAAGCACATAAAAACAGACGCGCACAAAGACATAGCAAACACAAGACAGAACAAAAACATAAAAGATCCACAAAAGAAGTACCGCCTTGGAACAGTCAGTAAAATATTTTACTGGAGGGCTTAAACCGGTTTAACGGCGCCAACCTCACCCTTAATTTAGATGTGGATCAAGACAAATAGATATTTGGTTTGCATGAAAGACCCCTAACTTATCAATGCATCATCTCCTAAAACATATAACATGCAAAAATCGTGTGTCATATGACAAAAAGAATCTAACAATCGTGCTCCTGTATTATTGAATTTATAAACCTCGTTGCGAAAAATAGATAAAATCCTCGCATTTTTTCTTTTTTCCTTAACTCGTTTATAAATTCAATAAAACATGACACTCATGTAAGATCCTTTATATGTAAAACAAGACAGTTTCAGAAAACGCCTAGCACAATGTGGGCAACAGCTAACAATGAGGTATGATTATGTACGCAACGTTGTTATGGAGGTCAGAACGTTTCCCGAAAATCTGTAAACCACTAGTGATCTATCAATTTTATTGCATGGTGTTATTTCACTACTAGAAGCGATGTCATATGATAAAATATAGTTTTCCCTAGATTCTGATTTTATTCAAAACACCATACCTTTTCAGTTTGGAGCTTTTATAATGTATTCAATTTATCATCAAAAGGATACAATCAAATGAAATTATCTAACAGTGATAATACAAAGAAAATGACCCATTACCCACAGTCAGTCAGGGCTGACAAAACTCACTACCTGAGCCAGGGTAGGCCCAGCCAGCCAAGGAGAGGAATCAGGCAACAACCTACCGGTTGAAGGTATAGGCCATATTCTTCAATGCATTCTGGCTCAGATATACCCTGTTGCAGAATACTTTTCAAACCGAAATTATACGATCAATTCATAGAAAATACTATACGACGATTACGAGGGCTGTTCAAATATGAATGCAAGTAGCTTCATAACTTTCTTCACATAAATGCTACGACAAAATGTCATACCTTTCTGGAAAGAACTATTTGTCGGCTTTAAAATGGCATCAAACATAAAGACACACTCACTATATTTCTCGAGTTACATACCCTTATATAAAGGGCATTCCTGTATACTGAAGTTATTTGAAGCAAAGTGCAATGCAGGTTTTGGTATACGTGCGGATAACGTGTCATATCTTTGTAAGTTTTAGACAAAATAGCACCAAATTTGAGATGCAAGTTTGAGTAACGATCGTAAAGTTGCTTGTAGGATAAAATTTATATAATCCTGTTTCAATCTCGAGTAAACAGGCACGTTTGTGACGTCATAAATTTTATGATAAACGTTATTTTGAGTTAGCTACTGGTGATGTAATAATGAACATCGCTGTGTCGTTTTCTTTGTATTTTGCTGAAAACATGCTAAATATGTCATAAGGGAGGTTTCAAAACGCGCCGCCATCTATTTACAGAGTAATCACATTTTCTATATTTTTTCAAGCATTTTTCTGCCTCCTCCTGACTTCTTCACATTAATTAAAATATGTTCAAAATTTCTAGTCCTCAAGACCAGGTGAGTAATTTTATTGTATGTAATGCCTATAGTGATCAAACTTAAAGTTTACGTTCAAATTTAGAATAAAGCCGCAATGTTATGACAAAAAAATAAGTATAAATTCTATAACCTCCTCACTTAAAGCATTTTTGACTTAATAAAAATGCTTTTAAGCGTTTAAAAATTACCCACTATCCAACAATAATTTGTAGCAACAACTCAGTTTGAGCGATCAACATGTTGTCTTTGAGTTAAAATTAGTTTAAATGTTGCTTCGTGCATTTTGTTAGAGATAAGGTTAATTGAAAACTGAAAAGTGGTGTTTTGTTTATCAGTTATTTGCAAACATAAGGAGACTTTAGTGAAAACTATTCGTTGTAATTTAACAAAATCATGTCGGATTTTCGCAATTTTCACAGAATCATTAAATAAGAATATGGGTATACTTCCTTAAAAAAATCAAGAAATTTCACCTGTTTATCGAAAAAATATAGCTTGTCTATATCTCTAGTTTATGTTCGAAGCATTGAGTTTGTTAGTATACTAACGTGACCCTCATTCAAAGGGCTATAGCTCGATAAGTATACTGTATTTTTCTTAAGGTTGGGTGCCAGTTTAAAGGTGACATATAGCCCTTTATAGAAACGTTTGCCATTTTGTTGAAGCATATATGTGAAGAAAGTTATGATGATACTTGCATTCATATTTGAACAGCCCTCGTATGAGATCGAAAGCCGTGTTTAAGAAACGTGGCAGTCAAAATGTATTTCTAATGTTGCAGCCACTGACATAAGAATATACTTTTAAAAAACAGGTTGCAAAGTATCATAACAATCATTGTCTACACATGCCTCCTAATGGCTCAATTTTGTGTTTCGGTGCTTGATTGTTTTCATATAGTAGCAAGTCATATAAATGCAAATTGTTCATACAGTATAGACTGAAAGTAATTATCTGTTGGATATATCTAAGGCCATCTGAATATAACCTTATAGACTCGATGGGGTCATAAAAATGATGCTTTATTAGTGCGTGCTCATGTATAGGATATATTGAACAAATATGTTTAAACCAAATAAATATTTAATACTGTACCTATTTAAGCAATGGTGTGCGTTGCGAGCGAGTTTTTTTTAAAGTAAGTAAGGGTGCAAAGAGCATTAAGTCATCTTATTACTGATTTTGACCTTGCTGTAAATGGAGGGTCACAAATTTATTTTAACTATCAATATAGACAGTTTAGCTAACGCTGGTATAAGCGAGAGCACTTTTAATCGAATGCTTTAAATGCCTGTACAATGAACTTAAGTAAGAATGTAATTTTATTGTAACGATTTTAATCTTATTCCGCCTAAATCTAATTTTACTTCTTGGCATTAGAAGAAATGTGTCTATAGAAAGTTTGTGTTAGCACGTGTCGTTAAGGCTGCTTACAGTGTTCTGGTTGTTTGAAGGATTTGCTTCATTGACATACCTAAGTAAGAACATGGCAGAGATTCGACCAGGGTTTAACTGTTGGGTTCCTTTTTCTCTGGTATGCAGCTGTGCCTATGTTCAGTTGAATCCTTATCTTTGTTTTATCTCCTTTTATATCTTGACTTGTATGTACTAGGACATGATACATCGACAAATAAGGGATCTTTCATGCGAACCAAATATATATCTGTCTTGATCCTGATCAATCTCACTTACGGTTTTGATCCACATCAGAAATAAGGGTGAGTTTGGTATCGTCAAACATGTTTAAGCCATCAAGTAAGTTTCTTACTGACCGTTTCAAGGTGGTGCTTTTTTGTTGATCCTTTTTAGTATTTATTTTTCCTGTCATATTGTCTTGTCTGTTGCTGCCTACCTTGTGGTCACCTGCTGGATAAGGGCTGACCTCTTGGCTCTCTTGTATTTGATGTTGTCTTGTGTTTTTGTCACATTCCCATATGGTATCCTGCGTCAGGCGTGATATTTAATGGATTCCTGATATTTGCCTTCTTCCTCACTATGAACATAATTTGTTTGATGAGAGGTCTGCCGTTTCAAGGCATCTGTGTTATATGGCCGCTAAGTTTGGTTTATTTGTTGATGAAGATCCTTGCAAGTGATTACCCAAACTTTATTAAATACCAAATTATTCACGTTTTATTGCTACAAGTTCGTGTATTACTACTGCGTGGTCTATACATTTAACTACCTGTCCCGCAGAGGTATAACATATTTTATAAGATAATGTGAAACATTTATGAGAGGAATGGTACAACCGGTTTATGATCTATGCCATAACGGTGCATCTTGTGAGATTCTTAACAAAATAAGATCTCAAAGTTTTCTAGCATCTTGTTTGTCAACATATGATTTATCTAGTACTCTCATTCCTTCCTTAAAGCTGCATAGTCTGAAACTTTTGATCTTTTAATCTTAGAACTAATGTTTCTATTTTTCAAGAACACAGCAAAATAACTAAAATTCAGATAAACATTTTACCAAGTTCGTAAATCTTAACAAATTATCAGTATCAAAACAACAGCATTTATGTTTAAATTACCTGTCTATAATTATTGGAGGGACGCAAATAATTACCAACAAGAGAAAACACACCTCTTTTATAAGTTATTCACTTTTCCGTGCAGTTTTCAGCTATAGTGAACAGATTTATTGTGAAAACATAACTTAATTCTACTTTTACAAATGATTTAAAAAGAAAATAAAAAAGATCGAAAAATGTTCATAGTTGCAGACTAAGTCTCTTTAACTTATCATCTAATCAAATAAAAACTTACTGAAT
Organism: Loripinus fragilis; assembly: GCA_964019695.1. Classification (NCBI taxonomy): domain Eukaryota; kingdom Metazoa; phylum Mollusca; class Bivalvia; order Lucinida; family Lucinidae; genus Loripinus; species Loripinus fragilis. The sequence continues at coordinate 93,596,898 of OZ026522.1, forward strand.
TAATTGAGGCAATTATCATAAGGGAGGACTCACTTTATTTCGCTAGTATTGATAAACACGCCTTTTTAAACATCAGAACAACAGCAAGAAAAGTTTCGTTATTTTTTGGACAATATTTTATTAAATTTGGCTCCAAATGACAAAGGCTAATTGTATGCATTGAAATATTGCATTCCAATGGGACTGACTTAACACCTTTTGTTGCAGATTCTTTTTGTATGAGTGTGACTTCATCTTGCCTCTAGCGAATGTTATTGAAGCATTCAGCTCTACATCCTGATATCTAGATGCCTTAATTACTGCATATTGACAATTACTCTTATTTTGAACAAATGCTATCAAATGGTTAGTTAACTATATCCTAGTTTAGTTTAAAAAAAAAGGAAAAAGGGAAAAGATCAGGAATCGATACAATCAAGCACCACACCTGGTCCGGAATACAAGTTCACAATTAGACATCATAAACAAAACCCAAAAGGTCAGCCCTTTCCCAGCAGGTGACCAGAAGGCATCAGTAAACAGATGCGCACGAAAGCATAACAAAAACGAGACAAAAATAACATAAATGATCCACTAAAGAAGCACTGCCCTTGAACGGCCAGCAAAAACACCTTACTGGAGGGCTCAAACCGGTCCCACAGCACACCAACCCCACCCCCAGTTTAGATACGGACCAAGACACACATATGTTTGATTTGCATGAAAGACCCCTAACTTATCAATGGATTATCCCCTAGAACATACAATCAAGACACAAAAAGGAGATAAAGCAAAGAAAAGGACTCAACAGTAAATAAAACCGAACTTCAGAGCAAAAGAAATCCAACGGGTGGGCCTGACAACAGCTTAAGCAGATTATGTTGATACTGAAGCCCCTTCTTTTGGATTTTCTTGTTCAGGCTAATATGGCATAGATTCATCTAAAATGAATGATAGATGAGATGTTTTTTATCTAAAATTTATTTTTCTTGGTTCTATGAAAATATATTTCACGACTAATACTATTTGCGAAAGTATGTTTTAATGTTTGTTTCATTTGCTTAAATAAGGTGCTATCAATTAAACTTCCTAAAGCATTTTCTAAACTCTATTACAGACACCCAGAGTGATTGTAATATGCAATGTTGGTTTAAAAAACACTTCGGCAACAAGATATATCAGAGCCTGTATTTTAGGGTGATTAAAATTATAAAATTCAAAAGAATTCCTGATCAGTAAAGACGATAATCAATCGTTTTAAAAGGGTAGGGTATGTGACGGTCTGCATGTCTGGTTATAAGCCCTATCATTATAGACATGGTCAGGTCTCCAACTCAAAAACGAGTTTTCAACGGTGGATCAGTACCTGATGCCTGTGAAGTATGGTTGTCTTTTGTGATGTGATTCAGCCTGGTAAATACGCATTGATGTGCTGCCAGATTCCATGGGCATAATGAGACAAATATCAGAAAAGTAATTAATCTCTTCAAGCAGGAAAGTTATCATGAAATCGGGCTGAAATTAATAATTCATATTGCAGTTCTAGATAGTATCAAACTTGCGTTTTACTCAAAATGAAACTTTTAAATATCATGAAATGATTCCTACTGGCAATCGTCTAGCAGCAGAGCAGATAATTACAGGTTGCACAACAAATCCGCTCGCGCGTGCGCACCAAGCAAAACTTATAATTATTATTTAAAAAAATACACAGGCAAGCACAAAAGACGCGAGCGAACGTGTACAATTATCTAACTGGATGTGCCAGCGCACTGTTTATTTGAGTCCTCTTACGAAAAAACTTTAGGTGTATGCGATGAAATGCCACATTATGATCGATGCTCCGTACCTAGGCTATTGTCTAATCCTCGGTACCATAGTTTAACTTCTAATAATCAGTCGTTCGAAACTTTCATTTATCAGTAAGTAAATAATACAGCACCCGAGACAAAATGAGCAGCTCAGTATTTACTATCAAAACATTTGTTCTGGGTGTCTTAAAGAAGCGATTAGCTGAAATATGTTCTGTGTACTTAACCCTTAATGCGCCAATCACAACCAAAGTCGTCTGATTTTCTCGTCTGCTGAAATGTTTAAAAACCTCTATGACAAACAGTGTGGACCCGGATCGGACTGCTCCTATATGAGCAGTCTGTTCTGGGTCCACGCTGTTTGCTTCTATACTTAATTCGTCAGTAATGCTTGGCAATTTTTTGCAGGAGACGACTTCAGCAGACGACATTATCAGATGCATTTTTTTCTTGGCGCTTTAAGGGTTAAAGAAACACCAAACGTTCGTTAATACGAAATTATTTGCGCCGTTTGCAACTATCAGTAGCTATTGTGTAAAGATAGGACAGAATAAAATCGCATTTGATTCAGGTCCTAATTCATCTTATGTTACTGGATGATAAATCCTCAAAAGAGGGTCTAGGAGCAATCGGAACTGCCTCGGCCAATTCCATGGAATTCCGTGGAATCAGACCTCGGATGTATATCGAGGATCTACTTTGATAACGTGGCGCTGGCGTTGCATAACGTGACGCTGGCGTCACAAAAACCATGCTAACACAATAATAAGTGTGATTGCAGCAAATTAAACGTATTTAAATGAAGTGTATGATTTTTTCAATAAAATACATACACTTCATTTATTCTGCTGATTAAACTGTATATTATTAAGGGTAATCAGAAAACCCGATTTTGATAGGGCCCCGGCAACCCAAATGCTACAGACCTAAATTTCCTTACGCCAGTTCAGGCAAACAAAATGGAGCTTTTTCGTACATGGTACTGCACCATGAGTGTCCATGTAGGATAGAGATATCTCACCCGAGGGGTCGAAATTTAACCAGGGACGAGGCTATCCCACATACCCGTACCAGCCCGTGGGAAGGATAAAAATGAACAGCCGCACGTTGACCGCACGTTGACCGCACGTTGACCACACGTCGATACCTGACAAAATTGTAATGTTAAAATGACGTCACCATGTTGCATCTCAGCGTATTCAGGATTTTCTCGAAGTCGTTTTCATGTTTTTCCTATAAAAAATGAGGTATTTAGTGGTGATCAAGATAAATAATCAATTATTCGTACGAGGATGGTATAGAAAAGTCCGTCCCAAGAGATCACAGTTTGTCATCACTCGGCAAACCTCATAATGCCAATCGGTGATCCTCGGGACGGATTTTCTATCCCACCTGCACACTCATGATGGATTATATTGATTCATAATCACATCATACCCAATTTGCGTTTTGTTATCAAGGAGATAGAAGCCTCTCATATTTTCGATTCAAATGTGTACGCACGTGCGGTTTTGTTTTTCGTAAAATGTAGCTACATCCCTGGCTATCGTTGTAGTTGCTTTATGGGTCGTGGTTTCCATCGCCTCGAAGACATACCGCTATACTTTACGCAAGTAAAAAGGCAGCTTTAACAATATAACCCTACCCTAGATTAATGAATTTTAGGTCCTTCCTGCAAAGGGATTATGTGTTGTATTCCGTATTTTTGTTTATTCAGGTAAAACGCAGTACTTTCAAACTGAAATTGAATATAATTACAAGATTTAAGATGGTTACAAACATTTTTAATGGATTTGTCATTTTTCACCAACATTTTTAGCAGAAGTGTGCAAGCGAGTATAACGGTCTCGTACGAAAGGCAAATTTGTTAATATACTGAAACAATAAAGTTATGTCCGCTCGACGTTTATGTCTGACAGTTCCAAATGTATTAACGCATTTCATTCAAAATTTCACCTAACAAACTTTGATCATTTAGAAATGATTTGCACCTAAGAGTAGTCCATTTGACAATCACTAGAACCGCTGACAAAGCAGCGAACACGAGTACCCTTAAAATCAAAAGTCACAACATCAATAGCGTGTGTGTCCGCCATAATCCTGAACCGTTCAAGCACATTTAAGCATCACTGAACAAACTCTCTAGTAAGATAAGCTGGCCACTTGTATGCATAGCATTTACGGCCACAGCCATTAGTCTGTAACATACTCTGACGTCACAAATATCAATCACGAGCGTGCGTGAAAACACTCAGAAAATTCATTATTGGTCCAGCATTTTGATAATCAACAAAATCGAACAAGTCTAGTGATTTTTCGTCATCACAAGCATATTAACATTAACTAAGACTAATCAGCAATAAAACAATAATAATGTTGATAATGGAAATTCTCTGGTAATTTTGCAGTAAGGGTCGGTATATAAAACACAGATTTGGTGAACCTTTGATGCCCGAGATCAGTCATAGTTTTTTTTATTTTTCTCTATTGTGTAATTGTTGTCATAAACAAACACAACAAATTAAAACAAAAACGGTCTCAAAATGATGTTAGGTTAAGGAGATTTGAAAGTTCTTAAAATTCAAAGGGAGGTAATTTTAGTTGCTTTCCTAAATGAAAGATTTGGAACTGCAAATTCACTCGTCCAATTAGCAGACTTGGGATTTTTAGATGTTTTCATCGTCAGACGCTTCTGGTTGCCATTTAACGTAAAATGTGTCACGTTTTGATGATTAACTTCTTGATGATAATAGAAAAAGCTGTGTACACATTAGGTTTAATAACCCTTCAAAATCAGAAGATAAAATCAAATAATTACCATGTTTGTGTGTCGGACATTTGATAAGCATTTTGGTTTTATTTTGGTTGCAAATTCTAACTGGATCGAAAGATACAGTACTATGAAAATCGGACGTTTATTTTGTTTGAGTATACATATACGAAGTGTATTACACTCACATTTATGAGTAAACATTTGCACCAGTTGCGTTTTTAATGGCTTTAAGTATATTATATCACTAGGGGCTGTATTGCCTAAATCAATTAAAATGTACTTGTTATTTTGTGGATTTAAAACTTTAATTATGTAAAAAGACGAACAGCTTGCTGAAATTGCATCCGTAAACTGAACTTGTAATTACAACAAAAAAACGAAAAATAAGACGCGTAAAAGTAAAACGCTAAATTTAACCAAAATGGAAACAAAAAAGACTGCTTCCTCTGCAATATATCTGTAGGTGCTGTGCTGTGCATCTTGCAATTACTGCGCAGTGGGGTAGTTATAGTTTAGCTCTTGAAATGAACTCTTTGACTGCTAGTTCCGCCTGCTGATAATATTTGCAAACAGTTTGGACCCAGATCAGGCCCGCCTTAAAGTCGGACCTGATCTGTATCCATACTGCTTGCAACTCAAATGGTGTTCTTGAAATAATATTTTTAAAAAGTTAATTTTGAAAGGTATTCAGCCTATGCACTTCTAGGAACAAGGTTCACTATCTCCTCAACAGAAAGATCTTTTTTTTATACAGACAAAAAGTTTGAATGACCCCTGTATTGTTACAGCAAGTTTTTAAATTATTCCAGCTGGGTCTAGCGGTAGAGATCTCTGGTGAAGCTTATGCATGCTTGTAAGAGTTTTGTTTTTTAATAAAACCTAGGCACAATATTGCATTTAAATACTCTACGAGTAGGCCCTAAACACCCATTTCTAGTTTAGTTTTACATTATCATCTGTGAATAATGTTTGGTCTTGTTCGTTAAGGAAACATACGTTGACATCAAGCCATATTGGAAGTACGTTCAACTATTAGACAAGTATAAAAAAAATCAATATATATATAATTTTTTGCTCTGACCGCACTTCTACCAGATTCCAAAGCTGCTATTGTTACCATATGTCATTTAGCCATGACCTGAGTAAATAACCAGGAAATCTCTATCAGCTGATCCAGTGGACTTGATTTTTTTGGATTTCTACCTTATTCCCTAAAGTTTATGACAAAAAAGCATGCAGAATTTCCCAGAACTCTAAGCTGCAAGTGATTCAATTTGTTTCTAATTACCTGGTTTAATATCTGTCGAAGACGATGCTATATGTGACGCTTAATTGAATTTAACCAAAAGTCGTCTGCTTTTTCTCGTCTGCTGAAATGTTTAAGAAACCTCTATGGCAAACAGTGTGGACCCAGATCAGACTGCTCCTATGGGAGCAGTCTGTTCTTGGTCCACGCTGTTTGCTTCTATACTTAATTTTACAGTAATGTTAGGCAATTATTTGCAGCAGACGACTTCAGCAGACGACATTTTCAGATGCATTTTTACTTGGCGCTTTAAGGGTTAATTGAATTTAAATAGAGTGGATGAAAGCTTGTAATTTTGCCGACTGCATCAGTAATTATCTATACGATCCAATTGCCTCGATATTTGAAGAAACCAATGGAACTAACACATAATAGACTTACAACGGTCGCTGGCTCGAACGTGGCTGGTCAGTCTGGCTGATTCTCAGCTCATAGAGTCCATCGACCCCTTTCAGATTCTACGTATTGGCAGGGAAGTTCCGAATGAGGTCAGCTATGTCGTTTGCGAAGATTTTTCAGTGTTTTCAGTTTGTATAACTGTTTACCTGGCATTAAAGAGGAGCCCAAGTGATCATAGAATGATATAGACAAACATTAAAGTAGCTTTTTTTAATTCTAAGTCTTTAACCCAAATTCTGTTTTACCAACCAGTAAATTGGCATTTTAGCAAACAAGAAAGAACCAAATGAAAAACCGGTGAAATACAGCTGATCGTGACATTTCAGCAGGGTTCTGTAAAAGCCATAAAAGTAGCCGCACATAACGTTGACACGATAACTAATCGTCACAGAGCATCAGTTCTAACTACAATTTCACACCTCTACGATCCCTATTGTTATCGTAGTAATCAACATAACTTTCGTTTACAACTCGAAAAAAGTAATGTCATTTAATATATTGTTCAATTCTGATTCTAGTCATTTGACAATATTTTACAACAGAAAAAAATGTACATTTCCGCGTAAATGTCAAAAGTACGAGACAAAAACTGCTATAAAAAGTCGTGTGTATTCAGTTAAAGTGTTCAATAGGAATTTTATATGCCTATGGCAATTAATGCACGTACAAGTATGGCTATAATTTCTGTGTCTTATATTTAATGAAGTCAATATTATGCAGACTGGTGCAGCCTAATTGAACGCTGTTCTCATTTGTATGCATGTATGCATTCCTTGCATTCCTGGACATATATACAAGCTTCCCCACAAATGCCATGGCGAAATGACTGCAAAAGAAGCAAAACATAACACAAAAGAAAATTGCAACCAGGAGGTACTGCAGCATTAGGCCGAACTTAAAAATGTCGATTTGCCATGCTCCGACCTTCCCACACAAAACAGGCCCTACCCAAAAATAATATTGCCTTTCTGAGAATCTTTTTTTTTCTCTCTAATTCTGTTAACAAACCCTTCTTTAGAATAATTAACATCTGTATTTTAATTGAAGAAAGGTTACAGAGACTGTTATTATTAGTATACAGCACTTGTAGACCTCTAAAAGTGATAGCAAGAAGAGGTCATACAATTATGCCGAATTTCTAAAAAAAAAAACACCTAACTTCCCAAACTGAAATTGATGAGTAGGAGCACGGCAAACAAATACAGCTATATACAGAAGCGTTAAATATGGCGATAGTCAAGAGACAATAAGAAAATACTCATAATTTGTGTTTACCTCGACATACAGACAAAGGCGTAATATTATGCCAACACGACCAACATCATATTCGCTGATTAAACGGGCAGCTTGTGTTGGGTTGGACTCTGATTTGTTGTTGGACCCACCCGGGATTAACTGTTGGATTTCTTTATTCAGGTATTATGTTGTACTATCTACGCTTGAGTCCTTGGCTCCTAAATCTTTCTTTTACTCCTTTATATATCTTAATGTAGTACGAGATGATTCATCGATAAGTTAGGGCTCTTTCATGCAAACCAAACATATCGATTTCTTGATCCACATTAGAATTAAGGGTGAGGTTGGTACCGTTAAACATGATTATGCCCGCCAGTAATTGTTTCACTTACCGTGCCAAGGCGGAACTTATTTTGTGGATCTGTTTTGTGTTTTGTCTTTGTTATAATTTCTTGTATGTTCATTGCAGCCTTGTGATTACCTGCTGTGAAAGGAAAGACCACATTGGCTCTCTTTTGTGTGATGTGTTCTTGTGACTTTGCCATATGGTGAACCAGGTCAGGTGTGGTACTTAATTGTATCGAGTCCTGATCTTTGCCTTCTTCCCTACTTTGGCTGGTGGTTTACTGACTATAAGCTTCACTTTACATTCCCTCGTTGCTTTTAAGACTTTTCAAATTAGTGTGTGATTACACAAAGGCATCCAGTTTAAACCATTTCATGTTTCAATGCGTGTAGTAGACTTCTCATGCATGACTCATATTACTTATTTGAGGGTGCATGCGATAGCATACGGAATACGGAATACGGAATATTGAAAACGATATTTTCAGGAATGCATTATCTTATTTTTTCTTTCATATTTCTCAATCTAAACATAGAATGTTGGTACTCGAAAGACCTGTCTCATTGAGACGATTTTTTGAGCACTCAAAACAAAATTCAAACTGAAGGGTAGGACATAATTCCAATTTTTACACAAAGCATTGCATATCTTGACCTATGAATTGTATATCTTTCGTTATTTTGTTTCAGTAATGGGCTACCGGGAGAAAATTGCTCACTACCCTAGGCCACGTTTCTTGCCAACGGAGAGTAATTACACCTATACCAGAGGGGACACGGCAATACTACACTGCAACGTGGCAAATCTTGGAACAAAAACTGTAAGTTAAAAACGTAGTTCTCGATATTATCGACATCATATCAGGACAAATCAAAACTTTGCTAACACAAAGACGCTCAGTGATAGAGTGCTCGAATCGCTGATTCCAGCCTCACCGTAGGCATTGTGGTGTATCCCGAGTAAGAAACTTTATCCTTAGTACTGGTTCAACCAAGGAAGCATCACGACATGACTAAAAGTGAAGCATCAATTCAAAGAAACAAACACATAATGGCTGATTTTAAATAACAGTCAAAGGGAAACCCCATCACAGTCTAAGTGTTATGTCAGTGTAATTTAAGTAAAACCTGTCTTAAGCGACCACTCAAAAATAGACAAAACAAAGATTTTCATGAAAATTGATAGCTTAGTGAAGGTCGAAAGTATTGCAGAATGCTCCCCTTGGAGCATTCTGCAATACTTTTGACCTGCATTAAGCGATAATTGGTCTTGTAAACCAATTTTTGTCTTGTCTTTGAGTGGCCGCTTTAGACAGGTTTTACTGTAACTGTATTTTGATGCCAATAAGGTACACCAACACCACCCTATTAAATACGTAACCTATTCAGGACTTTCTGTGCAAAAAGGAGTTCTGGCTTGCTTCAAAACATGTATACTCAGAAAAACAATTGAAGGATATTTGGATTTAATTCTATCTCTAGCATTTAAATTAATACAATCAAAACTAAGCTAAATGTACATGCATGCAATAGTTCCAGATCTCTGCACTCACAATTGATGTTTATTTCAAGCTACACTTGAATGGTTAAAGTACATTACTGTTCCATATGGTTTTTACCCTCTATACTGAAAAGTCACAAACATCGAAAAATGATTAAATGCCATTTTCATCATTTGTATAACTTAATAACAGGCTCCAAACTCTTTACTGGCTCTCAGTCAAAAGTATGGCACCTAATTTTGTAGCCAGTATAACTGTTATTACTGCCAATCTGTTGTCATATTTGCTCCAGTGTGCCATATCTGCGCATTTTTGTTGAAGACATTGTCACGCTATTAGATGCAATGACTGATACATGCCTGTGAAAACTTGTCTGTGGTCGGAATTAGAAGGTAAGCAATGATGAGGTCAAGTTTGCAACAAAATATCTAAAAGAAAAATGTTTGCATGTGAAATTTCAGTATAACGGTCGTTACAATGTACATGTGGCGAGGTACTGTATCGTAACCAACGACCCGTATATGCAATTTTTCACTTTTCTGAATTACATATTGGTATTTCTATAAAAAGAATACTTTTTTGGGAAATTATTCTCTCAAATGTATTATAGTCAAAAGAGTTTTGATATATTTCAATTGTTTTTCTGAGTATATATATATGTATATAACACAACTGTTCAATGCTTAGACTTACCATAGATAATTCAGGCTGTTAGTATGTACAATTTGGCTCACATCAATAATCTTACTGAGGAAGAGAGAGCTGATTGCTTTACTTTGATTGAGTTATTGTTGCCGAGTGGGTATCTGTGTTGTGTGTCTCGTGGTGCCATGGTCTGTGATTGATGTATTTCCTGATCATACATACTTGTTTTCGAATGTTCCTTTTGCAAAGCTTATGGTAAGTAAGCGGCGTAATACATCTTGTCTGTAAAACAACCTTTCAACAGAGTAAATCTCAGTTTAGAAACCTCCTTCACTAAAACAACACAACGACGATTTCGGTTTCTCTGTGATGATGCATTGCATTAAATTAGGAAACCTCCATGCGAGCTAAACAATTTTGGCGTTTTAACAACAACATAATCTAGAGCGGTGATTGGGCGCCAGTAAAATGCACTTATGTTCCTCCCATTCTTTGTGGGGGTTCTTTGGTCTTTATTTTGGTATGCATTACTTTGTGTCCTCTCCAGTTTTACGAGGAAGAGAGAGCTGGTAGCTTTGCTTTAATTGTCTTCCTGATGTCTTGTTACTGTTAATGATCTGTGGCTTTTCCTCAAGGTACCTAGGGTTACTCTGGGGTGTGGTTGTGGAATTTCACTAGCCTATTATTTTAACATTTAGAATACACATAACTGCGGATTTACGAGACTGTAACTGCGTATATGCGAGACTGTAATGCCTTTCTCAGATGATCAACATAACAGAATTGCCTTTGTCACTGAAATGCCATACATCATCAAAATGCCAAACCACACCAAGAATATTCGCTATATAAAGACCTTACATTCGACTAAGCAATGGTTATTCTATAGACAGGGATATTCTTTATACTCAATCACTGAAATTTTATTAGTTTGATTTAGTGATTCAACTGTAGAAAATAACATGGGTCAGCACGTGATATAATTTTACCTCAAACTTTTTGCACGCATTTTCAGCTATTTAATAAGGTTAGAGGCTAAATAGCTGGCCAGAATCGTCATAGATGTCCCTACTGTGTTTATGAGAGAGCACCAAATGCTCAGGGCCCGAGGTTATAAAACTTTTTTCATGCCCAACGAAGCTGATCACAAACTTTATCCTGCTCATAAATGTTAAAACGCCAACAATTGTTGGCATTTTAACATTATTATCATGATAAATACAACATCTGAGCGACTTAAAGCAAGAAACTTCTTTGTTGGTATTTTAGTTCTTTTGACCATTTGAAGTTTCGTCTTCAGTTGAATTCAGCACGCTTAAAGTTTTATAACCTCGGGGCCTGGTGTGAATGCTCGTTTGCGTAGAATCGCCTAAGCATTCGCTGTTCACCTATGCGACAAGTACCAAAAGCTCAAGTACCGGCCCATAAATTTAATATAGAGTCCCGTTACGTTTAAAATTTTAATTTGTAAGGTACATTTCTTCTGCATTTTCCGAGCGAAGGATTCGAAATTTAGTCATCTCTTTTATTTGTGTATGACTGATCCAACTCTAATCACAGCTACAGAGCCAACCCAGAATTTTGCAACAATTGGTACTGCACTTTTAAATATTATACTGGGATCTATATAAGCAGCAAAAATAGATCAGAGTACACCATTAAGTCCTCCTACATGATCTACGTTTTAGATCCCTAGAAGTCAAGCTGTTTAGTATGCATCATGCGCGGATCCAGAGGGGGGCAGGGGTCCGGACCCCCCTCCTGAAAAATCACAAATGTATAGGGTTTCCTAGTTATATTGGTCCGGATCCCCTGAAAATCACAAAGCTACCAAGCCAGCATTCAATGCGGGCCATTATCGCCTATTTCAATGGCGTTTTGGAGCCTCGCCCCCTTTAAAAAACATCAGAGTTGGATCCCCTCTGACAAAACGTTCTGGATCCGCGGCGCATGCTCTGTACTACAAAAATATTTAAGGTATTTTGCTTTTGAACTGTCTCACATAGACCATTAAATTAGTTAGCTTCTTACACAGAAATGTCTTACCAGGTAAACATTTGTGTCTGTGCCATCACGATCCCCTGTGTCATAGAAATCATCCATATACCATTGAATTTTGATGATTCTTTATTTGTCTATATGTAAGCTTGTTCCAAGAGCTTCTTATGTTTCTTATAACACTTTGGACCGCTTGGATATATCTGCTCATCCATTTGTTAGCATGACCTGTAAGACCTTCACTTTTTCTTGTATGAACTGTCTCTTCACGGCTTTGTTTTGGAATTGTGGCCTTTCCTGGTCGTACTCACTCGTAATTTGTATTTTACAATCACTTCTAAAAAGTCTCAATCTCGAAAAGTGTATGTTAAGAATCTAAGATTTTATACAAAATTTCTGTATAAATAGCTAAGTCTGTGTATTGTACTGTTACTTAAAATTTTATTTATAATATCATTATTTACTTTATCTTTTTCAATTTTGTTTTTTAAAACAGCGACATGGTCGACAATTTCATGTGAGTAAAATTAGCACTAATCACCTTTTATGTCGTAAAGCTTATTTTAAGTTCGACACAATAGATATTTACCCAAACACTTTTAGCATTTCCGTTCCAATAGAGATGTTGTACCATGCTTTGAATGTTATTTTAATGTAGGAAAACTTTTTAAAATGCTTGTTAGTGACTATTAATACATGCTTGCAACTGTAATTCCCCGAATAACAGTTTACTAAATGTCTCGAAGTTTCCAAATATCACAAAGGCTGTATCAACGTCTATTAACGTTGGGGCTTGTTAAGAGTCTACCGCAATAACTGCACGCGTATGCTTATTTCGTAACCTGAAGGGAGGCTGAAGTTAACTACAGCTCCAGTATATAATTTGCTTTGAAGGTAACATTATTGGACATAAGTACACTATGCTAGCAGCGTAAGCTATTTGCATTCATGTTTGTAAGCTGTAATGCTAACTGGTGAAATGTAATTCACCGATGCTGTGAAGAATCCTTGTGAATCCTAGAAACAAAGTGTTACTAGCTGAAATGTTCTAATCTTGTAGGATCATAGGTAATCGAGTAAAGCTACATATAAGTGACATATGTGCATTTCTTCTGGGTGTGTAGAACTTCAGAATGTTCTGTTCTCTAAAAAGTGCTAATAACATTTGTTGTGGTACTGCATTTGCTGGTGACAGTCCAGAGACCATGCTTCTCCACTAGGTCGTTACACTGAACTATCCTATGTCCCTTACACATTTGTAAAATTATTTTGCATATTATGCATTCCTATCAAACATAGGTAGCATATAAATGGAAAGAAACAATAGAGGTGAAGATATGTCACATGCACAGGTCGAAGCATTCCTGTGAGGGCAGCATAAAAACCAAGTGAGTATGGCCAGTAACTGCCCCAACCACAGACCTATCAATGGCATCACAAGGAACAGACACAGAAAACCATAACTCACACAACAGCAAGAACACAATTAAAGTAAGGAAACCAGCTCTCTCTTCCTCAGCAAGATTGTTCTAGAAAGGACGCTATATATAATAACTACTTCACAAATAAGGACCAAACAAAAGCTAACAAATATAAATATCAGAACCACTGCCTAATTGACAGGAGATAAATGACGACATTATACAACCGATTTGTTGTGAATTTAACTGTATTTCTATGAATTTGCTTTACTTACATCTTCCAACTGTGATACGTCACTTTGTGTACACTAGACAGTGAGTACCTGATTTTTACTATTAATCAGAGTAGTGATTTGTCATTGTTTGTGTTTTTTTCTAATAAGGGGCTGAGGTTGTGTTGAGGTCATGTACTTTGAGATTGATGTATTAAATGCTGCACTGCTTTTTAAAATACTTTCAAATTTCAATTCTTTTAATTCCCTTCCATAGAACAGTTAACATAATCAAATGAACCAGGGACAACGTAAATCCCTACTAAAACAGAACATGGATACCAGCTACTATATTGTACTCAGAACATTGGTTTAATACTAGATTTATGCTAATTCTACTCAGACCATGCTTTAAAGCCATTTAGATAATATATAAAAAAAACTCGCATTACACTGAGTGTTAGCACATGCATATCATATGCAAAGCAGCTGTCTTGTATATAGACGCATCATATTGTGCTATAATAGATAGTCAGACACAATGTCAGTAATGCGGGTATAAAAATTTAAATTTTCACCAGAAAATTACCACTCATCCTATCGTATAGCGCGAATGTACATTTTTTGTATCTCCTGTATTCCTTCTATGTAATACTTCTAAAAAAGGCCAGCCTTGATGGTGTCGACCCTCAAGGATTTAATCATGAAAATCTGAAAAAAAATTAAACAGGCTCATGCCCTCAAGTGTTTTGCTATTGCTGTCGTCTTTGACTATTTCGTTTTTATACTTAAAAAGTTGCATGTGTAATTCAGTAATAATGACTTAAACATCAGTGATATTGAAGATTGCATCTATTGTTGGGCTATATTCACTTTTTTGTTATGTTTTTATATTTTTTTTTTCATAAGATGTGTTGGTTCTCAGTTGGTTATTGCTACTACAGTACATTCTAATCATATATTCTGCATTCATATGATAGAAATAGGGAACATATTCAGGTAGAAAGACAACGACGTATCCTATACGTGTATTATTTGTACCTTCATGAATCTACATTAAATCAAAATACATTGTATGTGCATTGATGCACTTGGATCACTTTTCGTAGTATTGGCACATGTACATTAAAACGAGTATGGTTTACATACTTCAACAACTGATGACTACTTGGGTACCTGTGATAAATGTATGAAGTATCTAGGCCAACTCATGTGATGATGGTAATCTGTCAACGTTTCACCCATTTATGCCTAATTAAATTTCTCGCCCTTATCAATTGGACGAATATATTTTAAATGTTTGGGTTGTTGGATAGTAATAATTAATTTCATTCAACTTTTAAAAGTACATTATGTTAGCAAACAGTATGTTATAAAACTGACTATACACAATCAATCAAACAACAAGACGAAATAGAAGAAAAAATCTTGCAATCAATTAATGTTGCGGCAAGAAAAGGAATCTTTACTATCCCCATTTGCAGCGGGTATCTACAAAGAAATATTAAAATGCACTCTCATACTGACATTTACATTTACTAGTAATACACACTTATTGAGCTATCAACTGCCAGTAGATAACTTAAATATGCGGGTCTGAAAATTTATCTACTGCAATATTTGTTTATGACATTATTGAAAGACTCTGATGAGACGACGCAACTGCGCAATGATCGTTTCAGCGATAATTATGAAACTCCCAAGTGCTAGATACACTGCGGGTATACCCTTTTTCTGGTAAATTCTGGCCAGACATAATATTATGTAGACTGTTCTTATATCGTTTAGGTAACATGGCGACGTGTGTCCTCAGTGAACCCTCTGACTATAGGTGAGATGACGTTTACAGAAGATAAAGATTACCAAGTTAGGCACATGCCATACGGGTCGGCCAGTTGGAATCTATTAATAAAGAACGTACAGCTACGTCATGCCGGTGGTTATGAATGCCAGATAAGTACCAAAGATAAAATGAAGAAAACAGTTTACCTCACAGTCATAGGTAATTATACAAACATATTAACACTTTGTATTCTGATGGATTTTCCCATACAGATAAAGGCAATAAGGATGGAATAGTTCATTATATAATTAATAGGTCACAGGTTGGTACAGTAAAACCGGTCTTAAACGGCCACTCATAAATAGACAAAACAATGTTTAGGACCTGCATTACGTGAAAATCGGTCTTGAAAACCAATTTTTCGTCTTCTTGTTTAGTGGCCATTTAAATAAGCTTTTACTGTAATTCCACTTATAATGTATTTCTGTTCCTGAGAATTGTTCTACCTTAACAAACACTGGAGACCCTGATAAAGATGCTGCATTATGCGGTATTACATCAAGGTCGTCACTGTTTGTCCAAAGTACCATTTTAGGGGTATTTAGTATGCAAAGGTTTAATGTTGGAATGTTTACAAACTACTTAATACAACTTAAGTGTGTTTCATCTATGACGCTATCCTTTTCTGTTTAAAATCAACATTGCAAGACAAGAATGTGCCCTTTCGGACAGACATATTAATTTGGGCATGATCAGATTTCAACTTGTCTGTGTTTATTTTAAAACTTACATACGAGGGCAGTTCAGTAAGTTATCCGCCCTACCTAGTAACAATCAATATTGCAACTTTTGGCATGTAATTATAATTCAAAGCCTTATGCCTTTTCCATTATTCTGATTTACATGCGTCCGCTGTGCTTTTATAAGAAGATGACACAAAGTGGATAGTTCAGGTTAGCGATATTCAGTAAAACCCAGTCAGTTGCCTATGCGAAAACGTAAATCAAGTTATTTAGCCACAGTTGATAGAGCATTTTTCTCATGTAACTGTTTTTTTAAGGTATTGTGGTACTTTTTCAGATGACAAAAGATACAGAAAACCAAGTAAGTATCATAGTTTTGTAGCTTTAAAGCTGCAATTGTTACACCCCAGTTCTAAATAGATGCTTTGTTGCTTTATATATTGTACACCCCTGAAATTAACCAAATTGCAATAAATTACGTTGTACAAATTAGATATTCAAGGAAAGAACGAAAACTTAGTTGAGATTATGTAAGTGTTTTATTTGTTTGAATTGATTCTTTACATCCTATTCCACAATTTTTCAGTCATGTCAGGATGAGTCTTCCTGGGATGAACCAGTACTACGCTACAGATAAAGTTTCTAAACCTTTTCTAAATTAAATAGACGATACTATGATTTGATATCTAAATTCCATGTTGGACTTAAATCTCTCTTGTGCCAAGGACTTTTGGAACCTGAATTCTATGGTGACTTGGTGTATAAATTAAAGAAGAATATTGGCTCTAATCATTTTTTCAGCGCAGTTCATAAGAATAATTTCCCATTATAAAAGATTTACTATAACATTAATGTACTGCAACAGACTGCATGCTTGGTGGTCATCCCAATTATGGTTTGCAACTTTGCTTTCCTCTTTGAATGCAGGCGGGAGGGTGGGACTTCAAATTCTATGATGGTTCTGACTTAAAGACCTGTCTATTGATGAGATGGTAGGGGCCTGATGCTTTGGCTGTTTGTCGGGCCCACTGGGGTCCACCTGTTGAATTTCTTTTCTTCCCGTATTCAGATTTATTTACTGTTGAGTCCTTATCTTTGCTTTATTTCCATGTTATATTTTGATTTATATGTTTTGGGAGATGATGCAATGATTAGTTAGGGGTCTTTCATGCAAACCAAATATCTATGTGTCTTGATCCACATCTGAATAAAGGGTGAGGCTGGCGCCGTGAATCCAGTTTAAGCCCTCCAGTAAAATATATTACTGACAGTTCCAAGGCGGTGCTTCTTTTGTGGATCTTTTTTTTCTGTCTTGTGTTTACTATGCCTTTGTATGCGTCTGTTTATATGTGCCTTGTGGTCACCTGCTGGGAAGACTTGGCTCTCGTTTGTGGTCTCTAACTGTGAGTTTGACACTTTCCCACTGTTATCCTGGGTCAGGTGTGGTTCTTTATTGTATCGATTTCTGATCTGTGCACCCTTACTTACTTTGCTCAAGAACGCAACACAGTGACTCTGTCGGCGGCGAGACTCGAGCTAGCAACCTTTTAATCTCCAGTCTAAAACTCTACCAACTGAACTACTGTGCTCCGCATGTTATAAGTGATGTTCTTATGAAATTGTATTTCTAATTATTCACAGTATAGTTTGTAGGTGATACAATGACTTTAAGTTGGCATGTGTTTGTTGAAAAAATTAACTGTAGCAGAACTGTCATTGAAGATAGTTGATATATTTTCATAGAAAATTCCAGATTAATTTATCCCTTAACAAAAGCATGATATCGTGTATTGTGTAAAGTTTGGAGTGTACCAATAGCGAAGTTAGTAAGAAGGCAAATATCATGAATATGATCAAGTTACCCACCTGACCCAGAACACCACATGGTAAAGTAACAAAAACACAAGAAAACATAACAAACAGGAGAACCAAGAGGTTAGCCATTTCACAGCAGGTGACCACAAGGCTACAATGAACATACAAGAAAGCATGACAAACACGAAACATAAGTAACAAAAATGATCCACAAAAGAAGCACCGCCTTGGAACAGTCAGTAAAAAGTTTGATCAAAATGGTAACCTCTACAAGATTGACAGCAAAGAAACCACCACTAGCAAGTCATAAAAACTGGTCTTGACTGTAGATCATTTCAATATTAAGACATTTTTCCAATTTCAGTAAATTAAAATGATTAGTACAGTATCTAAAGTATGCTAACCATCAGCCAATCATATATCAGAACAGCTTACTAACATGCCTAGATTTTGCATATCATTAAACTATAAGGCGTGTTGATTTATATATATGCAAAATGAAAGTTTCTGTTAGTGACTGTTAGCATTCTGTTTCTCTTTCTCACGCTACCACGGGTTGTTCTGCAGTGTGTGATTGTGGTATTTTCTTTTCATGATAGCTTCCTTTTTCAGCAAAATTGTTTGTTGATTGCAGTATCTGGAATGAGAAGACCACGGGCCAATCAGAGGACAGTGCAGCTCATTATCATATGCAAAATATTACCATTACCAAACTTCATCATGATTATGTCACTATAAAACTCTTTACCAAGATTTAACGAAATAAGCCAATAAATGCATTTTCTAGCGTAAGGAAACTACCCAACAACCTAGATGCAATACACATCGTTAATAGACACATACTCAGTCTATCATCAAACTTTAATATTTTCTAGTCAGCATAGAGGAACGTGCTGTTTTTTTTCCTAAAACGGTTATTGATACTGTCCCAAAGCATTCAGCCAATCAGAGGACAGAACACCAAATAGATATTTGAGGATTTTGTCCATCATATGTCTTGACGTAGGCCTTTCTGATATGGCTGCACACACCACTGTTCGACAAATAGATCAAATAATACAGTCTCTAGATTCCTTAAAAACGACTTATTAATATGCATGAACATTCACAGTCATAGAACCTGACCTAGATCTTGTCAATATAAATTTACACACAAACTTTCTTCAAACTTCGTCGCTTCAGTGCTATAGTGTTCTATCTACCATTGCACAAGTTTTGAGAAAACTGAGTTTGAAAATCTTAGCATCCTAATTTTTGATGCGTTATTTATCACAGACCTTTGAATGATAACAGAGGGTTAAAATGTATACATACAGTGTAAATGACCTTGGTTTGAAGAAATTATTAGTTATGTGGAATTTACGGGCATTTTACAGTTTGCAGATAGAACATTATGCCCTAAAAATCTCAGTTCTGCGTTCAGTGCTATAGTGTTCTATATGTTCCTACAGCTTATTATTCTGGTTATGGAGTCAATTCATATACTAGTCTGAACAGAAATGATTATTTGTACCTAAAAGAAGCAGATTTAGTTAATTATTTGGCATAACAGTAACAAAAATCACGGATTATGCCATTAAAATTTATACAAGGGAGGTAATCAATTTCTACAGTTTATTTTTCTGTCAATGGGGTCAATTTGTATAATATTTTAGACTGATCTGATTATTTGGTTGTTAAAGTAGCAGATTTAACCATTGATTTGTAATATCATCGACAAATTAATTCAATTAAAGCGGTTCAGATATGTGTAAGGGAGGTAATCTGTTTCTACAGCTTACTATTCTGTCCATGGATCATTTTGCGCTATATTTTTGACTGAGCGGATTATTTGGACCTAAAAGTAGCCAATATAGCCATTAAATCGTCGTTAGACAGATAAACCGCTTCAATTTAGGAAATTTAAATTTATGTAAGGGAGGTAACTGCAATTTTTAGCAATTTCTCAAAGGGAAGTCAATTTATGTAGATAGAACAGTATGACACTGAACTCACCCAGTCACGTGACATAATCATCATTGGTCATTGGATGAAAATCACTTAGAACACTATAGCACTGAACGAAATTGTCTTTTTGTAGATAGAACAGAAACGCACAGCGATTTTAAGCTTACTGGGAGGAGATAGGCAAATGAAACTTTCATCAGTAGATAGAATATTTGATTTCCTTTCCAACGGTATGCATAACTCATTTTTGACCAAAATGTCACTTAGAACACTATAGCACTGAAGCGACGACTTGGCACAACAATATAGTCTCTGGAGATCTAAAAACACTAAATGACATGGCAAAATCTATAACGAACATCTACACCTTATCACCTTATCATGGTCACTTTATTTGAGATTCTTCTTAATCGGATGAAACTATTGGATGAGTTATCTACATGATAATACTACTGTAGAACAGAGCATTTCCTATTCAAACTACATAAAACTCTAAATGTCAATCAGACAAAATTGACACGCACATCTACACTTTATAATCTTAATTATGACAAGTTTTGACTGAATCCAATGAACTCTTTAGAAGGAAATGTCCATACAAAAAAAAAACTTAATTGATGACAGGCAGAAGGACAGGCAAACAGCCAGATGTCTATGGAAAATAACATAAAACATCTTATGTTTCATTTTGTGCATACAAAAACGAACATAAAAAATAAATCAAATTGCCAGATTATTTATGTCCATTTGGTTTCTAGCACAATTAAAACATGATGTCATTAAGCCGATGCTAGAGAGTTAGAGAATTGCATTTACCTGAATATGCCACAATCCAACCACTGCACTGCAAGGAAGAGACATTGAACGTAAACAAGCAAAATATAAATGAGTATGATGAGGAAATAACACGACCACAGACATCAGAGGTTGGTGCACTGTGATACCGGTTGAACCCCTCCATTTAAATATTTTTTACTAACCATTCCAAGGCGGTACTTCTTTTGTGGATCATTTGTGTCATTTATGTCTTGGATTTGTCATGCTTTTGCGTCTGTTCATTGCTGCCTTGTGGTCACCTGAAGGGAAAGAGCTGACCTCTTGGCTCTAGTTTGTGATGTTTATTGGGATTTTCCCATTTGGTATCCTTTGACAGGTTGGTACTTCATTGCATCGATTTCTGATGAAACTTATTTAACTGCTAAGTTATTAAAACAAGGTTATAGATATCATAAAATTCGAAAAGCATTTTCTATATTCTACCACAGACACTCAGAGTTAATTGTTAAATTGTTAAATACAACATTGGGTTAAAAACTCTTCTGCAACAAGGCACATCAGAACCTACTTTTTATGGTGATTTAGTTTAAAAATTCAAACGAATTGTTTGAAAACCTAATTTGAGTGATCAATTCAAAAAGATAGTAAAATGTTATATAAGGGTTGGATATAACTGGGATATTATGCGACAGTCTGCCTGCCTAGTTTTAAACCCAATCACGGTTAATAGCTATGGTTTCCTCTTCAATTGCACGATGGTGGGTCAGGCCTCAGACTCTATGACGGCTCTGACGTAAAGCTTTAATCGGTGGGTTGGGGACTGATGCTTATCTGTAGCTAGACCCACCGTGGCTTAACTTGAGGTTCTCTTGAGCTCTGACTATCTGTGAGTCATGAGCCCTTTTCTTTGTTTCATCATGGTGTGTTAATTTGATTTGAGTGTTTCTCCATGATGATACATTGCATTAGTTAGATGGCCTCCATGCGAGCTGAACATTTCTTGTACTCAACAACAGCAGAATCTAGGGCGAAGATTTTGTACCAGTAAAATGCATTTAAGCCCCCCCCCCCCCCCCCCCCCCCCGTGGCTTAGGCTGTTGTCCGTTCTAAGGCGGTGGTTCTGTTGTTGTTGACTTTTTGTTTATTGTTACTCCCATTGTGGGAGTCTGTAACTGTTCTATGTTTTGTTGTACGTTACTTTATGTCCATTCTAGTATTGCAATCATCTTGATGGGGAAGAGAGAGCTGGTTGCTTTGCTTAATTTGTCTTCCTGGTGCCTCGTGATGGTTGAGCGCTCTTCCTCGCGGTGCTATGGGGTTGTCTGAGGTTTGTGATTATGGTATTTCCTGATCATACTCACTAACTATTTTTGCTGGTAACAGGAGCCACAGCTACAAATGGCTAGATTTTATATTTCATTGTAAGCTTGTTGTTTTTTTTGATGAAAATTGCTTCAAAATATGTAAGGTATTGCTATCTAGACTGAACATGCACCTCTGTTTGGTTTATTTAAATGGTGCATTATTGCTTCACCCAGGACATCAAAGAGTATGGATGGAAAACGAAATGCAATCGTAAACACCTCTACTGCTCTTTATCCATTGCAACTAAAACTTAAGCTCATATTTCTACTTTATCTTCTATATACTGTGTCATTAAGGAGAATAAAAAGTAGAGTTCCTAATTTATTACAGTACTTTCTTTTAATTTTCAGGTAACTACTGTCCGACCGTCAACATATTACTGAACTGCTTTTATATTATGTTGTTTTCTATTTGTATTTACAAGTCCCATATCTCTATCTAATATAAATGGATCGCTTACTATGGCAACCAAAAGACTTAAACATATTTTAAATAATGTTTTCAAAAATCTTTTACAGATTTTTGTCTTCGTAATTGATCCTGTTTAATAAACTGAACAGAACTGGATGGCAAATAACAGCTGCATTACTGTGAATGATATACTACCATTAACAGACACTTAAAAAATAAAAAAAATACTTAAAGGACATATGCTACTAAATACTTTCCATATTGAAATCTGTTCAATACTTTGCATACAGTTTTGTTTTATGCATGGACTATCCATTCATGGAATAAAAAGGATATGTCACCGTGTTTAGTTTTTCATAATCCCATGTGGAAGTTTTAAGCATTTGACCAAATCTTTAAACAGATGAAATAAAAACACTAGTCTAAATATCAAGCTAAAATAGATTTAATCTTCAGGTAGCTTCGTTATTTTAACTTAAATTATTGCTCATAACCTCAAACCTTCTATTAAATATACAAGTTTAGCTTTTAACCCAAGATGTGGCAATATACTGCATGATATATTTTGGCAATTCGTCAAAAATTTGAACTTGTTTTTAGAATAAATTATTTATAAAGAAATCTGATGTTAAAAATCACATAAATATTTTTTATCTTATGGTCTATTATAATACCTCATAGAAAAAAGAATAAAATCTGGAGTCACCTGGGGCCTCTGGTTTCGTAGGCCAACTCGCTAACCACAAGGCCACGCGATAAGGTCATGCGCAGCTCAAAATAACCATACATATAGAAGACACAATCAGAGTCTTGGCCAATATCAAATTTGTAACCAGGGTTAAAACTCGGAAATAATGTACATTGTTTGTTCTTTCATGATCTATTTGATATCTGTATTTGGTGCTGAGACGACCTAGTCTGATAAAGGGTCTAATAGATATTTCTGACACATTTTAATTACTTTTTGTCAATATAACGTTGGAACATCAATCTGAAATAAGAGTATCTGAAACTGTATTGATCAGAATTCGTAAATTGGTATTGGTCGAAATACAGGACCCAGACCAACTTTCCCTGTTTCCAGACGCAGGAAAGGTGCGCATGGGAATTAGCCCCATATGTCTTTAGGTGATATCTACAAAAACATCTTAAGATATTTTAACAGTAAATACCGAACGTCAAGTGATTAACCAAAACTTTTAAACTTGCAACTAGATCTTGACCCTTTTAAAACATATCCTGCTCTTTGCACACTGTGGCGCTAAACTTTAAACAGCCTAAGCATGCACATGTACAAAAATATATTTATTGTTTAGTGTCATTACATATTTAATTGTAAAGCTATACTACACTTTTAATAGCAGCATTCGTGAATAGGATATTTGAAACATTTTAGAGTGCAAAAAACAAGTAAGTTTGATCAGTAAATACCACAATCACACACTGCAGACCAACCCATGGCGCTATGAGGACAAGCCAAAGACCACTAACGGTCGCGAGATATTAGAAAGACAATTAAAGTAAACCAACCAGCTCTCTCTTCCCATGAAGGTTATTGCAACCTTAGATGGGCATACATTACTGAATATCAAAACAAGGAACAAATAACCCCCACAAACAATTGGAGCGACAACAAGTTGATAATAACTCAGTTGAAACTTCAGGTATATATTTTACAAAGCCATAAAAATATATGTTCTAACAAGTAGATTACTGATAGACTAAGTCAATCAATATTCGATTCAATGTTTACCTCTCCCATACGAATATGAATAATTGATGCAAATACCTAAATATACACCCACTAATGAAAATAGTAGAACTTTATCATACACACAATGTGTATACTATCAGCCAGAAACAAGAAACAGAACCGTAAGGAAATCAGACGTCAACAAGCTGACCATTTCTTATCCCTAACAATAAAATGGCCTCTATCCATTCATAACATTCGAATTATTTGATATTTTTTTCAGATCTGAACCGTCTGCTGCTTGCATGAATGATTGCTCTGTCTCGCTTTAGTTTCTAATAAAATCTCATGAGTGAGTTTAGAAAGCATATACCAACTTGAGATAGATTGATCATATATGATAAAGATAAAGCATGCCTAAAAACAGCAGTTTTAAAGCGACGCAGTCGTAATTTTAAGGCATTTAATGCAGTGTCATCATACTTTCTTTTTAATTCAGCTTCAGTTTACAAACTACCTAAAACCCTGGGGCTTCACCGTTAACATATACCTGAATGGATATTGTCTAGCGTATTAATTTTAAAGGAAACAATACATACGCAAAAGAGTCTAGAAGAGCATAATTGATAAGATAAAGACATTAAAAATGAGGTACATTGTACAGTATATAGATCATGAGTATACAGTGAGACTCATTCAACGTTATACTAAATGAAAGTAAATATCAATATTAGCAATGTGAAAAGAAAACGAAAGTTCAATTGGACATACAGATGCCCTCCGGTAAAAAAGAAAAATCCGCCATGATCAGCAGTGATTTTGTTACCTGCGCATCCTGCATCTTTTGCGCATACTTTTGTCTCTGGGATGCAAAGTTTTTATTTCAGCGAGTCCCAGGATGCAATAGTATTGCAAACTTGTCATTAAAAACAGTGTCTTGGACTCATAAATTTGCGTTGAGACTCATTGATATGGGAAACAGCGAGTCCCAGGACTCAGAAGCCCAAAATTGTAATTGAATCACTGGGTCAGTTCATGTGGAATTGAAGGATTAAATGATACTTTAATCCTCTTAAAAGTACTACTAACAATCATGATCAGCAAATCTAAAATACTTTTCTTGACCTTTGCGTTAAAATAGGCTCAGTCATTTTGTATCAGTAGTTTTAATTCCATTTCAGATATATCCATAAACGGAACCTTTCATGTTGATAAAGGCCAGGCTATTAGGCTTCGCTGCAATGCAACAGGTGCCATTACCCCACCCGACGCAATAGACTGGTTCAAAGATGGGATAAAAATACACAGTGACTCTCAAAGACCCATAACAATAACAAAACAATTTACTATTTTAACAAAAACTATAACAAGTGAACTCACGATAAGACAGGCAGTTATGAAAGACACAGGGACATACACTTGTAGAACGTCTGACCTTCAAGTTACGAGTGAAAATGTTAATGTTCTTAACGGTAAGTATATCATACAACACTTTTTAAACAAATGATTTGTATTTCTGATGGCACTGGTCTATTTCCATCCTTTGAAATGTTTATGTAATAGATTTACTATGGTTCGTCAGTAAGTATGTGGAGATAACCCACACGTTCATCAAGTGGATATCTCCTGTACATATGGACGACAGCCATTGTAAAACTATTTTAACCATCCACATCAGTATAGACATTGCACATTACAATATTTTCTATACTGAAGTTGTTGAGGATGGTATAAGTATATAGTGTGTATGATTAAATGCACAAAAATGTTGAATATGATGGACTGGTCACTACTGAATGGTAGAGTTTTTATTTAAAAATCTGGTTTATAATATCCCCTTACTTTTTTTAATTTTATAAAGAATATGATATATTCAGTTCTCCACATTTTGTTTTATAACAATAAATTCTAGCAAAGAAATGTTCAATCATATACGAATTTATTATTTTGGTATAGCCCGCTATATATTTCAGGGAATGCAGATCACTATTTGCAAACTTATTATTTTGCTTAAACTTGTCCTCATTGACGCTGCAAGTCCAGACTGATATGTCACCTCTCACAAGTGTCTGAACTGTTTGCAGTTATATTGTGAACTGATAAACTAGTGATTGGGGACATCCTATATTAGTTACTGTGGTCATTTTTTTGAATTTAAGAGCAAAACAACCCTTGCATCGTTATAAAGATCTGAAAAAGTAAAAGATAGGTAATTTTACCTACACCTCATGTAAACCAATTATAAAACAGAACCTGATAATACATCAAATTTCAGCTTCTGAAAACACTACTCAAGGGATGCATTTAGCAATTTAAAAGGCAATGAAAATTACATTATACTTTAATTAATGATTTTGTAAATGGCATAGTTTATGCTATACTTTATCTCAAAATACCATCATTTCTTTGATAGTGGATCAGCTACAAAATCATTCAGTTGCTGAAAAAAGTGTTATGTGATTACAGACCGTGTTGAACATTATTTAACGCTGCATTTTAGCATTGCATAGGGTCTTTATTATTTGTCACTGACACTATATGGAAGAACCTAGATGAGATTTGTCATAATTGTCATGTGCTATACTTAATGAACAAATGCTTGATTTTAAAAAATTGAAAACAATTCGTGCAATGCAATTAACAGTTCATCAACTATTTTACCACACAATATCCAAGCGGTAATCTGTGTTCATGAATGCATAGGCACAGACATCTAAAATGATCAGATTGTGAACAAAATGCCAGTAATATGCCAATAATACATGAATATACAGGGGACAGTTTGGACATAATAACAGCTATTTTTGTTCTAAAAAAATGTATAATGATAAATTTAAGCTGCAACATGTGATTTTCAACAATGTGGCATTTTGACAAGTGTAGACTCAGACGAGCCTGTCCTTGGAAACTCAAAAATGATGTCCAGTCAGTAACTTAACAGTCAGCGAATGTTTAAGTGACTGGCAAATGCTTGGATCTGAGGCAGTTCTAAACCTTTGCTGGTCGCACAAACCAAATGGTTGGAAAGCTCATGTTGTGGCTCATACTCCATGGTGCAGTTTAGGCTAACATGAACAACTATGATTGTATAAATTTGAATGAAGTTTTTTCTGTGAATTTTAGTGAGATCGCGTTTAAGCTGATTTTATTGCAACACACCACTGTTGTATTTGTATTATGTTTTTTTAATCATGATAGCTTCGAAAGTGCTAAGAGTTAAATAATGTTAGTATTTAGCTGAAATTAACGTAATATTGAAATTACAGTACAATACAATATTCAATGAAATATGTTTAAACTATATGCAATACCAATTTACCTGTATATAGTGATGTTTTAACTTCTTTCGAAGTGGGCATATATTTATTTTGTCAGATTTCAATTGAATCCAGCAACATTTTTAGTCAATATTTTCTCACTTTAACAAATATAAGCATGTTTAATAAGAAACATTCAACCATTATTGATTACAAACCATGCAGGCTGTCCTAGCCCATATTCGATACTTGTAGATCAAACGTTTTGTATATCATACTATAAAAAGTATTGGCTATTTATTATTACTTTAGAGACATATCTAAATGTTAAAATAACTTGTCTCATTCATAAATTGTTTTAATCTATTGTGACTAAATCTGGGTTACTTTTATTTTGAAGAATATTCGTCAAAATAGACTGGCCTAGAATTAAGTTAAACTGTCTTGGTGATTTAATGGTTAGTACATGAATGAATTCAGTCAAATGTTTTTGCTCACCTGGGCATGAACTGCAACAAACGAGCTACTTTGGTTTTTGCATGTCGTCCATTGTTCTGGCGCGCACAGTGGGTACACTATTTAGTTGAACGGCATCACTTTTACTGCTGTTTCAAATTGTACCTATTTTTCCTGATAATGTCTGTTGTTTTTTAATTACCCAAACCAGTGCCACTCCGGAGCTGCTGTCTAAGCATTATTACATCATATATTCACGTAACGAAACATAAATATAATTAAACATAGTCAGCCATAGATGGACGAGATACTGCGACTAAATTTATTTTAATGGGACTTTCAAAATATTTGAAACACTTTATTTGATAATCTATTGTGTAATTAATGCCCATTATTATGAAGTTCTATGTTTTCTAGTTTAATGTAGACAGGTTTGGAGGTGTGTTACTGTTACTGTGTTATGTCAATGGTTAGGAACTAGTATTACAAAACGACACAACTAACATGTTTTTCTTTTTCTCATTTCAGCAGAGAAGCCTAAGAATAAAAGAGGTAAGCTTGCGTTTTTACAAATGTTTAGTTAATTCATTGTATCATACCTGCTTGCAGAATCTATGGAGTATAGTTTCTCGCTTTTCCGCTCCATGTCGCCTGAACACTTTGAAAGATTTTCATCAAAATCTCAGTGAGACGGTGTGCAGAGCCCATGACTCAGCTACCCAGACTCAATGTCAAGATCACAATTCAAGGTCATGGGATTTACCCTAGAATTCCATGTCCGCTATATCTCATGAACCCTTCTAACCCTTTGAACGATTTTTATTAAACTTCACCCAAATGTTCCTCTCAGTGCGACTGTGTGCAGAACCTATGACTCAGCTACCCAGACTCAAGGTCACACTTCAATGTCATGGGATTAACTCTTGAATTTCAAGTTTTCAAGAATGACTTGGTGTGCAGAACCCATGGCTCAAGATCACAGTTCAAGGTCATGGGATTCTGTGGCAGGGGACTTGGCTGTCCTTCAGACTGATGTCTTGTTTTCAATCTGTATTTTGAATGAATGCAGAACGAAACACGAAAGCTGCTCGATAATTCACTAAGTACCAGCATCGGATGTGTTGACTCAACTAGTCAAATGAACTGCCTCTTAACGCTTCCAACCAGACTTGATCATACTCACTATTTTCAAATGCCTACTTTGTTACAATTAAGATGCAACCAATAAAACAGTGAGTATGATCAAGAAAATACCATAATCACACACTGCAGACCAATCCTGGACACCCTGAGGAAGGGGCACAGCACATTTACAGTAACAATACAATTGTCGTAATTATCTATCATATTTGAGGAGCTATGACTTTATTTGCAATATGGTTACACTCTACATTTTATTTATCTGAAAATGTGTTTGAAACACAAAGGTATTTGAGGAAAAAGTGTTGATTGTATAGTAAGAGGTTTCAGTTAGATACTAAATGTATTACTATATACTGTGTATTTCATTTTACCATTTAACAAAGAAGGTATGTTTACGAGCAAGTTATAAGCTTATTATGATAATTCAAACTTGCATTAATACATTGATGTCGTTTCAGATGAGTTGTATCAAGAGTCTAAGCTGGACGGGCACCAGCCTAGCAGAAGTGGTTGTTTAATGGGACAATATTCCAACTTAAAATTGTTGACACTGTGTATATTATTGACGACAGTGACGCGATTATCACGTGACAGATGATATCTGGCGTATATATTTTACTACTATGTGTAAATATTAATAACTCGTTATTAAACGAGTCCATTTATTATTAGATTCTTAATAATATGAAAGTTCGGATAATCCACTATTGAACAAGAAGTGTGAGGGACATTATTTATAAAACATGTTAGTCAACAATAAACATATAAGGACGCGCGAGAGTATTACTTCCTGAGTAGAATTGAACAACAGTGTTTAGTAAGATTCTGAGGATGCACTATAATACGAGATTGGCATTTGACCAAAGAAAATGTGTAAAAATATAATAGCACATTTTTTCATAGAATAACATTATTTTCTATGAAGAATATAGCAAACGTATCGAAACAATGTATATTGTGGTTCTTTTTCAAGAACAAATAGCTATTCATTTGAATGTAAAATGTATATATTTTAAATGCAATAGCAAATGATAATTATAAATACGTATGAATAAAATTAAAATTTCGCATTTAGAACACCATATAAGATACTACCTATCTGAGAGTGTTAATTGACTGTCTACGAGTTTATAGGGAAGCATAAACTTTGTTGAACAATGCAAATGCACAATTTCTTCGCGACTTGTTCTCGTGTTAAAGTTTATGTTGGAAATGCATATTATGAGTGATATTGATTGACCCGAAGTTCTATACAAGACAATGATATGTGCACATATTCTTAAAGTCACCCATTTAAAACAATTCTGGTTAACTAGATACAATTACAATATTACTTGGTCTGAGTCTTGATATTGGTTCATCCTACGTGTACGTTGCGACTGATTTATGAGTATTTGCCGATTTGCCAATGTCATAAGTACTGTTTTTCTTTGATCTAGTATAAATAAGGTCAAGACGTTTTTTCGTGGTTAAGGGGTGTGACAAATGATGCAGCGAAATGAAATATTGGCAATATATGGACTTACCTGTTTCTAGCATACCTATAATGTTACGTGTAGTTCCCGAGTTTCCTTGATATTCACAGCAGTGGTGTTGTCCTGAAATTGGACCAGCTTATGAAATTGTATTGTCTACTGCGCTAGAGATCAGCAAAGTAAGTAAGGGTGCAAAGATCAGAAATCGATACAATAAAGTACCACACCTGACCCAGGATACCAATGGGAAAGTGACAAACTCACAGTAGACACCACAAACGAGAGCCAAGAGGTCAGCCCTTTCCCAGCAGGTGACCACAAAGCACATATAAACAGATGCGCACAAAGACATAGCAAACACAAGACAGAACAAAAACATAAAAGATCCACAAAAGAAGTACCGCCTTGGAACGGTCAGTAAACTATTTTACTGGAGGGCTTAAACCGGCTTAACGGCGCCAACCTCACCCTTTATTCAGAAGTGGATCAAGACACATAGAAAGTCAAAAGTATTGCAGAATGCTACCCTTAAAGCACTCCGCAATACCCAAAACCTTCAGTAAGACTCAGACGATTCTGAATACTAGCCAGGGTTTGTCCTGAGCAGTAGAATCTAATAAGAGTCCCTGGGGGACTCCCATGTCTTTACATTAAGCGTTCCAAAGTATAAATCAAGGGCCTGACTTTGATTCATTCTTCAGAATTGCCAATAAGTTATCGCTAGGATTAGATTGCCATTTACAAAAGGAAATTTTGAATCTCAGAGAAAAAGTCAGCATTAAACGTAAACAATGTCGAGACCTAGAATTTATTCGAGCTGGGCATAATGTACCGCTGGTAAAAGGTTTACAATATTTTATTTTGAAAACCAGCAGTTTTTACGAGGATGAAAATGAGATTGAGTCCTTTTGGTTTTACATTATCCCACAGCTAAGAACTGATGGATAAAATTATGAGACCTTGTAATATAGCTGTATTTAAAAATGTTCACATGCGAGGATCCAGAGGGGGACAGGGGTCCAGACCCCCTGGATATTAACAACTGCTATAGGTTTCCATAGGAATAAGCAATTGCCTCTTGCACCCCCCCCCCCCCCAAAAAAAAAAAATGGACCCCTTGAATCATGGAAAATGATCGTTTTCTTTTACCACTAGTAAAATATGTTGAGGACTAAAAAACTAAAATAGTAAAAAATAAAACAGAAATAAAAAAAAATAAGATCTTTTTTCTGTCAGTTGGGTCTGACCCTCCCCCCCCCCCCCCCCCCACACACACACACACATCCCCTCTGACGAAAATTCCTCGATCTGCACTTGTTTAAGATAGGTGGGATGGAAAACTTTCTGACCAGAGTAAACATGTTTAGCTTAGAATTTATGGTTTGAAATGAATTTTGTTCGCATCTGAATGTAAATTGTTAATTTGATCACAGGAGATCCTTATATTACTTCTTAACCATAAAAACGAAAATCTCATAATGTCATTACGTAATGACATTGTGAGCTTTTGGTTTTGAGGCTATAGATGTGATATAAAGACAGAACTTCAAGCTCCTGTGATTTGATTATAACTTCTCCCATACTATGCTGAACTCTTTACCAACGGTACATGTATGTTTGATATATATTTATATCACAAAAGTGTGGTTCTAGAGCTATTGTATTATTCAATATGAGGAGTGTAAAATTCGAGAGGAATGTGATATAATTGAAATATAACCGATCTGTTAACAATGGATAGTGAAGAATTCGTTTTATATAGTGTGTGGTAGTGTGGTAAAATATCATAACACTGCAGAAAACTGTCTTAAGAAGTGTGTTATATGATAGAACAGTCACTAATAAGGATAAACTATGCCTCAAGGTTATATGTATGAATATGTTTTCATGCTCAACTCAATCGAGCATGAAAATTCAACTGATCATGTTAACAAAAATGGTGATGCATATATTTCGTCCTTTAAACTCTCAAAACCTGTACATGTATATATCTTACTCATAAATTTTAAAAATGTTGGCATTTTGAATAAATTTCATGTTCAGTTGAGTTGAGCCGGAGAAATGTTTCAAAAGCTTGGTACCTGGATTTATCCTGAAGAATTGTAAAATGGAATTTGATTCCTTATCAATGACAAAACATGTTATTTGGTCAGTATTTGTATATATTGGTAATGGGCATAAAGTGTGTGTTATACCTCAAAATCTAGCTGACTCGTATGAAAATAGTAGTAATGGTATATTCGGTCAGTTCAGATTGTATCTGTACAGCTTGTAAGAGTTTTAAATGTGTGTACACACAAAATAGAAATATGTTAGGATCAAGGAAATTTTAAGACTTTTTAATCACATCACCAGAACAGAACAGGACATATATTTTATTGACGTAAACTGTACAGTTTCTTGTCATACATACATGCAAATAATAACAGATTCATAAATGGTCACAATAGATGTATACATGATTTGACATGGCATATATAACATCACATATTAAAATCGATAAAACACTAACATAGTAATGGCACAATCTTGATGTTTTCACGCAAAAAATAAAATAAATTTCTAAGTAAGTTTAATGTCATATGGAAAATAGAATCTAACATTTAAGCCCGTCAATTATTTTTGAAATTATTAAACGAGTTGTGTAAAGGCGATACGCAAGCCACGCATTTTTATCCATTTTCCCAAACTCGTTTAATAAATTCAATAATACGTTAGCACTCATGCCAGGTCCTCTGTTTAGCTCGATATTGTATAGCTGCGAATGTTGAACGTTTATAGACTGATCTAATACCTAAAAGTGCTGGGTACGAGATAGTTATAATGTAACATGTAGAGGATCGATGCAGATGAAGCAGGTTGTGATAAACACATATCATTTTCGCAAGTCAAAGGTACTAAGTCAGCTTCGTTCTTTATGCTTTATGCATGGCGCAAGCGAGTCGTACTAAATCCAACCCGTACCTTACGCCAAGCGTACTAAGTCCACTTATTTCCATACGCATGGCGCATGCGAATCGTAAGTCCACTCCGTACCTTACGCCAAGCATACTACTTCGCTCCGTACCCTAAGCCAAGTGGACATAGTATCGTTGACTCGTGATAAAAGGTATTTAACATATACGTTTTAGTAAACAGCATTGAACATTTAGCTCAGTCTAAAATAGCTCTTAATTTTTAATGAAAACATTGGTTGTTCATCACAAAGTGTAAAGCTAATGTCTTGATCAACATTTAGCCGCTAATGCAGCCATATTATGAATGCAGCCATAGATATATAGAGAGTCTTACATGAGTGTTCGTGTTTTATTGAATTTATTAAACGAGTTGGGAAATAGATAAAATGCGAGGCTTGCCGAGCATTTTATCACTTTTTGGCAACGAGTGTAATAAATTCAATAATACAAGAGCACGAATGTTAGAAGATTACTTTGAAATCCCATTTCTTGCCTAAAAATAAATTATTGTGTTATTATGTACGCAACGTTGTTATGGACGTCATAACGTTCCCATAAATCTGTGAACCACTATAGGGATCACACATGGTTTTTTTATGCATTAACATTTGCCGGGTCCCGAGGATGCTGTTTGAACACGAGGCCGATAGGCCGAGTGTTCAAAATCATCCGAGGGACCCGGAAAGTGTTAATGCAATGAAACAAACCTGTGTGATCGTATTTTTGCATATTTTACATTATTCAAGCCCAATTCGCACTGAAAACGCTACTAAAACATTAAATTGCCAATTTTCTTACTTTGGATTTCTCTAAGTCGTCGGCTGTGTACTTTAGAACGTCATAACGTCGTCACATCGTCATAACCGTACGCAACGTTTTCGCGAACAAAAAACATCGGCGAAATGATCTGTCTGGTCCGCAACGCTTTCCGTATAACGTCATGCAAATAATGCAGGGCTCATTTTAAGTATTTTTAAGTTCAGACCCATGTTCAAACAGCACGCGAATCACCTGATTTGAACATGGATTTTCGTTCATTTGACAATGGGTGTAAACAGCTATACGAATAGACATCTATGCAAGAATAGTGGTTTATCGATTTTATTCCATGGCGTTACTTCATTCCAAAACACGACGTCATATGATAAAAGAATGTGCTAAATAATAGAATTATACATTTGAAACTTCATCCCAAGATGTCTATCTCCTTTGAAACCTATTATTTGATTAATACATAGCAACAATGGCATAGCCAGAACGCTGAAAAGTTACGCACATCAAAGGGAGACTACTGGATCAAGCAGTGATTCTCTTCAATCGCGACCCGTTTCAAAATGCGAACTCTCTGAAAGTCCACTTTAAGGGCACTTCGTTATTGTATGGAAAATCACATTTACCAAATTAGGTGACCTCCCTTAAATATTACTATTTTATTACGCACGTGCGTAACTGCGTAATTGGAGCTACGCCAATGTAGCAATAACTGCGTTATGATGTTTAAAGATTCAAATGCTAACCATCATCTTTACCATTTCTGTTTTATCCATCTGTGGTTCTGTGGATTTTTACAAACCACTTGAGCATAAATTTTGTTCTGGGTATGACATTTAAAATGCCAACGATACAATTGATGGCATTTGAAATGTATGGCCAGTAACAATTATTGGCATTTTACAGTATGTTGTTCTTAGCAATGAAATTGCATCATTTGTTTATATATCGATATTAATGGAGGTTACAAGTATTGCCAAAATGAACTGGGCAAAAAGGTTTAATAACCCCGGGGCCAGGTTTGCCTAAACTATTTTGACAAGATATTCCTTTTATATATTTAAGGAAAATAGTGGTTCTAGCTACACAACATTACCAATACTTGACCAGTCTGTATTTATGCATAGTCAGCTTCTCGCATCTAAAGTAAATGACAAGCTGGATGCTACTTGTTAAGCAAATAAAACAACTCTGACGCAAATGCAAATTCACACAACAATCATATAGAATTTCATTCCAAAACCCATACCAGTAATACATGCGCGGATCCAGAGGGGGACAGGGGTTCAGGACCCCCCCCCCCCCCCCCACTGAAAAACCACAAAAATATAGGGTTTCTTAGCAATACTGGATCGGATCTCCTGAACAATCACAAAGCTAACAAGCCAGAATTCAATGAAGGGCCATTATCTGCCCGCCAGCGAAACGCCATTTAGCAGACCCACCAGAACCTCCGCTGCTAGCATACACATAGTATGGATGTAGATAAAGCTTCAGACCGAAATTGAGACTTATAGTCCCGATGGATGCGTGAGCATGGCGGTTATTGGAGGCATTTGCGCATTACGATTAGTACCAAATCTGATGTGCTGGCCCATACATGTATATCAAAACAGTCACATACATCACTATGTATATATGTACCTCATTAACATACATGTAGTAGTGATCTAACAATTTCATTTGTTAAAAATATCACATTTTTTCGTTAGTACTTGTATTTGTGTTCAACAAGATAGTGTGAGCAATTCTTTAACTAAATATCGTTTCAAGGAGGCTTTTACACATGTAAAACCTGTGAAAACGGCCACTCAAAATTAAACAAAACAATGCACCCTTACTTACTTGCATTAAGCGATAATTAGTATTGAAAAACAGTTTTGGTCTTTGTGAGAGTGGCCGTTTTACATAGGTTTGACTTTATAGTGAAATCTATGTAAAAAGCCACTCAAAATAGACAAAACAATGATCTTAATGACAAATGGTAGCTTAATGAAGGTCGAAAACATTGCAGAATGCTCCCCGTGGAGCATTCCCAGGGGAGGGGGGTACTCCAATTGTTTCCGCATACGTAGGCTCGGACCCAGCATCTACCGTTCACCCCCAAAAAATATTAGGAATTTCAAGCACCCAAAAAGAATATTTGAAACTTTAGCAACCCAAAATAATATCCCAATTCTGTACATTGACCTTAAAAAAGACCCTAAAATGCATAGAAATGACCCTCAAACTAGCCCAAATTTGTGATGACCCCAAAAAAATATCCACAAAATCTTCATACCCAAAAAAATATTCATTTTTCTGAAAACCCCAAAAATATTGAAATTCAGAATTATGAACCCCCCAAAATAGCCCGAGCCTACGTATATGTGAAAATATCAGAGTACCCCACCCGAGTACCGAAATCTCATGTACTGGTTCATTTCTTCTTCTTTTTTTATTTCTACACGATATGTTTGTCATGCAGTATACCTCATTCGGTGAAGCTGGGTATAACGGTATTAATTTTCTTTGTTTTGTTTCTGTAATTTTCATTTATTTGATTTAAATACTCATTCCATTAAATATTTATGATCATGAAATACTCACACTCACGTTCAATTGAAAGACACTAGTTGTATCTTTATGTGGTGCAATTGCTAAAACATCATATCTGTTCATTCTTCCGTTACGTTGGGATAAGCACGGAACTGCTTAGTGGTAACGTTTGTTCATTAGATATGCTAGATGTATATAATTATATTTCCTAGATGAATGGATGTGATTATGCCTCCAGATAAGTGTCCGTAATTAAAAAAAAGATATGTTAGCCCTCTGACAAAATGGTTTTCTTATTTCTCAACCCAGACATATGTTGTGTGTGCTCAAAAGAACCGTCTTGATGAGACGGTTCTTTTGAGCACCAAAAACAAATGTTTAAACTGATAGTAAAGAAAATTTTCACAATTTTTATACTCAACACATATTAAAATACCAACAATTAATTTTTATGAACATGTTATAGTTCATGCCCCAGCTGAGTTGAGCATGTAACTTGCTTTGATTCTAAATATTTTCTCGGGGCTTGTTCTCCAATCCTAAGAAGTGACAAGTCATTGTCTTTGATGAAATCAAAATTCTTGTGATGCTGTTGGTCTAGATTAACATTTTCCCCTCCTATCTGCACGTTTTTTTTTGTTGTCTGCTCTCTCATCTGCACCCTATATTGCAAACAACATGAACCCAGATCAGACTGATCCTAAGGGAGCAGTCTGATCTGGGTTCATAGTGTTTGCTTCTCTGATAAAATCTAGTCTGAAGTCAATTTGAATATATGCAACAGGCTATTTTCCTGACAAAATATTTGCATGTTAATGGCTAAGCAGACACTATAAAATTGGTGATTTGTTTCATTCGCATGTGTCCGAATGGCAATTCTATATCAAAGCATAAACTTACAAAAAGGTCTCAAAGGACACCTTAGCTTACTTAGCCCTATAATGATGCCTCCAAAAATCACTTTCAACGCCAAAAAACTTCTAAAACTTGCTTCCATGATATTTGAGAACGCTCTGCCACGAATATGATACAATAAAATGCTGAACGGTTGTGATTTGCGTAGTACCTCATCGAGCCAGCCCATAGGAAACTGGTACTTACCTCAAAGGTGAAATTGTGACGTCAAGGTATTTTTTTCATCGATGATTAGCCTGTAACTCTTCGGCTGCTTATTTCGACTAAATGTCGGCTGCTGTGTGTCAAATGCAGGTCCTTTTACAACGTCTCTATGGCTAACAGTGTAGACCTAGATCAAACTTCTCAGGGTCCACAGTTTGCCTGTATGCTGAAAATAATCTGAGATGTTAGAAGTTATATGCAGCAGACGACTTTGGCAGACGACACTTAACTCTTAATGTGCCAAACACAACAAGTCGTCTGCTTTTCTCGTCTACTGAAATGTTTAAGAAGTCTCTATGGCAAACAGTGTGGACCCAGATCAGATTACTCCTATAGGAGAAGTCTGTTCTGGGTATACGCTGTTTGCTTCTATACTTAATTCGTCAGTAATGTTATGCAATTATTTGCAGCAGACGACATTTTCAGATGCATTTTTTCTTGGCGCTTTAAGGGTTAAATATATGCATCGTCAACAGCAAAATTGTGACGAAACTCATAAGTTCGTCTGAGTCTTTGTCAGTCGTCCTTAAAATGAGTATCATTTTTATATGGTGTGGCTCAGTTCATGTCCATTTCATGTTTCTATTCATTCTATGTACAGTTTGAGACTTTTGAATAATAAATACATTGTTCTTAAATGCGCATAGTAAGTGTTGCTTCTTTACATGTTTCCACAGTCGACGCAATATACAATATTGGCGTTTATACCACCCTTACCAACTTTAGCACGAAATATCTCGTGATGTGCAAGGTCTACACTGATGTAAGTGGTATAAAATAGTTATATCATTTTTGTCCACCTGTACGTAAGATTATCCACGTACAGACGGACAACCCATGGTATAACTATTACAGAAACGTGTTAAACCCTGCCATGCTGAATCTTTTATGTTCTTCACTCCTCTTCCCGTTAATGCAGCGTTCCAATTGTCAGCATATATTTTCAATTAGAGTGGAAAACAGTGTATACCCTGGTCAGATTGCTTCTTGAGAAGCCAGTTGACCTGGATCTACAGTGTTGTCAAAATAGGATAAATCTCAATCTTTGCAGGTTTTTTTTTCAGGATTTATCTTACACCTTTTTAACACAATGGACTCTTCTACAGTTTAAAGTCGAAGATATAATCCCAGAAACTTAGGGATGAAAGGAGTAATGACCAGAAAATTACACAATCATAGAACATAGCCTCAGTTACAAACTTAATTTCCAGGATTAACTATAACTTTACACATAAGCATAAATAGAAAAAAATGCATATTCAACAGGAGATTAACAGTGCTGCATGTACGATAAGAGATTGGTACATGTTGAATTAATACTTTAGGTGCATTTTTAAAACACTTAACCAAACAGAAGCGATGGTAAGTACGCTTTGTAAAAAGACAAATTTTATTAAAGAGACTAAGTCTGTAACTATGAACATTTTTCGAAAAATTTTATTTTCTTTTTAAATCATTTGTAAAAGTAGATTTAAAGATGTTGAGTACAGCTGAAAACTGCATGGAAAAGTGAATTATCTTATAAAAACAGGTGTTTTTTCTCTTGTTGATAATTATTTAGGTCCCTCCGATAATTCTAGACGGTTGATTTTTAACATAAATGCAGTTGTTAGTGATTACTTGTTAAGATTTACAAAAATGGTAAAACGTTTACCTGAATTTGAGTACTTTTACTGTGTTCTTGAAGAATAAAAACATTATTTCTAAAATTAGAAGATCGAAAGTTACAGACTGTGCAGCGCTAACTAAAGTTCTCTCACCCAGCTAAAAGCAACAAATTTCCACCATAGAACGGATAAACCGGAGCATCAGTACATTCGTTTTTTGCCCTGTAATGATAATCAGTTCTGATCTGTCTGTCTGGAATAGTCTAACAATAACGTTATTATACCATTTATTTAGCTTCTGATCACAAGCTGTTTCTTAAAATTGTGCCCAAGGTTATGGGCAAAGTATATAAAGCTGATTACTGTTTGAAATTACTTTCCAGTATAATGGTGTAATAAACTATTTTAGTTGTATGCCAGACAATCTTGAAGTGAAATCTTCTTTTATAACGGCGACAAATGTTCCATTTTAGATAAATCTGAATTCAATTTATGGTCATATTTGCAAGACCCTAAGAGATTGGTGATGTCTGTCTTATAATAAAACGGAGAATATCAGTCTGAAGGGTTTACACACCCCTTACTAAAATAAGTAAGTGACTATGATCAGGAAATACCACAACCACACACTGCAGACCAACCCACGAAACCTTGATCAAGAGCCACAGTTTACAACCAGACATGCAAATTGCTGCATGATTTCCATATTGTATCCAGCTTTTTATAAAAGTTGATTATCTTTGAATTGGTCACAAAACTTATGCTTTCTAGTAATTCTTTCGAGTTTATAATCAAATCTACATAAAATACCAATTCCGATATGCCCTGTTACTCTTGTGGTCACCTGCTGGGAAAGGGCTGACCTCTTGGCTCTCGTTTGTGGTGTCTTACTGTGAGTTTGTTACTTTCCCATTGGTATCCTGGGTCAGGCGTGGTACTCGATTATATCGCTTCCTGATCTTTGCACCCTTACTTACTTTGTTAGAATTTAGAAATTGCTTTACGATTTTTATGAGACCTATAACCTTGTTTCAATAAATAAGCAGTCAAAAATTGGTTTCTGGTCACTAACATTAGAATATATACGAATCAGCTGCGAAAATACATGAATAGGGGAGCGAGGAACATCTCCATCGAGAAATGGGAAATTAACTATTTCTACAAAGACCAGTATGCATTTTATGCTTTCTGCTATTGATTCTTAAAATCTGTCAAAGCGGATGTAGTCATTCTGCATTCTGCCATTCTTCGTGGAAGAGACAAATTTTAGTCACCACGTTGTTGATTTCATTCTATAAAAGATTATAGAATGTGTCATACATGTGATTGGATTATCTTGCAGGAAACCAGTAGGTAATGCGCCGACATGTTAGTGTCTTGGGAATAGATTGGACAAGAATATCCGCTTAATTGGCTTCATTCTGTCTATATCCGTCTTTACTGTCAAACTCTGTCCACTAGCTGCTCCCCATTTTATTACCGTATTTATTGAGTTAACGGTAAATTTTAAGTACGTACCAAACTAGCCAGCATACAATTTCAGGCCACAATCGACCCACCAGACTCAAGTAAGGTGGAGAGCTAGGGTGTCCAAATATAGGACCTTATAAAACTCACCGTACTATCGTCTGCATAATTACATGTCTGCTGGCATGCCGTTTTCATTGTGGACTATGTTCTACGCATAATGACCTTCCATTTCAGTAGATATAGAGAATACTAGGTGAGTATCTTTTGATATCAAGTTTACCAGGCAAGGCTTTGAGAGCGCTTATTGACATCGCGAGGTTTGCCAAGCGATTCAACATGCGTTCTCGAAGCCGAGCCTGGTAAACTTGATATCAAAAGATGAGAACCTGGTATTTTATTTATCAGTTTAACAAACTTCAAATTAGCGATTACGACGTAATTTTCGATTATTGTGTTGATTCGGCGTCATTGGCGATGCCATTCAAAAAGTGCAACGTCATCATGACCTAATAAAGGCACATGCTGTGAGAGAGACAACGTTTATCAGGCAACGTGCAACACTCCAGTTAATATGAGAGAATACTGATATACTCCATTTACAAGTAACGCCCACAGTGGCTAGAGGTGACAATGTGGTTAGTACCCAAATCACATGTGCTCGCTCGTATGAAAGATGGTCATTGGTTGATGGTGTGTTTATAGACTGTGTATATTTCCACACAGCTTCTCTATTTTGCATGTTCATTCATTCTTAGACCGATACCAATCGTTTACTCACTGATAATTGGTTCCAAACTGATAGATAGATATATGTGAAGAGCAATTATTCCCTATAGAGCCATATTTACATTGATTCGTTTATTCAAGAAAGAACTAAACGTTATAGTTTAGTCCAACTATGATACGGTGAGTTTTACAAGTACTTGCTCGATGAGGGCTAGAATAAAATAGTACTCTTTTAGCCTTGGTTAAGC
The DNA here is from genome assembly GCA_964019695.1 of Loripinus fragilis. NCBI lineage: Eukaryota > Metazoa > Mollusca > Bivalvia > Lucinida > Lucinidae > Loripinus > Loripinus fragilis. The sequence continues at coordinate 93,638,826 of OZ026522.1, forward strand.
TGCACATGTACGTTTAAAGGCTGACTCTCTGTGTTTGCGATAGTACTATTTTATCAACTGATGGCGAACATTCGCCCTTGCTTAAATGGCCATACCGTATTACGGATGATATGTATTTTACGCTCTTTTCAATGAAACGAAAACCTGAAGCGTGTCTAATGCTAAGCATGATGATTCATTCATTCCAGTACTTAGGCGTCGATCTGTATTGTGCACATGTTCCGTCGAATCGAAAAAAAGTCGAATCTAAAGAAAGTTAAAATGCCCTAAAATTAAGAATTATAACTCCATGCCTTGATAACAGTGGTAAATTTGCCAGGAAAAACGGAAGTAGGAAGAGTGAGGTATAAAATACAACAGTAAAACGTCCCAAGTCAACGCGCCCCAGTTAAAAGGGCGCATCTCATTACCCCAGGACACCCCAGGATACAATAGGACACCCATGCTCGTCCAGGGACACATGTTTCTATTCATTTCTGTACTATTTATCATGTTTTCAATTGAGAAAGCTTTTATAAATAATAAAATCCAAGATACCCCAGGCTGTCGCAGGACACCCCAGGACACATTTGTCTATTCTTTTTTGTAATGTTTATCATGTTTTCAAATGAGAAAAGCTTTAACAATAAAATGCAGTCCATTGTAACCATCTGGATAACAGAGAGTGAGATTTTGTCTTGCTGTGCATACATAATATCAGTTGTATATCCAGTGCATTTGATAGGCTAATAAAATAAAATGATAAAGAAATAAACGATACACTGTTTGTTGTAATATATTATATGAATCACTGGTGTCCTAAAACGATTGCAATACTAACTTGTTTTTTCTTCATTTAACACCCGATTGGCCTTGCCAGTTTTTCAGAATGCAAATAGCGGTGTTACCTTGACACTGGTGCAGCCCAAACTTCCCAACAGTTGCAACATCCTTTCGAATGGAGTTGAAGTACACCACTATGGGAGTAATCCCAGGGAGTTGGTCTCAGCTTTTATTTTTCTCTACATATAAGCCCTAGTCTGGTACACATGTCTTTGCCACATTTGCATATATGCAGAAAATGAACAACATCTGATAAAAGGACAGCAGGGACTTTCAGCGGTATCAGAGACAAAATACCAAGTTGCCAAAAATGGATTTAAATTCATAAAACAAGTGCGGCATCATTTGATTGACAATGTTTACATGATAATCAGGCGAAAACAGCAGGTATTTTCTTCATTTATGCATGTTCTAATTAGTCATTAAATTTTCACAAAGAGGCTATCAACCTTATTTGATGGCTATGTTACAGAGATGTAACGAAGTGAACAAACGGCCTTATACTGAGGGCTAGTTCAAATATAAAGTTGTGTCACAAATAGATTGTACTGGTAAAACTTAATGAAGCGTTATTTACCTTAAACCATTTTTCAGGGAGAAGTGTTTCAATGGACTTACTATAAATTCATGGTGTAATCGAACCCACTCACGCTGTTTTTGTTTCGCGCCAAAATGTCTAGTAAGCAGCCAATCAAAAAGTAGTTGTCATTACTGGTTTTCGGTGGATTAAAAACACTGTACGTTGGAAACGGGGATCCAGTCAGACGCAAGCAAGCAAGCAAAACAACAACAATGGCTGAACAACAGGAGATTGGTTCAACCCTAAAGATAATTTACACCGTGGAGCTCAAGAAAATTAGTGTTCAACTTGAAATCAGTTGTAAGATCGTATCATCAGGGCAATGCCCTAATTTGGGGCAATACTGCTGGGTATCATGAAATCAGTTTTTCTGGTATCAGATCTCCCTTGATTTGCAAACTACACGTTGCTATCATTACACATTCAGTATCAATTTGATATGAAATATGGGGTCTCAAGAAATAGAATAGACGATACTGAGTTTTGGGCTGTATCATTACAGAAGTGAATTCAAACTGGTTTTACTGTGTCCAATTTCATTTTGCTTACACTGGATGATGTCACTGTGGCACTTATCTATGATCCAACATGTGGAACATACTCTCTATTAGATCCACATTCAAGGAATGTTATAGGAATCCAACATCAGAAGGAGCAGCTGTACTGCTAACCTTTAATTGCATTGAAGACTTTAGTCAAAATTTTTTGAGGCTGTACCCAAATATATTGTTTGTTATTATCCCAGTCAACTTTAGTGATGCCAGTGTAAATCGTGCAAGTACACCCTCCACAGACCTTAGCAATTCTGAGAGAGAAAACCTTTTTTGGAACAGATGGAAATACAAATGAGTCAACTTTGCACATTGATAAGTCTATTTGAAGAGCAGTGAATTTTTATGTTGCAAGTGACTATGACACAGCCTCTTGCCAAGGTACACCAAACAACCACACAATTGCCTCTACCAAAAACTTGGGTCAACACATTCAGAAAGATCACACATATGTGTCTTTATATCTCTACACTGAAATATATTCGATTTATCTGTCAAACTTTAAATTGCAATTTCATGGCATCACACACATTTCAGCAAGAATTCAACATGCTATTAGCAGGTAAAAATAACAACTTACATGGCATCACAGACATTTCAGCAAAAGATCCATATGCTGTTAGCAGGTAAAAATATTTTATTATCTCATCATGCATTAAGTCACTAATAACAAAAAAGAAAGCAAAATTTTTCAATTTGAAAATGCGTAAATAGACACTAAATCTTCCTATGTTGTACCCATTAGTAAATGATTATAGTGCATGATACATATTTTCATTATATGCCATGGTACATTTTACTCAGGACACATTTTCTAGTATTTTTTTTACTGCAAGTAACTATTTTGTCATGGAGTCAATATCGCAGATTTAATAATTGAGACCACATTTTAAACAACATTGAATTCATACTTAAAAAACTTCAATTTACATATATTATGGGCTGAGTCGTGAGTAAACCTGTCTTTTGCATACAAACAAGTAAATCATTACAGCTTTAACTGCAGTCCAAATCATAGTCATTGTTTTCACCTTATATACACAACAATACTTCCACTTTATCAGTCTGAAATCCAGAAAACAACTTTTCTCGCAACGCAGCTCACATACGATGCTTAAATGCTTAATCATCTTCATGCATGCAATGACATTGGAAACAAAAGCATAAATATGTGCTCCGGCAAAACTATTTTTACTGACTGTTCCAAGGCGGTGATTCTTTTGTGGATCATTTTTGTTATTGATGCTTTGTGTTTGTCATGCTTTATTGTCTGTTCATTGCAGCCTTGTGGTCACCTGCTGGGAATGAGCTGACCTTGTGGCGCTCTTGTATGTATTATTTTATTGTGTTTTTGTCACTTTCCCATGTGGTGTCCTAGGTCAGGTGTGGTACTTGATTGTATTGATTCCTTATTTTTTCCCTCTTACTTACTTACATTTTTAACCTGCCACTTGTAAAGGTTCTACTCAGAATAATTAGTTACTTTGAATACATTTTTGTCTTACTTATATTTTGCACCCATCACACCCCTAATTCATAAACATGTATCTCAACTGTTCAAGCCTTTCCTTTTAAGGAAACTTTATGCATCAGCGATGGTGATATATGTAAGTACGCTTCCCTGGATACCGGCTTGCTTCTGAAAACGAAAGGTCGTAAAGAGATCTACTCCTCTGAGCCGGAACCTAAATTCCCCACTAGAGCAAATTCGGATATTCTTGGTGTGACGAAATCAAACTCCCCACAGACGTGTACTTCCGGTTCTGCCTTCAATCTGGGTGTACTTCAAAAACGTCCCCAAGTCAAAGAAATGCGTAATTATAGTGGCTACAGAAAATGCAAAAATTATAACTATAAAAAGTTTTGTCTAGTTACAATAATGCGCTATGCGATAGTTTTAAGCTTTTTTTTACAACAATTAACCCTGGAGACATGGGGTCTTTGTATATTCTCCGCAAAGTGTGACGTAATTCTCAGATTTAGACGGATCAGTTTCAATATGCCCCAAGGTTTTATACGCATGCCTCGTTAATTATACTTAGATTCAGGAATAGAGATACATACATGTACTGCTAAATTGTCTGCTAGGGGAGGCTGGGGTGAACTCTACCACTATTCAATGTTTGCACTATTAGAGTTTTATTGGAATGTGTATATAAATAGTTAACTAAAACAAAAAAATACTCTGAGTTTGAAATGCATGAAAAAAAGTGAAAAAGAGTGGGTCTCAGCAAATGCAAAATTAAAACACTAAAATAATTTCTTGTCTAGTAACTTTTATACGCTATGCGATGGTTCTAAGCTTTTTTTATAAAAAGCTAGCCTTGTTTGGTTCGTTTACCGGGAGTGAGACGCAGGGAGATGACACTGTGTACATAGAGACGTCCCCATTTCAAAAAGCCCCCAATGGGTATAGCTAATGAGAGTAATCAATTTTGATTTCACGAAATCAACTTGCCTAACTCAAGCTATTTTCCTTGGTGAACTATGTAGTGATTTTGGGACAACCAAGTAGCTCACAGATGGCTCAGGTGGTAAGAGATCCGAGAACCTGAGCAAGAACAGCAATATGGCTGTCTGTCTGTCTGTCTGTCTGTCTGTCTGTCTGTCTGTCTGTCTGTCTGTCTGTCTGTCTGTCTGTCTGTATGTCTGTCTGTCTGTCTGTCTGTCTGTCTGTCTATCTGTCTGTCTATCTGTCTGTCTGTCTGTCTGTTTGCTGTCTGTCTCAGGCCAACGTTGCCCTTTGTTTAAAACATGACATGTTCTGACAGAAAAGCCCTGAGACTAAACGCCCACAATCAAATGTGGTGGGGACTTTTGACCTGTGTAGCTGCAAAAAGACTATTTTGTAATAGGGCTAGAATCAAAATTAAAACACAGCTTACGGTCTGGTAGGTTTTGTCTTTGAATCCGAAAACCTACATGTATTACAAATACGCCTGACCATGAACAAGACACCAACGTTCTTGTATCTGAACAGCAATGGTGCACACACGTCGACTCACATTCGACTTGATCCCCGACTTCCTAGAGGTACTACCAAGTTATTTCATTATTCTAGCTTGTCTCAGTAGTCTGGCTTGAGTCTAACCTAATCGGAATCCTAAAAGACAGGCAGTCACGTGACGTGGTTAATTGGTTGGACAATGCCGTGATTGTCTGTGTAAGAGTCGGTTAATTGATTTAGGTTAGAATCCTCTTCACTCTAAGTGGAAGACTCTTTTCCAGACCATAGCAATGCCAGAAATAACGAAACTGCTAACAGACTATTCATTCATTCTGAGATGTGCATTAGCTTTAGTTAATATAACTCGAGTCCTGATACAAGTGTAAGTTATTTGTATGTGCAAGTGTACGAGAAGATAATCCACGAGCTTCAACGAGTGGATTATCGCCCGTACAGACTCGCACACAAGACAATAACTTGTTTATTGCACAAGCGTTTCAGTTAACATAACTTGAGTCCTGACGCATGTGTAAGTAATTGCATGGTTTGTGTGTCTGTATGGGAAGATAATCCACGAGCTTGTAGCTCGTGGATTATCGCCCGTACAGACGCACAAATCGGATAATAAATTGTTTATTGCACAAGCATACACTTGTGGTTAAACATTGGAATATCAATCACAAGTGCACTAAGTACCTTTAGATGTGAATGTATCGCTTCTCATAGAATATAACTCGTTTATTAATAGGAAATTGGTTAACAAATTAATTGCAATCATCACACTGAGGAAGAGAGAGCTGGTTGCTTTAATATGATTGTTTTCATGTTGTCGTGTGGTTGTTATTGTTTATATCCTCGCCATTTCGAGGGCTGGTCTGTATTCTGTGAATGCCGCCTTTCCTGGTGTTACAAAAGTCCGTGCTTTCTGCCAAATAGCGATTTTCTGCAATAGCAGTGCATTTTTTTTAAATTGGCTAGTCACTTGAATCTATTGTATGGGTAGATTTGTCCTTCTATACATGTGTAGACTCCAGATTCCGAGGTTATAAAACTGTTTCTGTGCTTAACTCAACTGAGCATGTAAGTTCTTCTGCTCAAAAAAAATAAAATGCTAAAATATGAAGTTTTGTCTTGCCTGAATTTGTATTTATCCTGCTCATAATGTTAAAATGTCAACGATTGTTGGCATTTTAACATTTATTAGCAAGATAAATTTCATGCTCAGTTGAGTTGAGCATAGAAAAATTATAACATTGAGGCCTGGGCCCGGAATTACAATGCCTCCTTAAAGTTAAGCAGGACTTAAGTATTGATATTTCAACATGCTACATTAAATGCTAAATAAATTGCCTGGATCGATGTGGTATTTGTGGTCAAAGATATCATTGTGATCATTCAGAAAAATTAAAACTTTTTTTATTTTAATCAGTTTTAAACGTTATTTTTCGGATCCTGAAAAATCAATACTTAACTTAAGTCTTCCTTAACTCTAAGGAGGCATTGTAATTTCCGGGCATTGGAGTGTAAACCCAGATTTTTTATTTGCTTTCTGCTGAGCCTTCATATGCTTCCATTTTTTGTATGCCAGTAGCGAGGCCTTGTGATAAATTACGTTAACAGAGTTTCATGCTGTTGGACATTTAGTGTTTAAATAATATAAGTAATAGTACGCCATGGTTTGTCCATCTGAACGTGGAGATAATCCACGAGCTTTAGACATTGCATATTACAAGAATTTTCTAGCTAAAGTTGTAAAATGTGGTATAATTGAAGATCGACTCTAGCACACAGCACCCATCTGCGCTGAAATCAACCACGTTTTATCAAGGTTGCATTACCATAAAGGGTAAAATGCCCCACACACTTAAGCGCTGTCTCTTTGGGTTATTTTATCAAATGCACAAACGCCTAATTAGAATCTTGGTACCAGCATGTGATTGATGACACATTTCTTGAAACTGACATTTGTCGATATTTACTGCTGTAAAACATACAATTTGATTCGATTAGTCAACTTTTTGTCTTGTTTTGCTCATTGATAATTGCTTGTTACGGTTTCACAGAAATGTGTTTCGGCTTTTGCATGACATTTTATAGAAGCATGTTTCTACTAATAGGATCCAGCTCTAATCAGGCTTACATTGTAGGAAAGATATTTGATAGACCATGTGAGCCAGTATGCTATCGCATATGTAACAAATGGGAGGCCAAACTGCATTAAGACTCGCCACACACTGTATATACAATGTACGTAAAAATACAGTAAAACTTGTCTTAAGCGGTCACTCAAAAAGAAGACAAAAATTGTTTTTCAAGACCAATTATCCAAGAGAGCATTCTGCAATACTTTCGACCTGCATTAAGCTACCATTTGTCTTTAAGACCTTTGTATTGTCTCATGATTTTGAGTGGCCGCTTAAGACAGGCTTTACTGTAAGTGCAAGTTAACACCAAAAAGGTGAAAGCTAAGCTGCCACCTCTTTTGGTGTAAACTTACACTCAGGCCTATAATCCTCCAAAACAACTTGAGGCAAGCATTTCTACAGTGATAAATGTTGAACATTTCTATGGCGCAAATAATACACTCAACAAAATTTCTAATTGGTCACTTTTTAAACTCATTATTTCTGATCAAGCGCTATTAACATTAAAATGATTTTGCCTATATGTGTGTAGTTTAATGGGCAAACGTTTAGCGGTCTTTCGGAAAAAATTGTCTTTCAATCCACGGCTTTTTGGTTATAAAGGCAAAAATATGAATTTTTTTATGAAAAATGGTTTTGAGTGAAGTGTTTATCAAATTTAAGTGCGGTTGGTAATAAACTGGTCTAGTCGACTTCAAAAACACCAAACACTTGAAATTATGACTAAAATTGATTTTTACGCACTTTTTAAAATATCACATTTTTCGAGATTTTTGAAAATTCATAAGTAGCTTGTGTAAAAAATTTTGTATACGTTTTATTTTATCTGAACAAGATAGCCCAAGATAGTCGAAACAGAATCGAATTTGATCGTCCATTTTGTGATGACAACCATTTTACTACTGCTGCGCAATTCCGGTTTGAAAATAAAAGTTAAAAAGTCAATTTGACGGTACTTTGCATTATTTTTTCAATTTCCAAACTAGAACAGTGACATCTAGTAGTAATACATAATCGCTGAAAATTTCAATGCCGTATCACAGATAAAACGGCGCACAGAACAGTGTGAACTTCCTCAGGGTGGGTAGTCACGTGGTTTCTGTTAGGATACACTGTATGGAATAATGGCGGACTTCTTTCCACACCGATGTTTTAAGCAAAAGTAAGTAGATATTTCTGCGTGTTTTTTCATCTTTACACAGAAAGTTATACTCCATTTTCCAGCCCCCATTTTTTCCGATCAAACGATGCCAGAATATCCTCATAAAGCTTCTTACCTTGAGTACAGACTCTGTCACAAAATTTTTAGCGGCGAAGATCGGGCCTGAATTTGGAAATAAGCTGTACGGGCGTAACACGCTTAGGGATGTCTGTTACAACACAAGGTGGTTCTGGACGACAATCCATTTCTGGTTCATGACGACTGTGTTCTTGTGCTGGACGACAAATAACAGGTTTTAGACGACAGATTTTGGGTTTTGGACGACAGTTGAAAGGGGTAGCATGCAAATTAGTCGCAGAAAATGATAATATAGTGTTATTTGCTTGTTCTGATCATTACTATCATTTAAATGTTTGTTAGATTGGCATTACAAAGACAAGCTTCGAAAGTATTTGTAGTTAAATCGTAAAACTATGGTCCGGAATAGAACTTTCAGAAATACGTAATTTGCGGTCAATTACTTGCATTACCGCCATAGAATTAGCATAAGTTGTCTAACAATATAATCCACACGACTTTTCAGTCAATTGTAACATGTTCTGCTCTAAAGAAAACTGAAAACCTCAGATTTCATTTTTTTTCAGATGTTACTGGTCAGAGACGACTGTGTAACAGGTAATAGACGATGTCATATTTTCTGTTACAGGTTAGAGACGACAATTTTCAATCTTGAGCAGATGTAAATACTGCCCTGAAACCTTTTCAACGCTGGTCAAATACAAGGCCGGAGTCTTCAAAATACAGGGCTGTGACATTAAGTGTATTCTTGATAATATAGCTCTTGATTCTGCAAATTTCAACTGGATTTATCAGGTATTTCAGTAGCTGTAGGTGATTGTTTGGACCAAGATCAGGCCTGCATTTTGTCAGTGGCAAAAATGTTTAGAACCTGTCAGCATAAGACATTCGCATGCAACAAAATCAGATTTTCGTGCGACTAGGTCAATGCATTTCACACTTATTGTTCAAGAGCATGTTTTCAATCTTGTTCAAATCTTCCCTATGTATAAAGTATCGCTGGTATCCTTTTAAATAAGAAGTTTGACGTACTATGAACGAGAATATGTTATAATTAGATAAATATATCCCTGTGACAATACAGGAGATGATATCAAAGGGGTGGGGGATGCATAATTAGACTACACCAAAATATTTAGTATTCTTTTATTTTTCATTCGTAAGGGTATTAAAACATCAATACCCAATTAAAGTCAAATTTGGAAGTCTTTTAAAGTCAAAATCGTCTATATTTTTGTTGCTGCTGCTGCTGCTCTTGTTGTTGTTTGTTCTGTGCAAATAAAGTATGTTCTACCTTGATGACAATGCATATACCCGGTGTATTTTTATGCAGTAATGTACCATAACAATTCACTCATGCATACAGTACACCTATTCAGGGGCCACGTAGCTTATTTGTAAGTGTATGTACAAAATTATCTAACAACAGAATTTAATAGCGTTAAAAGGCCAATTTTCATAATCTAAGACAAATATGCTAAAAGCTGATATACTTCGGGACTAAGGAGTTATATAAAGGAAACTTACTCATACTAATTATAAAATTTTATATTTGAAGAAAAGAGCTTTAAAAAAATACACATGATAACCTATATACATTGTATTGGGTTGGGGAGGAATGGTGCTAAAATAGTTTTCTATTTTTCTATATATTTAATACAAAAAAATGACCAGTTGAGCTCAAAAATAAAGCTGAATATCCATTAGAATAGAGACTTACAGCGAGACTTTATGTGTAGAATAAAACATTTGACCAACTTTGATTTTTCCAAACATATAGGCACTGTGAATTAATTACCACTGTCAGAGGTCCTTTAGACCAGGAAAGTTAGGATTTCGCAAATGATCAAACCACTGTACACATTCTCAGTACGTTCAAAGACTTCTTCAGCAGGTCCCTCATTAGCGAAAATATTAAAGGGTATTTCACCTTCACCCAAAATAGAAGATATTTCGTATAACAGAAATCCAGAGAATCCATGAGACTGTCGTCTCTACCTGTAACACTGTCGACATTAACCTGTAACAAACTTTTTGAAGTCGTTACGCACCTGTAACATTATAAAATGACTGAGGTAGCTGCAGTTTGGTTTTAAAAATGTGTTTGTCTAAAGTAAGCTGATTTACAAGAGAAAACTTATTTCGCTTATGTGATGGACAATGCAATGCCTCATCATACTAAGTCATAAAAATTACAAAGAAAACGAAAGTGATTGCACAAAATAAGCATATGCGGGAATATGTAATAGTAAAATACAATTTCATGAGCAATAATTGTATCAGGTAAGCGTAAACTGGATAAATTTGCCTTGCTACTGGATTAATTAAGTTTTGATAAGTATCTTGAATAAATATACAACGACAAAATAAGATTATTGCGGTTTAGTATGTGTCTAGGCTTCCAAACTCATTACACGTTCACAACATAACTCTTTATTTCGTCAGGAACCTGTAACATATTGTCGTCCAGAACCAACATACTGTCGTCTAGAACCACTTTGTGTTGTAACAGACTTCCCTAAGCGTGCGTAAGAAGCTTAAAGATACTATCCTGGTAGCGTTTGATAGGGGAAAATATGGGCTGGAAAATAGGGTATAACTTTCTGGGTATAGATGAGAAAACATAGAGAAATCTACCTACATTCGATCAGAATGTCCGTACAGTGTATTCGAACATACGTCAGTGTATTCAAGCAAAAACCACGTGACTACCCACCCTGTTCCTATGTAAATTACATGATAACAGAAAAGAGGAGTCTGATTGAAGCGAATCATCTGATAGTTGGCAATCCGAATCGAAAAAAGATGCATATTTTTGGTTTTGTTGGCATTTTTGAGTACATTTGTAAGACCACTTTTAACATAATATTTAGCATGTATACAAAGCCTTAGGGGTGGATGCCAAGTCTGAATTTGCATATGAAGGCCAGAAATTAGGTCAAAGGTCATTGAGTGCAAAAATGAGAAAATATGTACTACTGTAAAACAACTTTATCTTTTTATATGTAAACATATTTCATTTCAAGCCAAATTTTGCATGCTTATAGTTATAAGTCTGAAAAACATTTAGAAATGTTTTTTATAACTAAATGTTCATATGTCAGCTTTAAAATGGGGTCAAAGGTCATCAAGTGCAATAATCGGAGCATTTTTACAAACTGTGTTTCTTTTTTTTTCTCTGGTCCAACAACAAGATGTTTTTTAAACTCTAAAAAATGTAGAAGTCTTTCAGAAGGCTTAAATTAACATGTTTGTTATTAAAGGAACCCCTTTGGAAGCATCCTTTTATGGATTTAACAAAGACAAACATCGTAAGTTTGTGCAATTATGACGGAAATTCTCCCTCATTTCGGCTGAACTGAGATATATGGGGTACTTTGAGAGTTTGCTGCACCTCTCAGAAAGTAAAACTATTTCCAGTTTGGGACATGTCTTGGGGCCTTAGAAACCCATAATTTAATAACTTTTCTGTGGTCATTTTTCTATAAATTGCCTGTTATCAACGTTACCCTACTGACATTGAAAATAACAGTACACACAATACAAGGCTAATGTGTATTTATTTTAAATAGTATTAGTGAAACAGTTTAAGCATTAAATGTTTAAGCTAGACATAAAAATCAATGGCATACATCTATGATATGTATTTCTGCTCCTTAGCGATACTTGTGTTACATTTTATACTAAATTGCAGATAATGACTTTACAAATTTCATGTAATAGAATAAACCATGATACCTGACCTGAAATATACATGACATTGATCTATATTCTAATTGAAAATGTTCATTTTCATATATTTGAAGTTGTTTATAACTTTTAACTTGCAATGAAGTGAATCAAGTAAATATTTAAATATGCTAATTAGTATGTGATTTGTACGGGCTCCAGCATGTAATGCATAGCTGCTTGCAGATTCATTTTTCTATTTACATTGCATTGGAATTGGCAAAATATATTTCATAATGAAATCAAAATATAACTATATTAACAAAAATGGATCTAAAATTGCTGCACATATATTAATGAGGTAACGTAGGTAACAAAAGGTGCCTTACATAAATGGATAAAGGTAGTAAATTGTTGTTAGGTTTAAATAAAATTTGGGTCTGCTCTCCCCAATTCGCTTACATATACTACACACATTTTATTCTATATAAGACTTAATTTAAAAGAGTGACATGGGTTGGTCTGCAATATGTGAATGTGGCATTTCCTGGTCTTACTCAATTACTTTTTGCAATTTGCTTGGCTCTTTTACATTCATATTGCAGTTTTCAGATTTTTACCAATGGTACTTAACGATAAACATGCAATCTACATCATGATTTAAATATTGACTTAGTATCAATAATTTACTTAAAATAGCATAGCAATATTTCATACATCTAGTGGCAAGGTAGGAATTAAGGCAGGGGTAGTGCTGAGTGGCTTCTTAAGCAGGTATAGGTTTTTAAAGATTGCAAATATAACATCAACCAAAGCTTATGCAGTACAGAACCAGCATGGTTTATGTCCAAATATAGGGTGTCACATAGATCTAGTATTAAAGATTTTCCTTGTATGCTGAATTCTTTTAATTTTCACTTTTCACTGTTGTTAATTACATTATAAAATTAATTTATCATCTGTCCCCATTAAAATCTTCTATGTTTTGTTGAACTAGATTTCATATCATATTGTAATGATGATTATCTTATTATATTCTGCAGCAATTCTGATAGAAACTACTCTGCTTGTTAATTATCTTAGACTAAGGTTGGTTGAGGTAAGGTTACCTGAGCCATGTAGCAGTCTTGTAAAACATCTGAACACATTTCATGGTAACAAACAACAAATCATTCGAACGTTAGTGATACATTATTTTAAAGATCAGTTGACTTTTTTTCTGAAGCATAAAACAAAAACATGACTCCCAAAATTCACCAGTATGGTTTGCATCTCCGAAACTCACAGATTAAACTGAATGTTTAAAAAGTAGTGTCACACGCAACTGATTTCTTTGCTTTCCTTATTCAGAAGGAAGTTTGTTTTTATTTTTGTAACCCTAGTACATGTTTTATATATGTCCTATGAAAAGTGAGTTATGGTCTGTTTGTTGGTTTTAAAGGGTTTACTAATTTAGGCTTAATGTGATAGTCTTAAATATATGCAAACCCATCGAAAATGTTAACAACATTGCTGACAACAGCTTGCAGAATAGACGGATGGCTGAGAATGGGTTTGCTCCCCCCCCCTAGGGAATTTCGCAGACATATCCTATCTTGTAGAGAATTGAAAGCCGAGTCTTTTAAGACATGTTTGCACTCTGTGCTCCGGGGCGTTAGTCTGTAAGAGCCTGTAACATACGTTACTTTATCAAATTAAGAAAAAGTAAATTGAAAGTTTGGGCTACAAATTAAAGACATTAGAATATTTATTTTTTAAAATCATTCATATAGTCTGCATACTGGATATTTTAACTACGTATGACAGCCATTTGAACAAAATTGCAGCTTCCTAAGGTGTCATATGCGTTACATAAATCAGATAACCCATTAAAATTTGCAAGTGTGGCTAACATCATTTACATCCACAATCTCTCTGTGTGTTTTGCAAAATGTTTTTAACCATGTCTGACTAGCTTATGCAATTGGCTAACAGAAAAATTAAAGTTTGTTTCCCTAGCTTAAATACTTCCTCTGGAATAAGCAATTAAATAACCCAACCCCTACCCAGTTTTAAGGTGAAATGTTTGGTATTAAAACTAAAGTAAAAATAGTTAAAAAATATTTGCAGTTGATGAATGTGTTTCATTGTTTGGGATTTATTTGCTTATATTAAAAGACTCATTAATCTGCAAGTTTGTTGCAAAATTTTTAATATCAGAGGCTGTAACATATGTTACCTGATGTAATAAATGGGCAAGCTCATTGTCTTAACGTAAGATATGCCTAAAAATGTTTTAATCTCCTAGAGGGAATTTTGCAGACATATTCCTTCTTATAGTACATCTCAAGCTGCATAGAATAAGGGATGTTTGCACTCTCTACGTTGGGGCGTTAGTCTGAAACAGTGTGTTACATGCGTTACTATATCAAATAAAGGAAATGTAGTTTGAAAGTTTGAGCTAAAATTGTGAAAAAACTCGCAGCTGTTGGATATTTTACATTGTGTAGGGATTTTAAGCAGGCTTGTATTATAAAGACTTCTAGATCTGCTAGTTGGCACCAAGTTTTAAAGATCAGAGAGCGTTAGATATGTTAGCGTAATAAGTAAAATCATCAAACAGTATTTTGACATCAAGCTGAGTAAGGGCCTGCTCCATCTCAATCCCCTTTGGAATTCTGCAGACATACTACATCTTATGTAACCATTCAAGGTGCATTTAATAAGAAATTTTTGCACTCTGTAAGTCAGGGCGTTAGCCTGTAACAGCTTGTTACATATTTTACTATATCAATTTGAGAATAAGAAATTTGAATGTTTGAGCTACCGAAAGAAGACATTAAAATAATCTAATAAATTGACATTCTTATAGTCTTTATACTGGATGTCTTTACTACATATGGAAGCTGTTTAACATTAATACAGTTAACTGTGGTGTTATGTGCGTTACATGAACCTAATTATAATTAAAAAAGCTATAATTGTGGCTATCGTCATTTAGTTAAGCAACTACTATGACTTGGTTTCAAACTGTTTTATTAGATTTTACAAACATATACTCAATTGATGAATAGGAAAAACCAAGTTTTCTTTTCTATCTTAAATATCTTGTCTTATAGGAGGTAATACACAGCCCTACTCCCAGTTTTACAGAGAAGCGAAGTTTGTTATTACCGTTTAAGTAAAACACATGCAAGCGATTACAGCGTGTGGATATTTTAAATTTTCTAAGTCTGTCTTGCTCATATATCTGCAAGATGTCATTAAGTTTAAGATCAGGACACTTAATGTGTACTTATAAGTCTTTGGTGCCAAAACACTAGAAATTATATTCATTTCTGATTATTAAGCCCATGGACTGTTGTTACAGATGTTATCAATGACCTTTTGGGCACATTTCTATAATACTGTGTATATAATGCTGAATATAGAGCCACAAATAGAAAAGATAGTTTTACATTTGTACAAGAAAATAAGGTAAATGAAATGGTCCAAACTATTTCTCATCGATTTAAACTCATGTTAAACATTTGTCGTTGTCTGCTTCTGTGGTAATCATTATTATCACACGCCTCCTTGCAACTAGTAGAATCATCACACAATATTTCAATCATTTACTGTTATACAATTTTACCACCAGTCCACTCAAAATTGATGAGCCGTTATCAACTTTCCAATTTTGCCATTCATGGATTGGAACATTCTGAAACTGATATGAATTCCTAATAGTTGGCTCTTTGAGTATGTGTTTCAAGTGATACTCTGCAAGTAGGAGAAAGACTAAAGCTTTACAAGGAGGAAAACTATGCCATTAAAAGCAAAGAGTACATGGACTGATGTACCTTGGTATTTCTGTGATAAAGAATCATATCTTAGCTGGTTAACTTTTATAAATGTAGCCTTTCCATACATGCAACTAACATGTTTTCATCTAATAATGTCTCTGCACTTATTATCTTTCCCCAAGCATTCAAAAACTTATTTGAAGCCTTAGAACTTCTGAAGGGCTGAAACCGAGGTAACTCTTTCCCTTCAGATAAACGAACTAGATGTATCACAGTAGGTAAAGCAATGAAATGCAGGATGAACAGAGTGCAAATTAGACCCTTTCAATTCAATGATTCACTAAGTTTCTAAGATTAGAGCGCTTATTAAAGGACGTAACATATATAAATCGTCATAATAAATGAGCAAGGGCATTGTCATGACATCCTTTTTGATTACACAGTCAGAGGCAAGTGTTTTCAATTTCAGTGTTTTCAATGGATCATGAATTGAGACACCTTATCAACTTGTTTACTCTGTATAAATCTTCAATAGAGCATAATATAGAACTGCTGGTTATCATATTCTACCTATAGTCCACTTTTCTTCTTTTAAATGCAACAGTTAATGATATGGCTGCAAAAACTGTGAAATCATAGGTTTTACATTATTTTAAGACTTGCTTCAATGTACTGACATAAAAAAACACAACCAGCTGCAAACATTATTGATGGCAATGTCCAACTTCATGTTCTTTCTCATATACCAGATAACTTTCAAGGTGTAACAGAAATTTGTTTCAGACGGTCTGCCAAAACCATTAAGAGTCAACATTGTAACTAAAGAAAACTTATAAAGTTCTTTGGGCGCAGCAAAATACTATTGATCTAAGGCCTGAGGACTTAAGCACCAAAGGACTGGATAGGTTCCATGGCAAATGATGCAAAAAAGCAGCCTATCAAATTTCTGTTTGACCAATGTCAGAAATTTTAAAGTACTCTTAGAGGTACACGGTAGAGACATAGATTTTGCAAAATCAGAGCAAAGATATCATTTGACTAGCAAGGATGCAGAGGCAGCTACAGTAAGATTGCTTTTGCCACTTCAGAGGAAGAGACATATACCAGAGTCATACACCATTGTATGCATATATGTGAAATGGCATTAAACCCATATTTAATCAGGAGTTTGATCCCATGACACTGGCATGCTGGTTCTGCTTTTGAAGAATGCTAAGGATTCAAGTTATAGCTGAGTCAATTTGTTCGATGTTGGCACTGGCCACACATACAAAGAAAATTAAGTCTTTTGATGGCAAAAGAGGAGGATCACACGAAATGCTTATAAGCGATGTTTGTCACAATTACCAATTTTAAAAAGTAATCTTAATTAATGTATCACATATAACACCATAGGAAGCTGTATATTTGTTTAAAAAAACACTTTCTTATGTATCAAAGGTATTCAGCATGCAAACTACATGAATAATTCAAATAAATAGATAGTTTTATGTCTTCTTTCTGTTTCTCAGACTTTCAATTCATTTATTCTTAAATTGATATGGTAACATATGTGTCATACCATTACAGGCTAGCCCCCCAGTTAATAGAGTGCAAACATATTTTATTTGATGCAGCTTGAATTGTTCTTTAAGGTAGGATATGTCTGCACAATTCCCAAAGGGGTGGACAGGAACAGGATTGTACTCAGTTTGCAGTCCTAATACTATGCCATGATTCTACTGGTTGTGATGAAATGGGTGATTATTTTGCCATAGAAGCAGACACAATGATAGACATTTTGAGGTTGACTTGAATAAAGATTGTTTTTAAATAATTTTATTTAATTTTATTTGATAGGAATATTTATTAAATTGTGTCATTTAAATGAGAACTATTATTTTCTATCTCTTTGTCTATATATTTTAATTTTATAGGCATTAGGAAATATGTGATAAAAAGATTATATATAACACAATTCCATGGGCTTGTTATCAGCAATGACTGTAATTACTAAGACTAAGGCACCAGAGGCTAGAGATTAATAGGAAAACATTTGAAAAATGGTATTTTTTCTTAACTATCATCTCTTATTTCCAAGACAATTTCCTTGCTCACTTATTATGCCATGTAACATACGTTACTTACTTTAATAAGTGCTCTGAACCTGATGTCAAACTTGCAAATGTATGATTCTTTATTGCATTAGCAAGACAGTGCCAAAAATGTAAGATATCTACGAGTGTCAAATATTTTCATATATTTTTCTTCAATAATAGATACCAAAATTGGATACTTAAAATTGGGGGTAGGGTTGTTTAATAGCTCATATAAAACAGTGTATTTTAGATAGAAAAGCAAACTTTGTTTTTTCTATTAGTCAAATGAGTATTTTAGTAAACTAAGATTAAAAATACTTGCAAAAATTCACAAATCGTCTGTAAAAATAAATGATGTTAGTCACGATTTCAACTTTCAAAGGGAAATTTAATCTATGTAACGCATATAACACCATTGAAGACTGTATTTTTATTTAAAATGCTGCTTTTATGTAGCTTAGGCATCCAGCTTGCAAACTACATAAGAAATTTGAATAATTAGATGGTTTAATGTCTTCTTTCTGTAGCTCAAACTTTCATTTTGATTTTTTTCCTTAGTCTGTTACAGTAACATATGTAACAGGCTATCAGAGACTAACGCCCCGGAGCACAGAGTGCAAACATCTCTTAAAAGATGCGGCTTGAAATTCTCTTTAAGATAGGATATGTCTGCAAAATTCCCTAGGGGGGGGAGCAGGCACTTTTTTAGCTCGAAGTCTAGAAAGCCTTTTAAGCATGAGCTTGCTCACTCTTATACCTATATCTTTGTAGATATCTGTGAAGACTAACACTGTTTGAGGACTGTCTTGTATATAGTGAAAGGAAAGTAGTTCAGTTTTATTTCAAGAATAATGCCATATTAAAACTACACATTTCGAGTATGTTACCAGTCACAAGTGCTATCTAATCTGATATATTGCACATGAATCTACGAGCAGTAGATGTATACATTAATGTAAGTCACCTACCCTATATGCAATCAACCCCTGTCTTAGCAAATTGTAATGGTTAACAGATAGATTCTACACTAGAACAGGCGAGTTAACTACCTTAGTATCTTATATACATCAAACAAATCGGAGATGTTAAACCATGATTGATTATGCTAGTAAATGTACATATAAGATAACCATTTCAGGACACATTTACTCAAAATACTAAGAAATGACCCCAAACTGTTGGACAATTATGAACACAATCAAATCACCAGGTGCTCCAATATTGTGAATGCCTGTGTTCCCAAGAAGTCACCAGACATCTGTTTTGGGGAATTTAATTTGAAATAAAAATTGCATTGGCATTTTACAGTTAAAATGAATAGCATAAAGAAACACATGCCAATAACCTCATAGCATTTGATCTCTATCATCATTGCAAAAAATAATAAGCAAAATATGTTTACTACTGATACTTATAATTGAAGTCATTGACACTGAAACAATTACAATGTATAAAAAGTTGCGCTGTGAAAGACATAGGTATATATTTTATGGTATCTTAAAATTAGAGGTAACCTTTAATATCATATCCATACTGCTTCTATTATATGAATAAATACATTTACACAAGCAGCCGATTTCAAAGAAATGCTGCTTTTGAATCAACATCATTTCATCAATTAAATGTTTAAAGTTATATGGAGGATTACCCTTAATGTCAGGGCTATTTCCATGGTATACCCCACAAAAAGTAAACAATGTTTTCACTGGATCGTTATTATTAGAAATGTACCTGTTTATTAGCTTTATGTTATGTATGTTACCATCTGCTAACAGGCAGATGTGAAGACCAATGTGTGGATATATTCCTGCAAGTATATGGTATTTACCTTATTCTATCATAGTTTCAACACGCCTGATGTTTTGTGTAAGGAGGCTTGGTCTTTGTGTTTTAATGAAGCTTTGTAGTATATGCAATTAGCAGGAAGTGGCCTTGTAAAAAGTGTTTTACAATTACTCATAGATGGGAACAAACACAACAAATGTGTGAAATAAGAAAAGAAATATATTTTGGTCCTATAAGGATGTAGCTAGGAACATATACCTATATTGAGAAATGAATCAATTTCAGATTGTAAAATGTAACGTAAGTAACAACTTAAACACATCTTATGTTTAAAAGAAAAGATAATTGCATAAAATGACGTATTCATACAAAGCATTAAGCAAAATAAATTATTTCTTTAACATGAAATGGTTATTCTTAGTTGTATTACATCTTAATTGTATTTATACAGTAACGTACTTTACATGCCTATTATGAATATTTGACCGCGGGAAACTTAGTAAATCATTGCTTTCCAAACATGATAGACACACATCTAGAAGGATAGCAATAAACAATTCTTCCATTAGGGTAGAAGGGAACTTAAAATTTGAATTTTGCCCAAGTATACATAAAATATTGCTACAATTTTCACCGATTATGCACTTAAATGACCTTTAATCCAAACACACATCATGCCTTGATGATGCTGTTTGTTTATATAGCATGGCTGTATTATCAAAAAGAGATTTTGCATTACTTTTAATCATAATTTTGGATAGCTAATTGTTAAAACGATAAAATCGGACGTATATACAAGAATTTGCACTCAGTTGACATTTGACCTAATTCTGGGACTTTGGGGCATTTCCAGACTTGGCATCCACCCCTATCCTTCTTAAAACACATCAAGATACACTTTGAGCATGGATGCCAAAATGTACTCAAAAATGCCAACAGCTTTATTTTTCAGGCTCTGGATGGCCAACTATGAAGCGTGTTCGTCTTTAATCACGGCAGTCAGAAACATCTTCATATAAAAAAAACGAATGGATGGCGTCTATGTGGAATATTTCATATTGTAGCAAAAATGTGACTTTTTGAAATGAGGATACCTTTACTCTAACATGGTCTGTGCAAGCTGTACCAGTCATTTTTTAAAGAAATGACCTGCAGAGTTTCGGCAAGGCCTTGGGTCATTTATAGAAGTATGAATTTTGTATAACCGAATCTTACTTTCAAAACTAACGTACTGGGAGCGCAGTGGCTCAATGGTAAAGTGCTTGAATCGAGACCGAGGGGCCGCGGGTTCAAGCCTCACCGGCGTCACTGTGTTGTGGCCCTTGAGCAAGACACATATATCCTAGCTTATTACTGGTTCAACCCAGGAAGACCCGTCCCAGTTTAACTGAGAGATTGTTGATGGGACGTAAAGAATCAAATCAAACAAACAAACAAAACTAACGTCAAAAATGTAAGGTGACCAATTAGAAGTTTTGCTCAGTGTACACTTCTAGCCCCACTGGACAGCTGCGCAAAAATGCTTTTCGTGTTGCCTGTGAAGCATGGTCAACACATGGGGATCATGTCTCCGTCGGCGTCGTCGTCTTCCGCGGCGTCACACTTCTGGTTTCAGGTCAATATCTTTTGAAGGGATGCATCAATTTTATTCAAAGTTTACTGAAAGGTAAAGCATCATTAAATTACAGGTCGTGTTCGAATTTAAAGATCATCCGCAAAATTATGACTGAGCTATGGTCCTTTTTGACTTAGTTTTGGCTAAATTTTGGTTTCCGATCAATAACTTCTGATGGAGAGATGCATCAATTTTATTCAAACTTTACAGACGGGTATAGCATCATAAAATACAGGTCTGGGACTTATTTCTGTACCCCTTTCAAATGTAATGTTTGATTATAAGTTGTTTGATCATGATGTACTTATATTTGAATAAAATACTGTTAACACTAAATAGAGGTCAAGTGCGAATTTGGATATCATCCGCAAAAAGTTTCCTGAGTTATGGCCCTTTTTTACTTAGGTTTTGGCTAATGCAAAAGCTATGTTGGCCTGTTTTGTGTAATGAACTTCACATTTCCCTAAAGCTATTATATCTGAAAACTTCTCACTATAGGTCATGATTGCCCAGTGCCTGTAGATAAGCATGACAGTGACAAAAAATACCCCACCCCTGACCCCTGAGGCAGGGTCAACGGTCAAATATTTAAAGGACCTCAGACAGGCTCCTATTCAATCTGTCCAAAATTTGACAGCCTGAGGTTAGGATAATGCATAATTAACAACTAAATTTTTGTGCTTAAATCAAACCCTTACGTTTAGTTCACCTAACAAACTAAACATAGTTTGAGAATATTACATAATTATGTCAGGACATCAAGGTTCTGGGGGTGGGGGTATTTTTTGTGACCAACTTTTATTTCACAGAGATTCAAAGTTTCGCCTTGTACTCGTTTGCATAAAATACATGTTGAGTAGATTTCATTTTTTTTTTCTAAATAAGTATGCTGCCCATGACTTTTGACTATTACCTGTTATGTTTCAAGTTCAGCCAGTTTGACTTGTTCACTGAGGTGTATCATACCTACATACTGTATACATCAGAGTCTAGATAAACACAGTTTTTGAGTGTAAAATAGTAAATATTTTCTTACCCATCAGATTTAATCTATAATTTGGTGCTTAAAAGAGCCGTCTCATTGTGGCGGTTCTTTTGAGTACCCTAAACATATGTTTTTTGTTGAGAAATAAGAGTTAATTACTTGGTACACAATCATAACAAAATCCCAGATACATGCCATTTACCTACAGGTTTGTACAAAATTAATTCCTAAGAATTTTTTATGATATTTTGTTTTTGAGCATTTTGACAGCGTCCCCCCGAGACCAACCATGTCATTTTTGTATGATGTGTAAAATGTAAAACTACAACTGTATGCAAAAGGATTAGTTCGGTCACGGGGGGAAAAGTACTTCAGTAAAACTTTTTTTCTATTTTCTATGTGTGATATAGCAAAAACAGAGTTTTCAATCCATATTTTTTGATTGGTACTTGTCCTATGAGAAAAACACTTTTGCAGAAAGTTTGAGGGTAGAACCTACTATCCTTTTCATGGAAAAATATTATTTTCTTTGAAACTTTTCTCTGGCCATTTTTATCGGCAATCGTTCATTCAGACTGTCCGAGGTCCTTTCGCCATGAATAAGTCAGTTATCAATATTTTTACCAAATTCCGCATGCAGACAGAGGTACAATATATAAAAACATATCAAACGGGATTTAGTTTGAAAGCCTGGGTCAGACCGTTTGCAATATTGTAATTATGGTTTTCTCTAAAGTTCGCCCAGCGTGTCACAATATTGCAAACGGTATCAAACCAGGAAGTTACTCTAAAAAGACTGATAAGCATGCTAATTGCTCAAAAGTTGTTTGTTGGGGCGTAAAGTGATCTATGTGAGATGTATACAATGTGGCCAAAGGTATCCGTCTCCTTGATAAAAAGCAATTTTTGTTTATAAAAAAAAATCATGCAAGTAAGAGCTTTTGAAAGATATATCTCCTAAATTAGAAGACTTTGTTAACATATTGAAATGCGTTGGCTAAAACAAAGCCAATAGTTCTTGAATCTTTCTTGAATCTTTGCAAGCGAAAAATCGACAATCAATTAATCAGGCGATCCTTTTCTTATTGATATATAAATTGTGTTCCTTAATTATTAATAACCTTAAAGCACGGACTCTGATGGCGCCAGCTGAATATGCATGGTCAGATCTATCAATGGCATCGCAATTATTTAGAGATTTGGGCAGATTTGATGGGGAGATTATGTTAGCAATTTACTTGATAAAGTATGCAAAACAACACCATTGAGCATTTTGAATGCGGTCAGTAATAATATTTACTGCTCCCGTTTAAAACGGTTTAGTGTTTTGCATATTGATCTCTCAGATTGATCTACAACAACCATGCCTTCTCATAAATGAAATTCAGAATCGAGCTAATCTAGTCCCGAGGTTATAAACAGCTGTCCATGCCCAAACTCAGCTGTCAAACTGTATGCATTGTTTATATGCATAGAATTCAAAATGTATTCATTTATGTAAAATTATGCAATGCAGACTACTTCAGTGGGAGGATAAAAGTGAATATGTAAGCACGTATTTTTATACGGGATGTGCTTCTAAACAATATATAAATACTTATCAAATACATTCCTGAGCAGTAAATGCAGTTTTAATGACATTTTGAAGCAAATGAATCTATAAATTTAATTTCAAAATCCGGGTGCCCTAATCTGCATGCTAGTGTTTTGTCACTTTCCCATATTGTGTCTCGGGTCAGGTGTGGTACTTGATTGTATCGATTCCTGCTCTTTGTCTCTTTCTTTACTTTTATAACGAGGCAAGCAGACTGTCGCGTAATATCCATTTTACATAATGCATATCCCACTTTTTAAACATTTAATTATCCTTTTGAACTGATCAGTAATAGTAGGATTTCCAAATATTCTTTTGCATTATAAACTAAATCATCATAAATTACTGGCTCTGTATGCCCTGTTGCCAAAATTGTATTTAACAATCAACTTTGAGCGTCTGTGGTAGAATTTAGAAAATGCTTTACGAAGTTCATGATATTGTCAGCCTTGTTTTTGCAACTCAGCAATCAAAAATTGATTTCTAGAGTTGAAGCCACTTACATTTGAACATACTCTCACAAAACGAATAACTGCTAATTATAGTCACTGCAGGAGTTCGTTTAAATTTTCGCATTTTATCTTATTGCTATCTGATTGTTTGTTTTAAAGATGTTAAAGATGATTTGGGTGATATTTTAAACATCAGTAATATTTTTTAAAATATGGTAAGTCAAACATGCCCTGCAAAGCTTAAACTCAAGAAAGCCAATACCTCTGATACCAAAGCCTCGTTTTTGGACTTGCATTTGTTCCCGTCTTATCATATTGTTTCTACCAAACTTGACGATAAACGTGACGATTTTGATTTTTGAAATTGTTAATTTTCCATTTTTAGATGCTGATGTTCCTCGCTTTACATCCTATGGAGTCTATATCTCTCAACTCATTCGTTTTGCTAGAGCATCTAGCTATGTTACTGACTTCAACACTCGCAATAAATTGTTAACTCAGAAACTTCTGAAACAAGGCTATCAGTATCTTAAAATTCACCTTTTTCTTAATTCTATCGCCGATACTAAGTTTTGATATTTAAATTCCATGTCAGACTAAAATATCTCTTACGCTATCTCTTGCGCTAGGAATTTTCACAACCAGAGTTTTATGGCGACTTAGTGTATAATTTCTCAGCGCAGTTTATTTTTTTAAATGGCGAAAACATTTATGTATTGCAACAGACTGCATGTATGGTGGTCAACCCAATCACAGTTGGCAACTTTGCTTTCCTCTTTAATTGCACGCAGGCGGGTCGGACCTCAGACTCTGTGAGGGTACTGACATAGACTTATCTATAGATGAGAGGGTTGGGGCTTGATGTATCTATGGACAGGCCCGCTGGGGTTTAACTATTGGATCCGGTATTCAGTTGTATGTATTGTTGAGCCCTTATCTTTACTTTATCTCCTTTTTATATCTCGCACGATGATAAGTTCGTGCGAACCAAACATCAGTCTTGATCTACATCAGAAATAAGGGTGGGGTTGGTACCGTTGAAATGTTTAAGCCCTCTAGTTAGGTTTGCTTACCGTTCCAAGGCGTAACGTCTTTTGTGGATCCATTTTTTGTAAGTTACATATCATGTTTGTCTTTATTATGCTGTCTTGTCTATTTCTTGCAGCCTTATGGTCACCTGCTGGTAAAGGGCTGACCTCTTTGCTCTCTTGTGTGTCGTGTTTCCTTGTGTCTTGATCCACATCGGAACTAAGGGTGAGGTTGGTACCGTTAAAAGCCCCATTCTCACTGTGCCGATGTAGCCACGGTTCATCCCGATGCAGGACAGCCGGTATACCGTGATGCACCGGGCCACATTTCATCAAAAATAAATTGCGTTCTCACCTTGCCGACGTTACCCCGGTATAGCCCCGGTTCTCGAGAAAGCAAGACGCCGGTTGATCCCCGGTTCACCACGGAGCACTTACGGTGCGGCACGATGGAGCCACGGTTCGTGCCGGTATACCCCGGTGCAACCAAGGTTGTTTACGGTGATGTTCCGGTAACTGCCGGTTGCGCCACGGTTACATGCCGGTAGGGCCACGGTTGCGTCCCGGTGCTACTCTACACTATAAAACCAGGATAAAAACGTGGAGTAACATCAGTTTTCTTCTGTCTCTATCGCATACCAGTTATGACACAAATTGGACTGCACAGCAATATAAGAGTTACTAGAGGAATCATGATCTGTGTAGCGAAAGCAAATGCCTAGTAACCTCGCAGCTCATTTGCATGACAAATAAGCAGAAGCAGACCTGTTTTCTTACGACGAGGTTTAAATGTTGTTGATCTGGGCCCAGAATTACAATGCCTCCTTAAAGTTAAGGAAGACTTAATTTAAGTATTGATACTTCAACATGTACATTAAATGCTTAATAAATTGCCAAGACCGATGCAGTACTCATGGTCAAAAATATCATTGTGATCTACAGAAAAAATGATACTATTTTGGTTTTAATCAGTTTGGAAACGTTATTTTTCGCATCCTGGAAATTCAATACTTAACTTAAGTACTCTTTAACTTTAAGCATACATTGTAATTCTAGGCCCAGATTGTCTTGCTTTTTTGTAAAAATATATAAACACTTTGAGCGGGGCATAAGATTTCCAACAGTGTGATATTTTGAGAAGTGTAGACTCAGACAAGCCTGTGCAGTTCCCAATTAAGCTTTAAAGTTGTTCGGCCAGTAGCTTAACAGTCATAGAAAAACAAGCGACTAGCATAGGCCCTGATCAGACTGCGCCTAGGCGCAGGCTGATCTGAGGCTTTGCTAATGGCAACTACCACATTGTTGGAAATCTTATGTCGTCGCTCATATATGCTTGACTCTTCAGTAACTATAAGTGCATTTATTCATAAGCTTTGTAAATGAGCACATTTATACTGCTGACAATTTAACAAACTTGTGACGAATGGACTTTCCCATCCTTTGGATAATTCCACTTTCATTTTAGAGGCAGCAGGAGTGACTTTTCATTTTTATTTTGCATTTTATTACATATTATTGCAGTGGAACCGCACGGTTTATCACGGTGGAGACACGGATGTTCCCGGATTGCGCCGGTATCGCCCCGACGCCGTCTCGGTGGAGACACGGTTGTTCCCGGCGTCTTCCCGGTTTATCACGGTATTTGACAGCCTTCCCGGTTACTCCCGGTTGTTTTAAACATTTTAAAACAACCGGGGACATGAGCCGGTTCAACACGGTTCATCCCGGATCTAAGGTTGTCCACGGTGCCGCCACGGTTGTGACACGGTTCATCACGGTTCATCCCGGATCATCAAACCGGGATGAAACGGCACCTTAAACCGGGACAGTGAGAACGGGGCTTAAACATGTTTAAGCCCTCCAGTAATTTTCTTACTGACCATTCCAAAACGGTGCATCTTTTGTGTTGTGTTTCGTGATTGTCTGTGTCATACTGCCTTGTCTGTTTCTTGCAGCCTTGTGGTCATCTGCTGGGAAAATGCTGACCTCTTAGCTTTTTTGTGCGTGATGTTTTATTGCATTTTTGTCACTTTCCCATATGTTGTCCTGGGTCTGGTGTGTTACTAAATTATATCGATTCCTGTGCTTTGCCTTCTTCCTTACTTTGTTCGAATTAATAGATATTAATAAATTTTACTGGCCTTGCAATGATCCTTAAGATTGTGCAACGAATTTCCATGTGAAAAGCTTGCTTTGTGGTTTTCTCTACATTTTGCCTTTAAATATAAGCCAAATCCAGAACCCTTGTGGTTCATTCTAATCGAAATTGTGAAACAAACGATTTTGCTCAACCTATCAAAAAGTTATCCGCATTGTCTGGACACTCAAACATATATGGGCTAAGCTGCTTTCTCGACGAGTATTGAAAACAAATTCAGGCAAACACATAGTACCATATCTCTGATCACGTATTGCATATGCAATAAAATAAATGTTAGACATCATAGGAACAATTATTTCTGTAGATTCGCTTTAGCAGAAATTACCGAATATCCTATAATTAGCTCTATTACGCAATTACACGCAGACATTCTAAGCAGCTCGCCCATTTACGCCGTCTATTGCTAGTTTGTCAGGGAGGAATACTGTCTGACTGGCTTTATTCCTCAGTGCCAATCACAACAAATAGTGCTTAATCAGCTGCTGAAATTTTCCGATGCAATTTTGTACAGTCAGGTAGACCCAGATCAGACTGCTCCTACACTAGGGGAGCCTAGCTAAAATGTTGAAAAAAGGCAATACAATGCGCCCTGGATACTAAAATATACCTAAGGGCTTTGAAAACGCATCACCCAGACTAAATAATTTATTGCTCAAACACTAAGGATGACAGAGATAAATTTAATTGCATACCAAAGCCTGACAAGCTTTTAGTGTGCCCTAGATGGCTGTAAAGTTAATTAAAGGTATTGAAATAACAGCTTTTATAAAGTAGGGGTAGGTGATTTCTAAGGACACCAATTCAGCAGCAAGCTAACCCTAATTGTGTTTATCACTGCTATGTTTATCCAGGGGGGGGGGGGGGGCACATCGCTAAACACCTCCAATTTTAATTTTTAAACCAAAAAGTCTCCCTGTTCAACTGGTGCTATTCTAACGGGTATTATCCTTCTCATTTGGTGGGAAATCCCTTATTTCAAACAACTCAAAGTAATGATTTTCGTACTTGGAACAGCACTACTATTCCTACTTTTTTACACCGATAATCCTTACTTTTTCACTACATTTCCTATTTTTTTTAAATAGTATCAAACATCATTCTTATGATCCATCAATGTTTCTTAAATGATATCTTTTACCTCACTGACAGCCCTGTATTTGCTTCTTTTGAAATGATACAATAAAGACGTTTTTCTTCACTGACTACACCTCATTTTAGATAACACAATAATACTAAGTATGACATAGTTTTAAGCTAGTATGATCTATCACAAATTGTGTAAGCCATCTTTTGATTACAACAACTATAATGATACAATTCAAGGTAAGGAAGAGGGCAAAGATCA
Source organism: Loripinus fragilis (assembly GCA_964019695.1). Taxonomy (NCBI): domain Eukaryota; kingdom Metazoa; phylum Mollusca; class Bivalvia; order Lucinida; family Lucinidae; genus Loripinus; species Loripinus fragilis. Next base: position 93,667,586 of record OZ026522.1, read on the forward strand.
GGAATCAATACAATCAAGTACCACACTTGACCCAGGATACCATATAGGAAAGTGACAAATACACAAGAAAACATCACATACAGGAGAGCCAAGAAGTCAGGCCTTTCCCAGCAGGTGACCACAAGGCTACATGACACAGACAAGAAAATAATGTAAAGACAAACACAAAATAAAAAGGACCAACAAAAGAAGTACCCCCTGGGAACGGTAAGAAAATTACTGGAGGGCTTAAACTAGTTTCACAGTATCCTCACCCTTAATTTTGATGTGGATCAAGACACATAGACGTTCTAAAACGGTGGGCTTTGTTGATTCGTTGTTGATTGTTACTCCCGTTGTGCGAGTCTTATTTGCTGTATGTTTTGATGTACGTTACTTAATGTCTTTTCTAGTTTTGCAATCATCTTAATTGGGAGGAGAGAGGTGGTTGCTTTGCTTGATTTGTCTTTCTGATGTCTCGTGATGGTTGTGTGGCTCTTTCTTGTGGTGCCATGTGTTTGTCTGCAGTTTGTAATTGTGGTATTTCTTGATCATGCTTACATACTACTTTTCATTCTAAAACACAAACATACAGTATAAAGTATTCTGATAGTTTTATTGCCACAGAGATGAGTTTTAACAATCTCATGTTATACAAATAGATGGTAGCTCAATGTAAAAATACAGTCATTATTATCAACAACTTTTCATAATTAAAAAAACTATATTGAGGTTAACCCAGTAACCATCTAGAAGTGGGCCACCATTGGCCCACCAGCGAACCACCATTTAATGGTGGTTAGCTGGTGGGCCAATGGTAGCCCAATACTTGAGCTGGCTATGTTGACCCAAAAAATTTAGACAGTCCTGTTTATATGGGCTTCATTGTTTTGTTTGTTTTGATTCTTTACATCCTAGTCAACAATTTTTCAGTTATGTCGAGACAGGTCTTCCTGGGTTGAACCCAGAACTAAGCAAGGGTAAATGTGTCTTGCTCAAGAACATAACACAGTGACCCCCGTGAGGCTCAAACACACAGCCCCTCCGTCTCAAGTAAAGCACTCTACCACTGAGCCCCTGGGCTTCATCGTGAGACAAAACTGACTTTGTTGCAAAGGTGCAAACAAGTCTGTGCATCTGTGCAGTCTAATCTGTGTCTTTACTATTCTTGATGCTCAACTTTAAAACTCTAGCTAGTCGCAGTAGCTGGGCATGCTGGTTTGAGTATTACCTGGTCAGAAGCCCACGACAGCACTTTTGCAACAAAGCCCATATTCTGGCTATCAGAAAGCAATATAATCTCATAGCTTTTAAAGAGTTAGGAGCATAATTGAGAAGTGACGCATGAAAATTGAGACTCACACCAGTCTCCTCAGCTAGAGAGACTAGAAAGAAAATTGAAATTTCACCTATAGTAAGTTTAGACATGATATTTTCCAAATAGTGAATAACAAAGGCATTGATCAGACTGCTCTTATGCGGAGGCTGGTCTGCGCCATTGATCTTCACAATCCCCTAAAGACTGGTTTTCTAGTTTTGAGACCCAATTAGGCATGTATTATGCAAGTGGTGAATAGGAGTGTTTGGACTAAGCACATGGGTGAAAGTCTAAAATTTCCTAAATCCTGAACTTTTGAAACTTCAATCTTAAACTTACAGTATACCCACTAAATATCTAAATGTTCAATTGTTTTAGACAGATTGAAGGAAAATCAGAGAACCTACTATAACCTCCCTAATTCAGCATTTTGAGGCTGACTTTCTATGGAAAGTCAGCCTCAAAATCCTGAATTCAGGAATAATCCTGAAAACTTTCATCCATGTGTGCACAGTCACTACAGTAAATTATCTAAGTTTCAAACACTAGTCTACAATAATAGGGAAGAAGAGAAAAGCAAGTGTTCAAATTTTGAACATTTTTGTAATGAATTTATAGAACTGTTTTTTTTTTTCAATTATTCTGAAAAAAGAGATACCAATACACCTTTGAAAAAAACAGTTAAATACAGTAATCGATAAATAAATTCAAACTCTGTTTGTTCTAAACACTTGCTAATTCTAATTAAATTTTGGACTCAATTTAAACAGAAAATACGGCTTAATCCTGAAAACTTTCATCCATGATACCGTAGTATGTTAGAGTATGATAATACAATATAATGGTCAAAGGGAGGAAATTCAGTTATCCTAATCTGTTCTAGGATGTTCAACTAATCTCCAATTATTCTTATGACAAAATGGTGTTGGTAGCTTGCTTGTTTACAGGGAAAAATACCTTTTCAAAAAGAACTCTGTTTTTATTTTTCAAAGATGGCAGCCAATCTTGGAATTAGGTCTTATTCCTTGGAAGCTGAGGTTATATAGGAAGTCATAGGGATGACGATGACTAATCATTGCAAAAATTGATGGTAATTCTCAAATTTTTGCACCTTTGTTGCCCACCATTACGAAACAATCATGTGAAAATGAAAGTAGACATTCACATATTTTCAGCTGTTGAAAAATTATTTTTATGACATGCTATCACTAGAAAAAATCATTTCAGAAGTTGAACCAAATCTCTCGAACAAGGAGAAATTTGGTGTAAATCTCTCCAATAGCTATAATTTTGTATGATATTATATGTAACATCACATAATAACATCAAAATAGTCTTATTTTCATCGGCATATAGTGTGCACTTATATACGGCAGTGAAGGGGTTAATTGAACTAATGCTCATACAAAATAAAACAAACATGAATGAACGCATAATACCAATGCTAGGGGGCATGTGAATTGTTGCAATTTCCATCAGTTTTTAAGAACACACTCAATAAAAACCAGTCTGCTGTTTTCTAATATTGTAGGTTCTCTCTGTTTCTGAAGGTTCCGTTTTTCCAGATTATTTTGAATTTACTAAATTGTACTGTAGAAGTTTCTGCAGTTGAAAAAATATGGGCTAGCTCTAATACGGGCCTCGCCACAAGAAAACCTGTCTTGGTGGATTGCGAACAACAGTCTGATCAGCGCCTTTGTTATTCGCTTATTGTAAAGTATCATATCCAGACTTGATCCAAGCGAAATTTAAATTTTCTGGCTAGTCTCTGTTGCTGAGCAGGCTGGTTTGAGTCTCGCTATGTCGGAAAATCGGAATACAGGTTTTCTTGTGTCACTGCCCATATGATATTTTACTACTTATAGAATATGCTAAAGTCATTCTTTAAACATGCAGCTATCTAGTGCGGCTAGGCGTCTGAATTTTAGACAGAGCCAGACCTTCAGTTAAGAGTGCGTACCAAAAAAATTATTTTCTTATTTCTCAACCAAAACATATGTTGTGGGTACTCAAAAGAACTGTCTCAATGAGACGGTTCTTTTAAGCACCCAAAACATATGTTACAACTGATGGGTAAGAAAATATTAACAATTTTACGCTCAAAATTTTGTTTATCTAAACCTATGCAGAGCCTTACTCTATTTCCATACTTTGTGTATGCATGCAGGTAAGGCTCTGGCAAGACAGCAGGAATGCACAAGCTAGTCTGAGCCTTTGCTGCTCATCAATGCTGCTTAACCCAGTCACATAACTAGCATTACATGAATACATGCTGATGTAATTTTTCAGAAGATCAGGGTAAAAAGTCTCATGGGTGAAAGTTTCAATATAACAAAATCATGAACTTTAGAAATTCAAAACAGTTAAACTCAAAATTTGAAGTATACATAAAATAATAAATTTCAAATTTAAATGGTTAATTGCCTCATAGATAATCTGGAACACCAAATAAACTATTATAATCTGCCTAATTCAGGATTTCTATAGAAAGTCAGTCTCAAAATCCTGAATTCAAGAAAAAATCCTGAAAACTCTCAACCAAGCAGCAAGCATATAACTCACATATTGACTCAATGTTTCATGGTAAGTACATTATTAAGTAGACAGTATAGACAAAGGTCTGCAATACATTTAAGTAAAGGAGTATTCTTTAAATTGCCCAACTTTTAAAACTAATCAATAGATCAATAATTACTGAGAGATCATACTATGACTGAGATGATTATGTGAAGTCCTAGCTTTTTTCTAAGGAAAAAAGAATGTAATGTTTCAAACATAAAAAGAGTATTGCTAGAATTTGTAAAAAAACAGGGTTGAAACAAACATATTTCTGATAATATAACTAGTAAATAGTCTACAAAAATAATCAAAGAAGAAAAACAAAATGAGCCGCGGCATGAGATTTCCAACAATTTGACATTTTGACAAGTGTAGACTCGAACGAGCCTCTGCAGCCTCCTTTTAAGCTTAGAAACTCCAAATGGTGTTTAGTCAGTAGCTTAACACTCATTGAATACTCAAGCGACTTGCAAAGGCTCTGATCAAACTGCGCGTATGCGCAGGCTGATCTGAGGCTTTGCTGGTCGCACATGCCACATTGTTGGAAATCTCATGCACTGGCTCTTTAATCATACGCCATGTTGACTGAAGCACATTTTGGTGAATAGCCTTAACAATATTTTTCCACAGTGTGCCAATTTTAACACAGGGATGAGAACAGGATTTCTGTGAAAAGAGAAAAGAAGAAGAAATCCATACCTAAAAGAGGAAAACCCATACTGTAAATGTTCTAAAATTTCAAACACTAGTCACATTTTTGCTGATATTTTAGAGTTAACGAAACGCTTCACGAAATGCTTAACTCTCAGTATTCTGCAGAAATTACTAGATGGATCTCCGATTTTTAAAAAAAACCTGTGAGAATGCTGGAAAAGAAAAATTTATAACTGACTGTCATTTGTGTTTTATACAAAAGGAAAGAAAATGATCCAAATGGAAAGCAGTTTTTTTTTTGTTTGATTTGATTCTTTAAATCCCAGTCACCAATTTTTCAGTTATGTCCGGATAAGTCTTCCTGGGTTGAAACAGTATTAACCAAGGATAAATGTGTCTTGCCCAAGGACACAAAGCAGTGATGCTGGCTCCCGCAACCCCTCCATCACAAGTCAAGCACTCTACCACTGAGACCCTTCGCTCCCGAAATGGAAAGCAGTGACGTTGCATGTAAATACATTCTGATCAGCCAGCATTGTGTTACAGTATGCACATATTAAATTTTAATTGCTATCTGGACCCTTTTTATCCTTAGCCTTTCAATATCATTTTTTCCTGAGAATGATGTCTTCTTTCTATGTCTGCTGCATATATTCAAGTGCACTTCAGTTTAGATTTTATCATGGAAGCAAACACTATGAATCCTGATCAGACTAAAGGGAGCAGTTTGTTTGTTTTGTTTTCTTGCCTTACGTCCAAAGTCAACAGCTATGGTCATGGTGGGACGGTCAGGTCACATAACAACACTTTTCCTGCACAGGCTTTTACAAGCTATTAACCAGTAATTCAAGCACATAATTTCGTTTGTAACTGACAACAACCCTTCTTGAATGAATCAGCAGAAGGGAGAAGAATGACAGCAGAAATTATTTCATGACAAATCTCCACGAAAGTATGGTACCGAGATCGAACTTGTGACCCCTGGATCTGCAGTCAGACAGGCATCTGTAGCCAGACATGTTACAGACTGCACTACGCGGCCCGGCTAAAGGGAGCAATCTGATCAGGGTCCATATTATTTGCAATATAGGCTTCTTAAGAAATTAATCAGACTAGAGAGTAGACAACAAAATCCTGGCTCAGGCAAGCCTGAAAGGGGTTATTTGTGTATCGAAGAAGCTCAATTCAAAATTGTATGCACCAAAATTCTAGATCAACTGATATCTAACTATTTGGATCCATCAATTTCCTTTTACATAATATAAGGGCCTCGCCACGAGAAAACCTGTCTTCGGGGTTCCAACAAAGTAAAAATTCAAGCCAGCCTGTTCAGCTACAGAGACTAGCTAGAAAATTGAAATTTCACTCGTAGAAAGTCTATATTATACAGTTATTTCATGCCTGTTTGTAGTATAGTCAAAACTATTACCCCGAGGTGCCGAGGACGACCTGATGCACTATTGCACGATGTCGAAGGCCAAGTGCAATAGTGCATCAGGTCGTTCACGGTACCGAGGGGTAATAGTTTGACTATACTACAAACAGGCATGAAATAGCTGTTTTATTAACCAACCCATTTGATGAAATACTTAGCAGCGTTCCTTGAATGGAGTTGCTGTAGACGATGCGGTTTTTATGCAAAACAAAAACTTTCACCGAATGTGCTCAATTTTGGTCTCAAAATGTTCCGCTCGTTCTAACTAAGAAAACGAGTACCCACACCTTATGTTTCTGAGCAAAACAACGGAGTTATTGGAGTTTAAAGTTGCCAAACCATGTCTCATTTTCACCATTCTCCTTTCATAAACGAACCGTACACGCATCGTCATCGCGCATGATAATAAGCGCCCGTGTGTTTTTAACAGGAAAGCGGGAAACCAGGCCCATGGTATAGTTCAGTGACTCATGACATAGAAAAAAATAGACAATTACTCAGTATATAGACGGTTGGGTAATAAATGATACTATGCAATAAGTGAATAACAAAGGTTCTGATCAGACTGCGCAGGCTGGTCTGCGCCATTGTTGTTCGCTAACCTCCGAAGACAGGTTTTCTCGCGCCGAGACCCATAAAGTGTCATGCTATGTTAAAATTGGCACACATGGGTACAAACATTAAACATATGATAAAGACAGGGACTGATGTGCATATAAATAAAGCTAACAGCTGTAAATAAAACTACCCCTTCAACTATTATAAATAAAACTACTTTATAACCCTTATCCTGCCAATATATTTTGGTCATGAAAATATTCATTTAAGAAATTAATTCAATTTTTGTTATGTTCATGGAATCATGAATACTTCGGGTCTCTAGCAACTGAAGCCAAAAGGGCTTCGCGTTAACTTTGCAAGAGACCCGAAGTATTCATGATTCCATGAACAGACCAAAAATTGAATTTATTGCTTATATTTACATTTTATTATAAATATCTAAAATATAAAAAATATTTATAATTTAGGAAACAAAACAGTTTTGTATTTAATATGTAATTGTATTAATGGTTTTGTTGAAGTGTAAAACGAAACAGTTGAACAGCTAGCCTGAACACGGACAGGCAATGGAACAAACAAGAGGCTTGTTTTGCATGTGCAACTCGGATGTGGCTCGCTGTCAATCACAACACCAGTGTCACTTCTCGTGAATGAGTTTGATGTTCTAAGCGTGTTGCAGGGGCAATGAGCTTGGCATGTGTCAATCAAACTTGTGGCATTCATTAATTCTATAAACGGTTACAAAAATCTAGAGATTCATTAAAGGCTTGCTTTGAAAATGTAAATATATCACAATATTCCGAGTTTTGATTAACATGCAGGTGCATCATCCACATTGGTGGGCCCCCTCTCAGGTAGCTGGCTAGCTGTATGCTTATTGCATCAGCTGCATACATTCAAATGCACTCAAGAATACTTTTACCATGAAAGCAAACACTGTGAACCATGATCAGACTGCTCCGAAGGGAGCAGCCTGATCTGGGTTCATATTGTTTGCAATATCGGTTATCAAACTTCATAAAAAGATGAGACTGTAAATGACAATTATCATGGATGGCAGGAAAAGGGGTAATTAACATGATGATAAAGCTACTGCTAAGTTGACAACAACAAACCATAGGACCATAAGGTCTTGTATAGCTCACCTGAACCTGAGGGTATCCCTTATTCATGCAATTCATGTAAGAATCTATCCACTTATTCGCAAGATATTAACCCATGTTAACCAATGGACTTTCCAATCCTTATCAACTTTATGAGTCAAATTCCATTTTCAGACTTGTTTGGTGGTATTTTTCATGATTCTTATTTCAATTCAAATAGAACATTCTTTTAACATAGTGGAGATCCTGAGTATGCAGCATCTATCTTGGTCTGCAGTGATCACCTTTGCCCCATTAAAAGGATGATAGGCCTATATGGGTAATTATCAACCTCTCTATAATAATGAAACTGCTTTCAAATCACCAATTCAGATCAAAAATTAGGAGACCATTTCATTTGGGGATGAATATCTTCGGATATATACAGTCACAGATTCACTTTGCTATCTTGGTCATGTTCCCCTATCCCAAAGATGTTCATGGAGAGATAATCGGATGACTGGCAAACCACCCCTATAAGCCTAAATGTTCAGGTGAGCTAACTCAATATGACAAGCAAAGTATAAAACTGTGCATATTACAACTGAAAACATATATAACTAAATATCAATGCAAACACTACTATAATCACCCTTAATTTACAGATAGGTCTGAGCAAACAGCGAAAACCCTGATCGGACTGATCTTTCTGGAGCAGTCTGATCAAGGTTTACACTGTTTGCCATACCATCACTCTTTTGATATGCCTTCTCAGCTTGTTCAGTGGACTAGTTTCTATTTAAGTTCATGTAGTATGAGTACACAAAGCGGACGCGAAATTCAAGGGTAAATCTCTTGACCTGTGACCTTGAGTCTAGGTAGCTGGGTCCTGTGCTCTGTACATTGTCTCACTAAGAGGAACATTCGAGTAAAGTTTAATGAAAATGGTTCTAAGTATTGAGGAGATATGGAGCGGACAAAAATTGAAGGGTAAATCACATGAACTTTACCTGTGACCTTGAGTCTAGGTAGCTGGGTCATGTGCTCTGCACATCGATTCACTGAGAAGAACATTTTGGTAAAGTTTAATGAAATCGCCCTAAGGTTTCCAGAGGTATGGAGAGGACACAAAATTCAAGGGTAAAACCCTTGACCTGTGACCTTGAGTCTAGGTTGCTGGGTCTTGTGCTCTGCACATCGATTCACTGAGAGAAATATTTGAGTGAAGTTTTATGAAAATGGTTCAAAGGGTTCAGGAGAGATAAGTGATATGAACATAATATGACAGACTGACAGACGAAGGGCATTCCTATATTCCCCCTTCAGCTTCGCGGCAGGGGGATTAAATATAGGAAAACAATATTGATCTTTTTTAATCAAGCTAGAAAATGAGTACAATGACTATACAAGTAGGCTGGTACAAAAGCAATACATTCTCCCAGGGAAGCTGTTCATTATCAGAATGCAGACCCAGTCTGACTTTAAATAAATAAAATGCCCCCAAACATTAAAATATGGTAAATTACTTTGTTTTTATTGCTGTATTAACAATATCAAGTATTTATTTCTCGACTGTTAATGTAGAGTATTAATTTTATATGTTAACCCCTTTCTTGACTGGAAATCTATAAACAAGTACAGTTAAACATGTGTAAAACAGCCATTCTCAGAAAGACAGAAAATTGGTTTTCATGTCCAATTATTGCTTACAGCAGGTACAAAGGGAGCATTCTGCAATACTTTCGACCTTCATTTAGCTGCCAGTTGTCATTAAGACCTTTATTTTGTCTATATTTTTGAGTGGCGGTTTACACATGTTTTACTGTACATTGTCCAGAAAATGATACCCAGATGAGATGCCCCATATGGTTGCTATACATCCTTATGCAGCATCTCATCAGGATCTTCACTATTTACTATTAAATTGTATTTGGGCTGTTTTTTTTAACCTTTAAAGCACCCATCACAACCAAAGTCACCTGGCCCCTAGGTTATTAAACTTGAGTTCATTCTCAAATTCAAAATAAAGCTCTATGATTGGCTGTTTGCAGACATGTGTCCGCAGGCAGCCAATCAATGCCCTTTATTTTTCAGCTTGAGGCTGAACTCAAGCTTTATAACCTCAGGGCCTGCTTTTTTGTCTGCTGAACTGGTCAAATAGAGTGGACTTGACAGCATTTTCAGATGCAATTTGCAGGCGCGTTATGGGTTAAGTGAATTCTCAAAATATTCAGTAAACAATCAAAAACTTATTGCATTGTCTGGATGTAAGATTACACCAATCAAGTAAGGGTTAAAATCTCAAGATACATTTAATATTAAATGAATGCAATGGATGTACAGTAAAACCTGTCTTAAGCGGCCACTCAAAAAAAGACCAAAAGTTGTTTTGTAAGACAAATTCTTGCCTCATGCAGGTCAAAAGTATTGCAGAATGCTCAAAAAGGAGCATTCTGCAATACTTTCCACCTTCATTAAGCAGAGATGCCAACCCTAATTGTCGCTTATCAGGAATATGAAAGACATTTTTCAGGAATCTGGGGACATTTTCAGGAATACCAAATATTTCATCAATAAAATGTAATGTTACAAAATGCACTTACACAAGACAAGTTTCAATATCACCTAGCATGGTACCCTCATCCTCCCTCCCAAAAGCATAGCTGACAGCTTTACTTCGTGTTTATTTTCCATTTTCAATTTCAACGTTTTTTTGTCGAGACATGACGGCGACAGTCATCCCGACCATCATGCGAGATGGAAAAATCTGTCTTACAAACTTCACAGAATGCGTGATTATCTCCGATCTTTGACGGCTTTAGTACCGGCCAGAGATTTGTGTATTCTGGGATGAACTTTTGCAATGTTCTACGCTTTTTTGCTGGGGAAGTCATTTTTTCAAACAATCAGTTGGGTTCTCAGTCTGGCAGCTTTTTACCAGCTACGGAGTACTTTTTCCAAGAAAGAACAACTCACAAACCAGTCAGTTATTTACTACCAGTGTTCAGGTATAATTATCAACGGCAACGTAAAATGTTCTCAAACCGGTGTACAGGTAACAGTAACATCCTTTATTTTATCTGGTACCATTTTTGATTGTAAAATTGTTATTTTGCGGAATTTTGACGTCCGAAATCGTAATGGGGAAATCAGCCTTGAAAAACAGAATGATTCCACAAAAATCGTTGGCATCTCTGATTAAGCTACCATATATCATCAATAACTTTGTCTAGCCAATTTTTGTGTGACTGTTTAACACAGGTTTTACTGTATCTATTGTTTTTTCAACTGAAAATTCTCATCACATTTAGCTTATTTCTTCATTTATAGCCTATTATACCAAACAGACCATGTTTCCATCCTGTTTATACCCAGAAGGAATAGTCTATTATTTATTATAAAGGGTTGATGGTTGAAGTTTCAAAATTTTATAATATCCTATATATGGCTATATAGAGAACAGAGGAGACTGGAGACTCTGAAGAAACTGGGTCTACACTATTTTCTTATGTCCCCTTTTTTGGAATCAGGCCTCTATATAAGTGTGTAATTGAAATTATTTTTCTTGTTTCTCAACCAAAACATATGTTGTGGGTACTCAAAAGAACCATCTCCATGAGATGGTTCTTTTGAGCACCAAAAATATATGTTTAAACTGCATGAAAGGAAAATATTCACAACTTAACGTTCTAAACTTTTGCTTTAAAATCAAAACCCATGGGAATGTTAGTTATTAAGTATTTTGTTAAATGGTGCTCCTTGAAAGCATCTTCAACATACAGAAATAAGAAAAATAGTGATTTTGAAATTCTTATTTGAGGATGTAAATATGAAATATATTACATTTATTATGAAAAATGACAAAAAATATTTCTCCTGTTAACAATAAACAACTTGTATAACATTATAACATTATCATAAAACTGAACATGATCATTGGCATAAAAAAGACAGGAAATAAGATTGCAGATAAACCAGTTATCATGTAGACTGCAGATAAACCAGTTATAATGTAGACTGCAGATAAACCAGTTATCCTGTAGACTGCAGATAAACCAGTTATAATGTAAGATTCTTGGAACAACCAGCTGTCCTGCAGAATTCCGAGAAAACCAGACATCCCACAAAAATCAGGGAAAGCAAATGACTGCAAGTTGTTTAGCCATGAAAAAAACACCAGTTATATTGCCAGGCTCAGAGACAACCAGTTATCTATCAAGCTTCCAGGAAAACCAGATTTCCTGCAAGATACTGAGAAATCTACTGACTGTGCCTGTCTCTAAGACAACCAGGTATCCTGCAAGCTTCTGGGTCAATCAGACATTATGCAAACTTCTGGGACAACCTGTAATCCTGCAAGCTACAGGGACAATCAGTTAACATGCAAGTATCTGGGATAACCAGTGACCCTGCAAGCTTCACAGACAACCAGACATTATGCAAGCTTTTGGGACAATCTGTCATCCTACAAGCTAGTTAACATGCAAGCATCTGGGATAACCAGGCTTAGAAATGATCCCATAGTGTCATCTTGTCTTGGTGTTGTTCTGTGAAAAACTTATTCTGCAATGATTGAGAAAATCATTTATTCTACAAATTTCTCGGAAACCCTTTTACCCTGCTGTTAGCTGGATGTCTGGAAATGCACGGATGAAGGAGATTATATCCTTAACATGTTTCTAAAGTAACCAACACTTTTTAAGTAAACAATAGATGTTAAAGCAGGCCTTTAGTTAAGAGTGCGTAACAGAAAATAATTTTCTTATTTCTCAACCAAAACATATGTTATAGGTACTCAAAAGAACCGTCTCAATGAGACGGTTCTTTTGAGCACCCAAAACATATGCTAAAAATCATGGGTAAGAAAATATTTACAATGAAAAATTTTGCTTATCTACACCTTTGTTAAAGAACACTGTTTAACTACTATATAACAATACAACCATATGCAAATGATATGTGGTGGTTGAAGATGACAAGCTCATTACTTCCTCTGACTTTACATAGAACAGTGGATCAATGATCAAGTACAGGGATTGCCCTGGCGTTACAAAACCGGGACAAGTGGAATTTGTGAAAAAAGAATTTGGACAATCAAAGTTGGGAAGAATATACTGGACCATTTTAAATAGATTGAAATTAGCAGTATAAAGCTGTAACATATTTCATTGATTTGATTGCCCTTCATAAAACCACTGACAATTTGCGTAAAATGTGAATGAAAACATGTTTTCATTCACATTTTATGCAAATTTTCATGGATCTGTACCTTTGCTATTTTTGTTTGCATTTTCATGGAATTAAAATGTAGAACTAAGAAAAGTGGAATGATATACACTATCTTGGGTTTTCAACTGGGAAGGGGCTGATATTCGGCCCCAAATCAGATTTAGGAAAATCCCTGTAGTGGATCTATCTACATTAAGTTTTTGACAGATCTATGATTTGACATAGATTTCACATAGTGTAAGTACATGAGTAGCAGTGCATCTTGATGATAGTTTCTTATAATTCTATCTAAATGGATACACTTTATAATGCTATGTTCGGGTCCTTAGGAATGGACAGCATTATAAGTGAATTGTTTTATAAAGGGTCAATTTTACAATGGAATTATATGGTCATTTTCCTATAATTCCTTTGTAAAATTCCATGGTTAAAAAAAATTGAGGAGCCACATGACTGTGTTATATCCACATCCGTGTTATAACGAGGTATGTTATAAAGGGATGGCACTGTATTTACTTCAAGAACATTGAAGCAAGAAAAATAAACAGTAAGATCAACCCTACCCTCTTGTTGGGAACTGACTCTGTTCTAGAACAACTAAATGAACCAAAGAGTCAAGTCTCCGATGTAGTTGTCAGAGATAGTATATGGCCCAAGGTAATAAAACTTTTTATCACATAACTTTGCATCTGGGAGTGATATAACCCCATGCATTAAAATTGATATACATATTTAATTACATTATGTAATGACAACCAAAACATCTTCTATATATGGCAAAATCTCAGCCTTTTCACGCCAAAAATGTGATTCCAAAGTAGACTTAGTGTCATATGATAAATAGAATCTAACATTAATGCTTATGTAATATTGAAGTTAATATGAAATAGGCACACCTAATGGGCAACCAACCACTATTTGATCTGAGAGGATAGCACAGTAAACGGTATTTCTTGTGATTCGGTACTCGTGTTAGTATAAATAGTAAGGAAGAAGGCAAATGTCAGGAATCGATACAATTAGTACCACACCTGACCCAGAACACCTTATGGGAAAGTGACAAAAGAACAAGAAAACATCACATACAGTTCTAAGCACCTTGAGGTCAGCTCAGACTCCGGGCTGTCACTGTGTATATCAAAGTGGTCCGCCGGAGGAAACCATCGAGTGCCGAAGGCACGAAAGGGTGGGGAGCACGAATGGGCAATCATTCCACCCTATCGTTAGGGGTCTCCCACGATATTTTTTTATTTTGAGCGTTTCTATCGTCGTTTTAATGGGTTTTAATGTGTTTGTGACTAGATTGCAGTCACTTTGGATCATGTTTTTTGCCAGAAAAGATTTTCCTTGTGGAGTGAGAAACCGAATGCAGGACAAAATCCTTTTTTGACAGTTATCATTTTCACCTTTTTCGTCAGCACGTTACTTTGACATATGTCTCCGCAGGTTTTTGTCAGAGGACTTTTAGCACTGATCCTTGGGACGTGTCTTCGAAAAGCTACACACTTTAGCCACACCGGGAAGGTGGCAATCGAAAACGCTATCAACAAACGACGAACACGGATCAAAAATCGATAGAAACAGTGTTTTCCATTGCCATTTGTCGCCAGTGGACTTTTAATGCTGATCCTTGGGTCGTGGTTTCGAAAAGATATACACTTTAGCCACACCGGGTAGGCGGCAATCGAAAACGCTATCAACAATCGACGAACGCGGATCAAAAATCGATAGAAACAGTGTTTTCGATTCGAAAACTCAGTTTCTAACGATTTTTGATCTACGTTCCTCGATAGTATTGACGTTTTCGATTGCCACCTACCCGCTGTGATAGCGTCTTTTCAAGCAGGCTTCATCTAGATTTTGGCTGCGCACCTTTCCTTGACGACTTCCCCTGTTGGTGACAAAACGTGAGCACTTTGGCTTCATCGTAACGAAGCCAGGCCCTTATGTCGAACCAAGACGGCAAAACACTTCTCTGTACACATGGTCCAGGCCTGGGATCCAGGCTTCTTTATGGCAAATGACCGTTGAGGGAACCGAAAACTCTTGGGCTAAATTGGAACAGGCAGTGCTTGTATATCGTTAACGGATTAGACATGGGCTCACGATGTTCATATTATATGAATTCACAACGTTTTGAACTTTAGAATAATAAGAAGAAAAACAAAGCAAAACAAAACTGGATCACAGAAATTACCATGGCTTTGATAAATGAGTCTCAACATGAGAAAACCTGTCTTCGGGGTTTTCGACCATGCAAGCCTCAAACCAACCTGCTCAGTTACAGAGATTACCTAGAATGCTGAAATTTTGTGTTTTTAGCAAGTTTATCAATTATACTTTCCAGAGATTGAACAACAAAGTCGCTGATCAGACTGCGCATACGCGCAGGCTGGTCTGCGCCTTTGTTGTTGAAATGCAACTACCTTAGGTTTTCTCCCGACGCAACCCATATATCTATGATTGCTTGTTTTAACACCTTGGCAAGGTCTATTTATGACTTGCGCAACGTTTGGTATTGTCGCATCAGAGGTACGCTCAAAGAAAAATAAGCTAAAAGGAGAAAAAGGGACACGGCTTGACAAGTGTAGACTCGGACGAGCCTGTGCAGCCTCCTAAATGATGTTCAGTCAATAGCATAACACGCATAGAGAATTAAAGCGACTAGCAAAGGCTCTGATCAGACTGCGTGTATGCGCAGGCTGATCTGAGTCTTTGCTGGTCGCACATATCACATGGTTGGAAATCTCTTGTCGCTGCCTCTTTCAAAGGCGCGACGATGCACGTGTCAGTTGGCGTTACGTGTGACGTAACGTTAGAAGTATTGTGACGTCACGTCATGGGGATCGCACAGCGGCTTGCTTGAAAGAGCTATCGTTAACGTTCAAGCTCCTGGTCATCGAAAAAATCCCTAAGTCTCTGGGCTAAAATACAACTTAAATATCAACAAAACTAGCATATTCGGGATTCACTTTTACTTTTTGTATTTTTTCAATGTTCATGATGATTACGGCATATTTTTCAACGGTAGAATTAGGTTTTTAGTTCGATCGAATCGACTCCGTATAGATACCGGAACTCTCGGTTGACAGAACGGAAATCAGGCCTTCATATAGCAGATGAATAGAACAGAACAGAGCCTCTAATCGTAAGAGCAACCAACCCTCGTTGTTGCCGCTTCGCGGCAACAACTCGTTGGTTGGTTGCTATTAAACTCTTTGCGGAAAAGAGATAAACTGTTTAGCAAGCCTCACATTTGATCTCTTTCCCGAAACTTGTTTAATAAATTCAATAATACATGAGCTTTCATGCAAAATCCTCTACCATCATGCTCAACTCATGCAAGTTAAGCAGTTAAGAGTGTGTAATGAAAATTTAATATTCTTATTTCTCAACCTAAACATATGTTGTGGGTACTCAAAAGAACAGTCTCAATGAGACGGTTCATTTGAGCACACAAAACATATGTTAACTCTAATGGGTAAGACAATATATACATTTTTACGCAGAAATTTTTCAGTTATCTAAACCTGTGGAGTTGAGCATGAAAAAAGTTTTATAACCTCAGGGCCTGAGAGCTACACAAAATCTACTAAGGTAGATAACCAATGATAATCAATGAATGGGTGATAGTTGATAACAATGTGAGCGCTGTTAGCTGTAGAATGTGAGAACACTGCTCTGGTTTCCACGGAGCAAGAGTATTGGTGGCATCCCCTTTGTCAAAGTCTCCAGCCATGCCATATACAGGCTACTGGAACACGTACCCTTACGGGGAACTGGCAAGGTCCTGAAATAAAGAGAAGACTTATTAACCCTTTTCATTCCCATGGATTTTCCCTATTACATATTGATACAACAGTCAAGGGCATAACCTGCATAAGTTAAAATATATAGAACTTGAAGAAGTTAAAATTGTGATTTCAAAGTGAGGCTACAGGAAGTAACTTATTTAGGTTATATCTGAAACAAGACAAATTGACGAATTTATATCCCCAGACGAAGGGTTATTTGAGAGAAACATGTAAATCACAAAATAAAAATCCCATTTATCTAACCCTTAGTTCACCTACAGTATCATTCAGATCATAACAAACGCCTGTCAAGTATGTCTTAGTGCTTAGTTTAATAAAAAAAAAAATACACTTACATCTGCACAATTTCAGTATCTTGACTTTTAAACCCATCCCCAGAGGTCAAGGGTGTATGTAAATTCAAAGTGTTACCTTGCATGTATGTCTACACTTCTTCCACTTTAATTTGATATGTAACATGACCACTTTTAGAAAAGAAAAAAAAATGACCTTTTGACCCCACCCCAGGGGTCGTTGATGTGTGTAATGACAGCATATTTACTTTCATAGTGCTCTGTGCTAAATTCTCTTTAATTTGATATGCAACATGACTACTTTCAGAAAAAGATATGGTTTGACCTTTTGACCCCACCCCTGGGTTGAGGGTGTGTCTGTGGGCAAAATATTTGCTCCCATGTTGCTGCCAGCGTCGTCAGCTTTAATTTGATATGCAACATGACTACTTTCAGAAAAAGATATTGTTTGACCTTTTGATCCCACCCCCTAGGTCGAGGGTTTGTCTGTGGGCAAAATATTTAAGTTTAATTTTGACCTTGGCCCCACCGAACAGGCTCAGACCCAGGCCTTCAAACTGAAATCCCGTTTGATATGTTTCATATCTATTGCTGCTCTGTCTGCATGCAAAATTTAAGCAAAAAATATTAATAATTGCCTTAGTTATTGCGAAATTTAAATATTTGACCATTGACCCCTTAGGTGGGGGTCAAAGGTGGTGGGCTAAAACTTTGACACTGCCATGCTTATCTACAGGCACTTGGCAATCATGGTCTATAGTGAGAAGTTGTTAAATATAATAGCTTTCATGAAGTGTGAAGATCATCACACAAAAAAGCTAATATAGGTTTTGCCTTATAATTGCCTATACTAAAACAAGGGCAATAACTCAAGTGTTAAGGGGTCGATTTTGACCAAACTTATATGATATCGAGGATCCATGGTACTAATCATTTGTACCAAGAATGAATCAAATCTGACCAATAGGTACCGAGATATGGTTCCGGACAGACAAAAAGTGTGGACGGAATGGACGGACGATGCCAAAACTATATCCCTCCGACTACCTCGGGGATAATTATTTAGGCCAAGGTCAAAATTGTAAGCTTAACAAGAAATATAACTGATTCAAGCTAAAAAGTAGCTTATTTTCTGATCTTCAATGACCTTGCGTACAAATTTCTAGACAATGCATACAGAATTTTATTGCAAATCGTAAAATTATGTAATAGGCCTTTCAGATAAAATTACACACATGACCATGAAAATTACGACAACTCTAGAAAATGAGGATGGAAAAAAGACACTTTCACTCAAACAGGTCACTTACATTTTGATGCAAAAAGTTAACTGCTTTAAGTGATATATATTTTTTTTAACTTTTGGCGGTTATGCGCCTGACTGTACAATAAGCATGGACTTGTCCATTTTGCATTTTAAGGGATCGCAGGTCAAAATTTCGAAATTTTAATATAATTCTGTCCCTGAAGATGGTTTTTATCTCCAAAGCAAATAGTACAGACCCTGATGCATAGCGGCATTTCATCTTTCTTCACTGTTTGCCAAAGTACCTGTTTACCAGTATCTAGAATGATAAGGACTAAATATAGCATGTCTCAGAAAACCTGTCAAATGGTAAAATGACAAACATAAAAGACTGTTTGCATTTCATCTGGGTCTGCACTATATGCTCCGATAAAAACACTTTTCAGTTTACAGAAATACAATGATTTTATCAATTGCCTGTCATCACATGTTAACCCTTGTCCAGCTGGTTAAATTAATATGGCAAACACTAAAACCTGTGTAAAATTGTCACTCAAAAATAGACAAAACAAAAGGTCTTAATGACAAATGGCAGCTTAATGAATGTCAAAAGTATTGCAGAATGCTCCCCTTAGAGCATTCTGCAATACTTTTGACCTGCATTAAACGTTAATTGATCTTGAAGACCAATTTTCATTCTTTTTGAGAGTGGACGTTTTACACAGGTTTTACTGTATTCACTTCTGTTTTCCAGCGAGTTCAGTTGGGTGAATTCAATTGATACAATGGTTTCTAAGACTGCCTGGAAAACAGTGCAGATCCTGATCAGATGATTTCATCAGAAGCCAGCTGATCTGGATCTACAGTGTTTTCAAAACATGATAAATCCGGTTTCAGCAGGACAAGGATAAAAAATAAATTCATGCAACATTAATCAGTATCATGCCAATATCATTTTGTGTCAAAAAATATCTAAAAAATGTCTGCTTATTACCTATTATGCATTTCTGACTACTTTCACTATGAAGGCAAACAGTATCAACTCTGGTTATATATAGGAAGCCTGGCCCCGAGGTTTTAAAGCTTTTTTCATGCTCAACTGAGCACAAAATTTATCATGCTCATATATTTAAAATGCCAACAATTGTTGGCATTTAAACATTTATTAGCATGATAAATACAACATCTGAGAGTTTAAAAGGAAGAACAGTATTTTAGCTTTTATGAGCAGTTGAAATTTTGTGCTCAGTTGAGCACAAAAAGTTTATAACCTCGGGCCTGGCTGCTCCAGAGGCAGTCTGATCTGGTTCTATAATAGTGTTTGCAATGAAGGCTACCAAAGTGCTTCAGTAGATAACAAAGCAGACAACATTTGTCAAGAATAATGAGAAAAGGGGGAAAAAAACACAAATAACTCCTATCAAACAGTTGTTTAATAAATTTTTAGACCCAAATTAAGTAAGATTAAATTATTCTGGGGTTAAGCAGACTATTTTTATTTTGTCTACCAGATCCTACCGCGAACATATTCCATATCAGTGTGCATGATAAGATATACATGTATATTACTTTACACACAAATAATGAAAAAAGTGCTTCCCAAAAAATTCAAGTGGTATTTTTTCTCATTTTCGTACATATATTATATATATTTATTTTTTTAAATAGTGTTTTTTTTATTGCGATATGAGATTAAGCTGACCTTTTTGTTTTGTTCAGTGATTATAAAAATAACTAACTATAGACAATAACAAGAATAGTTACATTATATGGGAACTATCTTACAAAAATAAAAAGTAAAACCTGGATGATATCGTTTTAAAGTGGTTTTAAGAAAACAAGTTTAAGCTTCACTTTCAGTTTTAAGGCAATAAATGTTTAATAGGTGCACTATGAGATGGAATATGCGGGTAATAAGTTCAATATATGAATTTACGTGTTATAGCTAATCAAGAAAAAAAGTTTGTTTTTTTTTTTTCTGAAGTTACTGGAATCACACAATTACTAAGTTTTCCGTTATTTGCACATTAAGTAATATACACAACATCATGCACACTGATATGGAATATGTTCGGAGTAGGATCTGGCAGACAAATTTTTAAATTTTTTTTGCCTGCTTAACCCCGGAATATTTTAATCATACTTAATTTGGGTCTAAAAAATTATTTCACAACTGTTTAATATGAGTTATTTGTGTTTTGGAGTGGTTTGTGGTCGTTTGTTGTGGTTTGCGGTGGTTTGTGGTATTTAGTGCCACCTCCCCCCATGCAACCCTTATGATGGAAATGGACTGGTCCAATTGACAAGAGTAAGAAATACCATTCAACTTAAATGGGTTAACAGCTGTTTCTTATTAGGAAATCATAACCCACAATCAGGAAGCTAATATATCACAGGGTTCCCACAATAATTCAAAAACACAATTCCATGATTTTTCCATGATATCCCATGATCAACAATGTAATTTCCATGACTACCGTAAAACGGAATATTTTCGCGTCGCCAAATTTTCGCGTTTTTGCCACAAAAACACGAGGATAAATATTCGCGGTTTTTAATTTACGCGGTCGTTTGTGCCGGCGAAAATTATTACTGCAAATTAATTGTCCTGCGAAATGTCTGAAGTATGCATTTAGATGGTCATTTCATTGGGTGCACTAGTAGGGGCTTTCCGTAATTAATCTGGAAGACGAATCATGGTTTCTTATTGGTTTCACATAGAATAGCGGTACATTTTGTGTGCCCACTATAACTGGGAATACAGTGGCATTGTCTTTTTTCTCTCCAAAAACAGGCACTTTTTAGCCCTTTTATTTAATAATTGTGTCAACAACTGCTGACAGAAATATGTGAACATATACGACAATCACTGGTCCAAATCTGAATAAATGATCAGGTGTGTTTAAGCCTAATTAATCCATTATCTTTCCAGGCTGTCCAATCCGTCTATTGTGTAACGGTTGAACGCTTGATTGATTGATCTATTCATGTTCAATGAACAATAAACATGTTGATTGACCCGTTTATTATATACTGCGCTGGTCAGTCTATGAAAAACAGTGTTTATGTGCAAATGAATACACAACTATTGCGTTGTATAAATGTATATAAACCAATGGTGAAACGTGGAAAATATTTCGCGGATATCAAATTTCACGGTCCACGACTTACCGTGAAATACCGCGAAAATTGGACGACGCAAAAATTTCCCATTTTACGGTATTTAATACACCTCCAACCTCTCCTTTTAGCAGCATCTTCACCACGCTGAGTATAAAAGCGGAATGCAGCAACAACAGCATGCTTGTAGACCATGCATGCATTTGGAAGTAATTAAAACTTGAAACCACCAGCAGCCAGAAAACTAGCAGCTAGTTTTCTGGCTACTGTTGGTTTCGTCAAATTACTTCACAAAATTCCATGATTTTTCCATGATTATTCATGATTTTTCAAATTCCATGATTTTTCCATGCATGGAACTTTTTTTAGTGATTTTCCAGGTTTTCCATGATTTCCAGAGCTTGTGGGAACCTGATGTTATGTCAAATTCAGAATTATTAGGCTGGTCTTCTGTTTTATAAATCTGAATCTTGGTATAATCCCTAAAACATTCATCATATACACAGGTGACACTTACATGACAATAAGTGAGGCATCCTGGGAATGTTGTAGAAGGAGTTCACGTAGCCTCATCTGACGATTCGTCTGAAATGCAGACAAAAATCTAGAGTTTACACAGAGGAGCACTAATCTGAAATGAGCTTAGACATTTTCCCATGGTTATATCATGCAAATCATCAAGATATGGTTCAAATGTAAAACTGTCTTTCACGAGTATGTAGATATGTAATTTCTTGATACCATCCCCTCCTGACATGTATGTGTTTTTGCCAAAATCAAATGTATCGTTTTTTAATCTTGTTTTTGATTGCACTTAAAAAATCAAAAACAAATTTATTGAACGGTATATGGTGAGCAGAAAATCCTTCCCTCAGGATTTCCCATGGGTGAAAGTTCAAAATTTCCAAAATCCTGAACTTTAGAAATTCAAATGTTTTAAACTTGTAGGATGCCTACAAAAAAATAATAATTTCATGTTTAAATGGTTAAATGTGTTTAGATAATCTGAAAATTAATCATATAAGCTATTATAATCTCCCAATTTCAGCATTTTGAGGCTGACTTTCTATGGAAAGTCAGCCTCAGAATCCTGAATTCCTGAAAACTTTCATCCATGCCAACCTTATTTTTACAGTGATCCTCACCATGATCCTCACTATTGGCGAAAGTTCAAAATTTCCCAAATCCTGAACTTTAGAAATTCACCTTTTAAAACTTGCAGTATGCCTTTACATTATGAATAATTTTAATGGTCAAAAGTCCTTAAATAATAAAATAAAATAAAAAAAAGTACAGAAGCTATTATAATCAGCCTTATTCAGTATTTTGAGGCTGACATTCTATGGAATCCTGATTTTCATTTGTATTAATTTCATTCATAAGGCTACAGAGAACAAGAAATTGTTTTTGTGAAACACTGTACCCCCAACCATATGCTTGTCCACAAGAATGGTACTCTTCTATCAGCTGACTAAGTTTGAAGCTCCTAGCTATAAAGGTTTTTGAGATATCTTGATTACAAGTTTTCGATGCCCAAATTATCAAAGGGCAATAACCCTTGTCACACCCATGACAGATTAAATTGTCACTTGTTTTACCTTCTCTTTCAACAAGAGCATTTCATCTTCAGTTGTTTTCCATGGAAACTGTTCTAGAGTCTCCCCTTTATCCTCATCTAGAACTCGTCCTTTTAATCTCTCTTCAAACTCTTCTTGGCTGAAAGAGAATATTCACATTAGCGATAACTTACAACTTTTCAAAGATGACATTTACCTATCTAAGCTGAAATTATCAATAGAACGAGCCTATTTCCAGTTTAAGGAGTGTTGGGTGGTATTTTTCTTTTTTTTTACTTACAAATTTTAATAGAACATTCTGTAAGCAAACAGTGAAGATCCTGATCAGACATAGATTTTATTATGTGGTGTCTGATATGGGCCTGTGCTATATGCCTATGTCCCATAAAAAGGAAGCTAAGCAGGGGACAAAAATATCACTTGTCTGCTCGTAATTACAAGTAAAATCTAGAAAAGATGAGTAATTCTTCAAAAAACACTCGTCCTGTCATATTACATATTACTCCCTTATATTCTTTATTGCATACCCTTTTAAAGGACAAGTGCATGTGTTTGCAGGATGAGTGAAAATTGTAAGTCACTGCAATATTGAAATATTTTTGTCCCCTGCTAGGCTTATATGGATTAATTCCTTACATATTCAAAATACTAATAGACTAAGTGCAAATGCTCTTAAAAGTGAACAATGAAAAGTTTATGGGTTGTTCACGTTATATTATTATACGTCATTATTTTTGTTTTGTTTGATTTGATTCTTTACGTCCCATCAACAATCTTTCAGTTAAACAGGGACAGGTCTTCCTGGGTTGAACCAGTATTAAGCTAGGATAAATATGTCTTGCTCAAGGACCAAAAAGCAGTGACGCCGGTGAGGCTTGAACCCGCAGCCCTTCGGTATCGAGTCAAGCACTCTACCACTGAGCCACTGCGCTCCCTATATGTCATTATTTCACTATTAATATAGATTCACTGTGGTGGATGACAAACAGTATGGATCCTGATCATCTGGTTCATCAGAAACCAGCTGATCTGGATCTACACTGTTTCATTAAAGGGATAAAATTTGAAAAGAATAATGAGCACAGTGTGTTAATAAGTTGATATAAGGCTACCCAAGAGTTCAGCTGACTTTGGTAAACACATAGTATCCACAGTTCAATCTTTAGGTACAGAAATATAATGCAATTTAAAAAAAATGTAACTTGTGGTGAGTGTACATATATTAACCCTTAAAGCGCCAAGAAAAAAAATCATCTGAAAATGTCATCTGCTGAAGTTGTCTGCTGCAAATAATTGCCTAACATTACTGACGAATTAAGTATAGAAGCAAACAACGTGGACCCAGAACAGACTGCTCCCATAGGAGAAGTCTGATCTGGGTCCACACTGTTTGCCATAGAGGCTTTTTTAATATTTCAGCAGACGAGAAAAGCAGAGGACTTTTGTTGCAATTGGCGCATTAAGGGTTAAACCCTTTCCCCATCAACCACGACTTTTGTCAGAAAGTGGACGGCTACACAGACTCAATGTGGGGTCTTTGTGGGCATGATTTGTGGACCTGGTACTCAAAGTTTCCACCAATACACTGGACAAGTGGAACAACCACTAGACATAAATTTTGATAAACTTAGCAGTGACCAGTCAAGTTGCCTTGTATGATCATAAATTCCATCCTTTGGTCATAAGTGATGCCTACCTCCATACCTATCATGCTGCTGGACTGTTGAAGCCTGTGTTGCCGTTCAATTTCTGAGACAGCAAGGTGTAAGAGCGCTGCAGTGCCCAGCCAAATCCTCCCATGTCCCCAATTGAACCCATATGGGGTGTCTTATGGGAAGCGCAACAGATTCCAGTGTTGACTGATCACTACAAGAGGAATAGTGATGGATACTAATGGAGATAATCCATCACATAATTGCTAGCATGCCCAAATAGTGTGGTACATGCATCAACACTCGCGGGGGCAGATACTGATCACCTTTGTGTATAAACATTCCTTATGCCATTGAAGTTTTGCTTCTTTGAACTTGAGTTTGGGGGTTCCCTTAAATATTGTCCCTACTGGCCTATAGCCCTTCAAATAGAACACAGTTTTTGGCAATAACATTAAATCTAAAATGGGAATTTTAAATCTAATTCGAAAAATATATTTTAACCAAAAAACCCTAACAAAAAATATTTTTTTGAAGTTGGTATACGTTTTCATAAATGCTGGGATAGGATGGAATTTTAACATTCTAAATGTTTTATGCCAAATAACATTCCCTTCTTGTACCTTCAGCGATATGGATCAATGAGTATCAGTTGACTACAAAACCATGTATATACTAGTATAAGACAATTTACAATGCATCAGTGGGGTTAAATGTAGCTGCATATTGGCTTGGGTTGCTGTTTATCAGCATAGTCAACAGTATTTCAGTTATCTAACCATGTCACAAAGACGGTGACACAAACAAAAGGCTTCATATATGATGTCTACTACCCAAAATGCCCTCTTAGTTGGAAGCGTCCATTTTCCTAGCTATACCATGAATGGGTCTGCTTATTGATCGCACCACTCCCATATGAAAACAGGCATATTTTCCATCATATAAAGAAGCAGTAAAAGTTAAATATAAAATGAAATGTAGTACATGTAAGTGCCTGTATATCTGTAATCTTATTCGTATTTTCAAGCCTGAGCATTTCTAGTTGTACGCTTGCACATACAGACACATGAACAAAACATACAGCTAGGTAGATAGACGGAATCAGGCAAAATGATGGTACTTGGTGGGCAAAAAATGCATTAATAACCCATAATCCGTAGAACTATATAAGCAGCTTGGATTGCATCGTAAACCACACCCTTTGATGTTACAAAATAATCGTCTGCTGTAACCTCTAATGGACATTTTATAGCTGAGCAAATACTACGATATCTATCCAAGGTGTATTGCACTGACAGTACAAAAATGGGTACTAAACGGGTATTTTCATTCCAACAAAAACTAAGTTATTTATTTTTACAAGATATCAGAGCAGTAAGATTGATATCATTCTCCGCATAAATTTAAATCTAGTTAGGGTTTTGCTATATCTATGCCCATGCAAATTTTCAGGGTGAAGAAGTAACCTTCATGTAAAATTTTAAAAACGAAAAACTGTGTTTCATTTGAGGTGCAATATACCAGTAGTACAGGTAAAATACAGATTTTTATTGTATCAAACTTAGTGTAAGAGTCCAACTGATTAGACAGGGTTAATCAGGCCTCCAGATAAGAGTGCATAACTGAAAATTATTATTCTCAACCAAAACATATGTTGTGGGTGCTCAAAAGAACCGTCTCAATGAGACGGTTCTTTTGAGCACCAAAAACATATGTTTAGATTGCCGGGTAAGAAAATAATAATAATTTTACGCTCAAACATTTTGTTTAACTGGACCTATGGTTAATATTATAAACAACTATGTCTTAGTGCTTACCTCTTTTCTGAAGGCAGTTTTCCTATGTCTTAGTGTAAGAGTCCAACTGATTAGACAGGGTTAATGCTATAAACAACTATGTCTCGGTACTTACCTCTTTTCTGAGGGCAGTTTTCCTATGTCTGTGATGATCTTCATGTCTTGACACTCTATCCGGAACTTGCTCAACAACTGGGCCATTCTGAAGCAGGGGAAAAAAAGATTTGATTTACATAACTTGACATCCCTTTCAACTCCAGAGATCTAAGATAAATTTCAGATAATAATTTATCATATGACGTCGCCCTCTGGGAGTGAAATAACGCCATGCATTTAAATTGATAAACCACTAGTGGTTTACAGATTTACAGGAAACGTTTTGACGTCCATAACAACGTTGTGTACATAGTGACAAAATTTTAATGTTTTTACGGCAGAAATGAGATTTCAAACTTAATCTTAATGTCATATGATAATAGAATATAACATTCCTGCTCTTGCATTATTGTATTTATTGAACTCGTTGTGAAAAAGAGATAAAATGCTCGGCAAGCCTCGCATTTTATCTCTTTTCCCCCGACTCGTTTTATGAACACTCACATAAGATCCTCAATATACATGTGCAGTGCACTCTCCAACTCAAATCCTGAAAACTTTAGCCCATTTTACCCTAACCTTCATGAGTATTCATGCTAAGGTCCTTCCACTATGGATAATTATATAAATAAACTTTCACATTTGTACATAGAACAAAGAAATTACTTGTCAGGTTCACTTGTGTTGGATCATAACTATTCATGTTTCCATAAACAAACAGAGTAGACCCTGATCAGGGAGTTCTTACAAGACCTGCCTGATCTGGGTCTGCTCTGTTTGTAAAAGTGTTAAAAGGCTTCTCTATGAGGTAAAGGGTTAAACCAAATGGAACTTCCCACTCGAGTCTATTTCCATTTTAAGGGTTGTTGGGTAGTAGTTTCACTTTTATTCAAATTTCAATAGAGACCGGGTCGCGTAGCCCAGTCGGTAATGTGTCTGGCTACAGATGCGAGTCTGATTGCAGATCCAGGGGTCACGAGTTCGCTCCAAGCCTGGTCCCATACTTTCGTGGAGATTGATCATGAAATAATTTCTACCTTCCGCTGAATAATTCAAGAAGGGTTGTTGTCAGCTAAAAGCGAAAGTATGTGAACTAAGTACTAGTTAACCGCTTGTTCAAGCATGCCCAGGAAAAAAGTGTGGATAGGTGAACTGACCGTCCCGCCATGACCTTTGCTGTTGACTTGGGACGTAAAGCAACAAAAAAAAATTCAATAGAACATTCTGTAAGCAAACAGTGGAGACCCTGATCAGATCCGGGATCTGGGTCTGCACTGTTTGGCTTTGACCGTTAAAAAGGCACTTGGCATATATGGGTTAAGTGCCTGGTTTAAAGTAAATATGCAACAATTTTTCATTCATCTTAAAGAGCTGTTTTCTGAATAATTTTCCTCATTTCCTATCAATTGATAAGCTGTGTGTTCATGAGTGTGAGGGTAGGATAGAAAAATCTGTCCTGAGGATTGCCGTTTGGCATCACAAGGGTTGCCGAGTGATGACAAACGGTGATCCCGAGGGACAGATTTTTCTATCCTACCCATCTGGTAGGAAGATTCTGGTTGCCTGCCAATAAGGCCAGGAAAAACAGTGAAGACCCAGATCAGGCTGCTTCTGAAGAAAATCTGATCAGGGTCAATTCTGTTTGCTATTCTGACAACCATTTTGGGAATTGAAGCCCTGAAAACCAACATTTTATTTGAGAATGTAAAGAGAAAAGTGTTTGAAATTCTAAATTATTTACCGTACAATGTAAACAATACTCACTGTTTTTGTTCTCTGACAAGCTCCCCTCTCTTTGTACCGGCTGTAAACACTCTCAGACCACATTTCTTCCATTTTGATTTGGTTGATAATATATAGGGTACCAATAAAGTCAGACCTGAAAATCAGTAACAGATAGGTTCATCACTAAGGTACCATTATTAACCATAAAATAAAATCATTTGAGGATTCACCACTAAGGTACCATTATTAACCATAAAATAAAATCATTTGAGGAGGTATATCAAGAGTTTATGGTCATTATGGTCACAAATTCAGTGTTACCACACCTCCCAGCTAATGTGTAAAAGATTTACAATCATTAAATGGATTGGAAAAAGTTTTCTTCATTACTTTAATGTACTTCTTGCTTGCAAGCTGTCATACTTCATCCATTGTAAAGTGACTTAACTGATGATGCCAAATTTACAGCAGTAATTAAAAGTATTGCAGGTTTAACTGGCTCAAATATTCAACCCATTTATGCTGAATGTTTTTCCCCATCCCTATCAACTGGACAAATCCATTTACAATTTTAGGGTTGTTGGATGGTAATTTCTTCCCCCATTTTTATTCAAATTTTATTAGAACACTCTTTTGGCAAATGTTGGAGACCCTGATCAGATGCCTGATCTGGGTCTGCACGCATGGGTGAAAGTTCAAAATTTTCTAAAATCCTGCACTTTTGAAACTCAAATCTTGAAACTTGCAGTATGCCCACTAAATATTCACAATTTCAAGTTTAAATGGCCAGTTGTCTTCAGATAGACTGTATATAAATAAGAAAATTTATTATAATTTTTCCAATTCAGCATTTTGAGGCTGACTTTCTATGGAAAGTCAGCCTCAACATCCTGAATTAAGGATTAATCCTGAAAACTTTTACCTATGTGCACTGTTTGCATTATGTCCCATTAAATGGACGCTAGGCTTATATAGATTAACTATGTGAGCCTCACGTGACAAAATTTGTCAGAGTTTCTGACAAACCAGTCTCCTCAGCTACAGAGACTAGTTAGAAGATTAAAATTTTGCTTGTAGGAAGTTTAGATATGATACTTTCCAAAATGGGAATAACAAAGGCGCTGATCAGACAGTAGATGCGCAGGCTGGTCTGCACCTTTGTTGTTCGCAAACCACTGAAGACAGGTTTTTCGCCTCGCGACATCATATCAGGCATTGTTTTACATAAGCAAGTGCATTATGATATCAAGAAGCTACAGTAAAACCTGTCTTAGGAGGCCACTCGAAAATAGACGAAAGAAAGATCTTAATGACAAATGGTAGCTTAATGCATTCTGCAATAATTTTGACCTGCAATAAGCGATAATCAGTCATGAAACCCAATTTTTGGTCTTCTTTTTGAGTGACCACTCAAGACAGGTTTTCCTGTCATTTGAATAAGTATACAATACCTCCATCATCAAATAACCACCAAACATCTATAGTTCCCTTCTGTTTCTTGGAAAACAGGACATTAGAATCAATCTGTGAGAGACTCCGCTCTAGAGTCTTTCCAGCATGGTCATCAGGTGTGGTCTGCTGGCTCATTTCAAAGTCTTTTGGTGGGGTATCAATCTCCGGGCTGCTATTTCTTCTGGACTGGTCACCGGGTAAACTCTCAGTATCATCTTCATCGGCTGCAGAGAACAATACATCATAGTTAAAGGGCACAATGTTTGGGGGGTTCCATATTACCCTGAGTATTTGGACACATTTTCTCCTCACATCTTGGCTCAGAGGTTATATAAAACTTTTTTCATGCTCAACTCAATTGAGCATGAAATTTCAACTGCTAATAAAACTAAAATGCTGAAAAATAATTGCTTTACTTGCTTTCAGCCATTCAGATGTATTTACCATGCTAATAGATAATTATTGACTTCGATGAGGTAGACATGAGGATTTAAACTCCTGAAAAAGTGATAATTCACGAGGCCTCAAGGCCAAGGGGGTGAATATCACTTTTAAGGGTAGATAAATCTGTATAGAAATTAAAGTCAATAGCTGTTTTGTTATATGACTTTTCAACTATGAATGAAAAGTTTCTACTTTCACTTTTCTAGCTAGATTTGTATTGTTGAAGTCCTGATCAACTAAAGCTCCTTCTCACAAGTTTCAGCAACTGCTAAAAATATTTGAATGTAGTATTTTGCATTTTGAAATGCATATAAATTCTCTGAATGCAGAACGTAAATCAAACTTTTTTACACTTTTTTTTATTCAAACAAAGAAAAAAGAACAAACAAAATATAACTGTTGTTAAAATTCTTTAAAGGTCTTTAATTCAACCTGATGGGAGATGAAAAAGCAAATCATGTTGATTTCATGCAACCCATGCTAATTTCATGCTCATGCTGTTTTGGCTCTTTAGAGGGTATTATAAGAAAAGTGTGAAATATATTAACCTATGTACAGGCCTTTGAAGTTTTATCATTAAGCCACAATAAGGTACCTCAAATAAAATATACAAAACAAAAAAACGCCATTTAACAAGATATACCCTGGAAATGATAAAAGATTATCAGATTTAACACAACAGAGTAGAATATATTGATAAAACTTCAAGCCAGTGAAACTTAGAAATTTGTATATTGGTATTCTACACTAAATTCCTCAGAAATTTGTCAATTGAAAAAATGATATACCGTATATTAACAGAGACAGAATGTCGAGAACAATACAAATGTGCAAATAACCTACCTGCTAAGATATATACTATAAGAATGGTCA
Organism: Loripinus fragilis; assembly: GCA_964019695.1. Taxonomy (NCBI): domain Eukaryota; kingdom Metazoa; phylum Mollusca; class Bivalvia; order Lucinida; family Lucinidae; genus Loripinus; species Loripinus fragilis. Next base: position 93,698,492 of record OZ026522.1, read on the forward strand.
CTAGTCAGATACAAGATATAAACCTCTAAAGCCCCTATCTCACTGGACTGCGACTGTTTTGCGACAGCTGGCGACAGACATCGCGAGTGAGTCGCAAAGCAGTCTCGAAACAGTTGCCAGTGATTCGTAATTTCCTCGCATGTGTCGCCAAGTGGCGCAAAATAGTCGCGAAAATTTTGAACATGTTCAAAAAATTTATGCGACAAAATTCCTCGCAAAATGGTTGCAAAGTCATCGCGGGTGTCTCGAACCCGTCGCGAACATGTCGCCAACCCCTCGCAATTTAGTCGCAATCATTTTGGAACACGACATTATTGCGAGATAAATAAGACTGAATTGCGAACCTATTGCAACATAAATGAGACACTTCGCCACAACATTGCGAGCAAATTAAACTATGCGATGTTCTGGGGAACGTCGTGAGACAGTCTCATGAACGTCTCACGACATAATTGCGAGTATCTTAAATTACTCGCAATTATGTCGCCAAAAGTTCTTTAAAAGAGTTCCTCCTATCTAAGATGATAGTTCCTTCTTAGAACGGGATCTTGGTTAGGCATAATTAAGTACAAATGTATACAGTTTTGACTAATTCCAGTTGTCAAGTAGTTTTGCTATCTGAGAGGATAGTTGCATAAGTATGGTGCATGCATATTGATTAGGCTTACTTACATGTATACTGTTTGGAGTAATTTCAGTTATTAAAATGGTTCTGCATTCTGAGAGGATAATTTTGTTAAGTATGTTTTATAAGGCATATAAATGTTTACTATTTCAATTACAGTATAAAGGTATTATTGTTGTGTCTTGGTTAGACTACAACAACCTGCTTAGTCTCAGTAGCCCTTCTAAGGTTTGAATTTGGCATACAGAAACCTATAAACAAATTATCACTGCAGCGGACAACTAAGATTCGGATAAGAATGCGCATACGTGCAGTCTGATCTGTGCCGTTGTTGTGCGCATAACTGGATAAAATAGATTTTCACAGGACGAGGCTCATCTGAACTCATTGAAATTTTGATTTGATTGGGTTCATCATGCCATATGTATGGGCAATTAGAGCATGTGCATTCTTGACTGACTTTCTTAAGCTGCTTGATGGGCCATCATAGCTGTGCAGTTTAAACAAGTTAACTCAATAAACGAGCTAACTCAATATTTGCTACCATTCAACAGTCCAACACCACCCAGCAGCCTGACACCTTCCAACAATCTAGCTCCTTTCAGCCTTCTAGTTCCTTCCGACAGCGTAGTACCTTCCTAGTCTGAAGTTTCAATGCTTGCTAGAATGTTTATTTTTCTTGGTTTATCATTTCTCGCAAAATCATCCTGCGACAGTCGCACGACGTTCCTGAGAACGCCGTGAGGCGGGCGGTCGATGATAATAAATTTTCTCAATTTAATCGGGCGAACATCGTGCGATTGTCTCGCGAATGTCGCACGAATGTCGTGAAACATTCGCCAATGATTCGTGCGACAATCGTACGACATTCGTGCGACTGTCGCAAATATGTCTTAATCACCCTTTCGGTGTGACCGCAATGTGATTATGGTTGCAATGTCGTATTTCTGTCTCCAAAACGTGTCTCAAATTAGTCTCGAAATAGTCGCAAATTGCTCGCATCCCAGTGAGACACTAGCTTAAGACTCACAATGCCTTGTTACCAAAGTGATGGTTTATTTGCTTGTTTGTGTTTATGCCTTACATCCCAGTCAACAATTTTTCCAGTCAAGTCAGCTAACGTTTTCCTGTCTTCCTGGATTTAACCAGTACTATATAAGCAGTGGATAAAGTGTCTTGCTCAAGGACACAACACATGGACTCTAGTGAGTCTTGAACTAGCAACCCTTCAATCCTTAGTCTAAGGCTCTACCAACTGAGCCAATGCGCTCCGCATCCCAAGTGATGGAATTTTCAACTGTTTCTTGATTCATTTCTTTTTTGCTTTACATTCTTTTAATATTTCTTTAATCCATATAAGCCTAACATCCTTTTTGTGCGACATAGGAAAACAGTGGAGACCCAGACGCCACAGAATGCGGCTTCTGATCAGGGTCTCCACTGTTTGCTTACAAAATGTTCTATTAGAATTGGAATAAAAATGTAAAATAGCACCCAACAACCCTTAAAACTGAAATGGACTGGTCCAATTGATAACATTGGGAAATTCCATTCCGCTTAAATGGGTTAACTTACAAAACACAAAAAATTTACATTTTTCTAGGCATTGCAGTGTATTATTTTCAGTGAAAAAGAAAGTATGACATGATGATGAATCATGCCAAGCCAGATGAAAAATAAAAATTAAAAGTTGCCCTCTGCCATTTTGGCTAGTGTTCGACAAGTTTTTAGTCTTCTCAGGTCAGGTATGAATTTCTGTAGGGTGTGCTAGACAGAAACAATTTGACCAACCATATAAGCTATTTATTATTCCCTTACATAACCAAACCAAAAAGAAGGTGCAACAGCTATCAACACAAGAACCTATCTTTAATATTGAATTTACCATAACTTCGGAAATTTTCGCGAGAATTGGAGTCTAAAGACATATTTGCCACATTAAAAATTCATGATTAGGGCATGATTTCTATACTTCAGTAAACGACAGAGTGATTTCGCTGTTTCGCGAGGGTTTTATTTTCACGAAACTTTGCATCTGCGATATTCGCGAAAATAATATCCTTGCAAAAATTTCTTACAGTACCTTTAAAACTTCTTTGCATGCTGGGTAATTTTGCATGCTTTTTTGTCATCTGCTGATTTTTTCTTTCAGGAATACTATCAAGAGTGGCAAACAATTTGGAGCCAGATCCCGAGGTTATAAAACTTTGTTCATGCTCAACTTAACTGAGCATGAAATTTCAACTGCTCTTAAAACTAGAATGCCAAAAATTAAAAACTTTTCTTGTTTTCACACTCTCTAATGTTGTATTTATCCTACTAATAAATGTTAAAATGTCAACAATTGTTGGTATTTTAACATTTATGAGCAGGATAAATTTCATGCTCAGTAGCTGAGCAAGAAAAAAGTTTTATAACCTCGGGGCCAGATTAGGCACAAAGTCCTTTAGGTTGGTCTGTGATTGTGGCATTATATGGTCATAGTCACTTACTTTCTGATGATCAAGACCCAAACTGTTAGACATTCTGATTCCTAAAAGATTTTTGTAACATCTTTATTTAAATAAAATCAGCGACTACAAAGTAAAAGTACACAAAATTACCCAAAATACAAAGAGTTAAAGGCAAATACCACAAGTGACATCTAAAACACCTGTGTCTACACTGTGCACACAACATTAGACCGACAGGGCTGCCACTCAATATCCTTTTCAAAATTCCCTGACTTTTCAATGACTTTTCACTGACTCTTCACCATTTTCCAGACCCTTTTGGAAGGCCGATTTTAGCCATTTTCATCCATCCACAATTTGAAAATTTTGTACAAATATTTATGCTTGCTGATTTAATCTTTCAAGAAAAATCGCAAACCATAAATATTAGAAAAGGAATTTTCTGAACATAAATTGCTAGCAATTTATGGAAAATAAAATTTCCAGAAGCATGTTAACTAGTAACTTTTTTGGGGAAAATTTAGAAATTCCTTGACTTTTTCCCTGACTTTATTCATTTTTCCTAAATTTCCCTGACTGATTTGTTTGTTTTGTTGCTTTACGTCCCAGTCAATAGCTTAGATCATTACTGGACGGTCAGTTCACCTAACCACACTTTTTCCTGGGCAAGCTTGAACAAGCGGCTACCCAGTACTTCTTGCACATACTTTCCCTTGTAAGTGACAAACAACCCTTCTTGAAAGATTCATTCAGCAGAAGGGAGGAGATTGATCGCAGAAATTATTTCATGATCAATCTACACGAAAGTATGCGACCGGGCCGGGATCAAACTCGCGACCCCTTTATCTGTAGTCAGACACACATCTGTAGCCAGACACGTTACCAGCTGCGATATGCTGCCCGGTTTCCCTGACTAAAAATGAAATTCACTAGTTTTTTCGTGACCTGGAATTTTTTTCATTTTCCAGAATTTTTTCTCTGACCATGGCAACCCTGGACCGAGGACAAAACATACCATCATCGACCATCATTTAAGAAGTTGTGGGATCGCAGTGGCTCAGCGGTAGAGTACTTGACTCGAGACGGAAGGGCCGCGGGTTCCAGCTTCACCAGCGTCAATGCGTTGTGTCCTTGAGCAGGACTCATTAATCCTTGCTTAGTACTGGTTCAACCCATCCCAACATAACTGGAAAATTGTTGACTGGGACATAAAGATTCAAAACAAATGAAAAAAGTCAATAAGAAATGCTTATTAGATACCCCCCGCACAGTAAGAGTCAGTGAAAAAACTTGGCAAGTTATAGTTCAAACAAGAAGACCTTAGTTTTGATAAGAAGATTTCAGTAGAATCTGTGCAAACAAAAATTATAAACTCCTTCGTGCATATGTTCAATGTGTCTACATTGTGCCGGCAAAGTATCAAATTGCTCCATCAAAAGCTGTAGTAGGACTTGATCTGCCCATAAAGGCACTATCCATGCATATACAAAAGCCAATTAAGGGAATAATTGTCTAAGTTCTCACAGCTGTCATTTTGTCAAAATTATTTTTTGTGTACCAAACTCCTTCATGCATATGTCCAATGTGTCTACATTGTATCAACAGAGTATCAAATTGTTCCATCAAAAGCTGTAGTAGGAGTTGATCGGCCCATGAAGGTACCATCTATGCATATACAAAAGCCTAATAAGGAAAAATTGTCTAAGTTCTCACAGCTGTCATTTCGTCAAAAATTATTTTTTCTGAACAAAACTCCTTCATGCATATGTTCAATGTGTTTACATTGTATAGGCAAAGTATCAAATTGTTCCATCAAAAGCTGTGGTAGGAGTTGATCGGCTCATGAAGGCACAATCTATGCATATACAAAAGCCTTATTAGGGAAAAATTGTTTAAGTTCTCACAGCTGTCATTTTGTCAAAAAATATTATTTCTAAACCAAACTCCTTCATGCATATGTTAAATGTGTCTACATTGTATAGGCAAAGTATCAAATTGCTCCATAAAAAGCTGTGGTAGGAGTGATCGGCCCATAAGGGCACCGTCTATGCATATACAAACACCTTATTAGGGAAAAATTGTCTAAGTTCTCACAGCTGTCATTTTGTCAAAAATTATTTTTTCTGAACCAAACTCCTTCATGCATATGTTCAATGTGTCTACATTGTATAGGAAAAGTATCAAATTGTTCCATCAAAAGCTGTGGTAGGAGTTGATCGGCCCGTGTATGGCCTATAATAGCATAAGCATAAAGCACTATATTAAAAGCCATTTAGAACTACAAAGGGAAATAACTCTAATAGAATTGGCCCCTAGCCCTTACTTTTTTGTCTAAAGTATTTGTCTTGCATATATGAACATGTTAGCAAGGTTTGATGAAAATTCAGCAATGACTCTTCGAGTTATTAAGGAAACAAAGCGTTACAGACGCACGGACGCGCGGACAGACAACGTGAAAACAGAATACCCCCTACAAACAAAGTTTGTGGGGGGTATAATAAACAATAATAAGAGTTGAAAGTTTCCTTATTTGAGTGTAATTGTAGCTACAACCAACAATAAAATAAAACTGAAGGTACAAAAGAACTAGACATGAAGGTCTAGAGACAACAAGAGAGCCTTACCTCTCTCACGTGATGGGGTCCGTAAGAAAACTGCAGATAAATCATAATATAATGCACACAACATTCCAAAACAAGAATTCAAACACATGCATTTTCTGCAGTAGAGATGATGGCCTTAGCTTGACAGTTTAACACTTTGGATATTGGAAACCCTTTCACAGCTAGGTACCTGGATACTGGAAACCCTTTAACAGGTACTTGGTAAACAGTGAAGACCGAGGCCATCCTTAAAAATACTTTGTTTGCTGTCACCCGACTCATGATTTTCCAGGTGGGAAGGTATTACTTCAATTTATTTTTTATTTTTTCAAAAAAAGACATTCAAAATAAAGAAAAAAAATGTCTTAAATTAAATTAAAATAAAAAAAAAATTTCCTAAATGGTCATAAAATTTTGGGGGTAATTGGCATTTTCAGAGAGTTGGTCGCATGATGGCAAACAAAATTATTTATAAGGATTGCCCAAGACGTAATGCCGCAAGATGCGGCATTTCCTCAGGGAAGACTGTTTGCTAAGATAAAAATCTTCAGGGACAAACGTACATCTTAATTTGAAAATTTTAACCTGTGGCCCCTAGTTATGTACAATGATGTACCTGATTAAACCTGATGGAAGAATTTGTAAGTACAGTAAAACCTGTGTAAAACGGTCACTGAAAAAAAAGACAAAACAAAGATCTTAATTACAAATGGTAGCTTAATGTAGGTCAAAAGTATTGCAGAATGCTCCAGGGGGAGCATTCTGCAATACTTCTGACCTGCATTAAGCGATAATTGGTCTTGAAAAACAACTTTCCGTCTTTTTGAGAGTGGCCGTTTTACACAGGTTTTACTGTATACAAAGGGTTAATCATCAGGATGGATATACTCCTATGATGCCACTCATTCACATATACTAAGTACTATGAATCTCGGCAATCACCGAGGACGGATACATTTCAGGATTCAAAGCTGAAGGGTAATCAGTACCTTTAGTTCTCGACTAATATTCATAGCTGAATCGCAATTGGCATCCATTTCCATTGCTGGCTCTGTTTAAGCAAAGCAACCATCAAAACAATCATCTTTGTCTTGATTATGATAGAGTCTGTATTTGCAAGCTGCATGTAGCTGCTGATAATCTGTTGGTTGTTTAATGTTTTGATTGGTAAGAATTATTGTCCCAACCCAGGCAGAAACCATTTATCTGACAAAGCTAACCACCTTGCATTTGGATATATCTTAGTTTGGGCCACGGCGTGAGAAAACCTGTCTTCGGGGGTTTGGGAACAACAAAGACACAGACCAGTCTGCGCATCTGATCAGCGCCTTTGTTATTCACTTATTGGAAAGTATCATATTTAGACTTGCTAAGTGCGAAATTTCATTTTTCTAGCTAGTCTCTGTAGCTGAGGAGACTGGCTTGAGTCTGGCTTTGTCGGAAACCCAGAAGACAGGTTTTGTCGTGTTAAGGCCCATTTGTCTTGTGTGGTTCAAAACTGTATTGTCAGTACAATGAACCCTTATAATAATAAATAATATAATAAGGAGGCCAAGATGGCTGTGTATTCATCTATTTTAGAAAAGTTTCACCTCGAGACTATTTCAAAGGACAAAAGTTATAAATTTTACTACATGTATAATGCAATAAAATTTAAATGATCCTGCCATCTATGTTTTTCAGCAGAGCAAATTGCTTTTAACTACAGTAAGACCTTTCAAAAGAGTCCACTCAAAAAAAAAGGCAACACAAAGGACTTAAAGACAAATGATAGCTTAATGAAGGTCGAAAGTATTGCAGAATGCTCCCCTTGGAGCATTCTGCAATACTTTTGACCTGCATAGAGCGATAATTGGTCTTGAAAAGGCTTAGAACTGGTTTTACTGTACTATGCTAGAGGGTCACTTTAGTGATCATTTCTGCATAAAGAGGATCTTAGGTCCTGGAAGCGCTCAGATGACACTGAATCACAAGAATTAGGTAAAGGACCTTAATATAAGGTTTTACAATGTCAGGTCAACCTAGGTCCATCATTTGAACATACTTTGAAAGGCCCATACCCCAAGACAAAGTGGATTGGTTTGTTAGTTTCTGAGGCAAAGATCTTTTAATAGCTTTTACCTAAGATGGGATGGAAGACATTTTGGTCATGTGACATGGACAATATAGTCAAATTAAGGTCGTATAATCCAAAACATGGTTCTTATGAAATTTGACTTAAATGGGCACTGAGACTAATTTCTGAAAGAATGTGTTTGCTATCTTGGCTGAAAGGTCAAAGGTCAATCATAACCTTTTCATCACCCATATAATTTTTATGGACATGGCGACCATCATGATCATGTGACCAGGACAATTTGAACAAACTTATGTTCCCCGATCCTAAGAAGTCTCCATATGTTCAATTGGCCTAGTGGCTTCAGAGGAGAAGATGACAGAGTCATTGGTATACCATTAGCTCACCAATGAGCCTTCAGCTCAGGTGTGCTAAAAGTAAGCTAAAATTTAAATTGGTTTCAAGATGAAGTTTTTAAAGCTTCCAATTTAAAGGCATATTTATGGAAAAGCTGTCAAGCCCACTGATAGCTATGATCTGTTAACAGATTAACCTCCATTTAGCATGCAACTTAGGTTTCTCTGGTCTAAATGGAAAGTCATGCAAGCAATCAGGGCACAGATAAGCTTTTGAGTAGTGTCATATACATGACGTCAGCACTGATCGGCAACCATATCACACTTATCAGCGGATTAACAATCAACATACACTGTAATTGGATCAGCATTTGAAGCAGTAGGTATACTGCATTGTTTGGCAAAGCATTCCTGTATAATGTTAATCACAACCAATAGAGCCAACACAAGATTTTGATCCTTATCGCATATGAAGACTAAGGTCATTCTTTAATTCTTTGAATGGTGGTTTATTTTTCAAAATATTCTGTTGTCTGCGAATTTTTTTCAAATTTAATATTTTCAAAAAATCTTTCAGGAATAATATCAGATTTAGATCCAGATCAGGCAGGTATACAGGCTGTTTCAGCCTTCTCTGGTAACCTGTGCCATAAGTATCAAAATCTTGTTCTAATTTCTTTCTGAGAATACCATACTTCTCCGAAAATAACCCATTTTTTTTTCATTCAGAAATAAAAATTTTGGTACAAGGGAAGGGATAATTTCAAACTTGATTTTCTCCAAGAAGCCTAGAAATCCTAAACACATCACACCATAACCAGGGAGATCATTTTTTATTTAGAAACCCAGCAAAGTTGCAAAGATGCCACCATTTATTTGTGTTTGCAATTTCTGTAGGTGAGGATTACAATGATTGATTTGAAGAGGCCATGTACCTCTAACATCAAGGGTCAAGGGCATAAACCATCCAGAATGAAGGTGTGTCAAATGTGTATCCATATAGGAAGTCCTCTCAAAATAAGAAAACCCTTCAAGGGCCCTCCCTTTAGGTCTTTGATCTGTCTAGTACAGTGATAAATGAAGGACATAAAGTACTACCTCTTTGCCCTAAAAATAAATGTCTTAACTCTTTACTCCATAATAAAGCAATTTGACGACTTTGAAGTATCATGTATTTGAAAATATTACGGAAAATGGAGTATTTGCTCCAAAAGAGCAAATGCTCCATTTTCCATAATACAGTCGAACTTTGGTCCCTCGAACTCGCCTGTCTCGAACACCAGGGATCGCTCGAACTCATTCGTCGGCCCCGGCAATTTCCCTATACATTTAATGTTAAAATACACCCCAGGCTCGAACAGTGATGGCTCCAACTCTCGAACTCAAAGCACGGTCCGCAGGGCGACTTTTCATGTAAAAACGCTATGATGGCTCGAACTAAGTGACGATGATGATTTTACCCTTGGGTTACCTAACTGGCGAGCTGAACGTGTGAAGCAATTAGCGGCAATTTACCAGATCAAAGATTGGAGTAAGTTCTCACTTGTCACCACTAAGTAGGGCGGCCGAAAATGATTGAAGACAATTAATGAGATGTTTTGTTATCAAGAATTCGCGTGTCAAAATGAGTAAAACATGCCTGGCTGGATAAAGAAAGGCATCGGATTGAGCGGCGGTACCGTCCGATCCGCGTCTTCTCTGTAAAACTCCTGAGGAGTTTGTCACTTTTTTCATGTTTTATTTGTTGTTATTCATTGAAACTTGCACATTGTGAATAAATGATAAGAAACATACTTTTTTTTTCGTTTATTGTTCTAAAGGAAACGATAAACAACCGAACATAAACTGTAGCGACACATAAACAGGAACATTCACCCACTAGAAGAAAAGCAGTTAAGCTTACTCGATAGCAAATGCATTGATCAGCCTGCGCATATGCGCATGCTGATAAATGTATTTACTTTCAACAGGTTCATATGCTTACACATGCGGCTTATCATTTTATCTCTAGCGTGCATAAGGTTTTTGATCAGTGACAGGTGCGCTTTGCAACTTTGGTCGATAACAAACGTGATGTCCGTGATGACATAGAGTACACATGAACCAAATTGAAAATTGTCAGGCTAGGTATCGCTCGAACACATGGATGGGTCGAACTCGCATAGACGGTCCCGACGAGTTCGAGCCAACGAAGTTCGACTGTATTTTCAAAAGTATTCAAAACTTAACTTAAATTTTTCTTGGATTTTTTAAATGTTGTCTAAAAATAGAAAATGATGTCATGATCTAAAAATAGCCTATGGAGTAAAGGGTTAACAGGAAAAATCAGTTTAGTCTCTACATATACTAAATGTAATTATTTAATTTTAGATTCTCTGTTTTAACCTTTGCCATGCTGATATTTTTGGATATATCCTCTTTTCAAACAGTGTAGATCCTCATCAGCTGATTTAAAAGCCAGCTGATCTGTATCTTAACTGTTAATATATCATCCTATGATCCCATGGTTATAACTAGTAGCTAGTACCATACAAATGGATTGGCTGGAAATCATATTAGGATATACAGTAAAACCTGTGTAAAACAGCCACTTTCAAAAAGACCACAAATTGGTTTTCAAGACCAATTATCACTTAACGAAGGTCAAAAGTATTGCAGAATGGCCGTTTTACACAGGTTTTACTGTATAGGACATTGATTGACTTATACAGTAGGGCAAAGGGTAACACCACCAACTAAGTAATTCTACTGCTAAAATGAGGCCCATTCATTCGCTATTATCCAGCTAAAGCCCTTTCATCCCTGAGTTTTTGTTAATGTCATATGACATTCTAAAGCATGTTGTCTATCTACCAGAGGAAGGGAAAGAGAAATTGTGTTAAGGACATATGCTACTAAATACTTCCCATGTTGAAATATGTTCAATACTTTGCATACAGTTTGTTTAATGCATGGGCTATCCATTTATGAAATAAAAAGGATATGTCATCGTGCTTATTTTTTAAGAATCTCATATAGAAGTTTTCAGCATTTGACCAATTTTTCTACAAAAATAAAATAATAACACTAGTCTTAAATATCAATCCAAAGTGGTTGTAATCTTCAGCCAGCTTCTTTCTTTTAACTTAAATTATTGCTCATGACCTCAAACCTTTTAAAAAAAGGTGCAAGTTTATTTGTTATCCCATGCTGTGACAAGATACTGCATGACATATTTTGGCAATTCGTCGAAAATTGGAATTTGTTTTTAGAATAAATCATGTATTAAAAAATCTGATGTTGAAAATCTTAAAAAAATATTTTTAATTCGTGAACTATTATAATACCTTTCAGAAAAAAGAATAAAAATCTGGGGTCACCGAACTAATTCTTTTTCAAGAGGGTCAAATTTAACCCCACCCCCAGGTTTCATGCGTAATTCAATATAAAGAGTTCAGGAATTACCATTTCGGTCGTTTTGATGATGCCATTTTACTAGTATATGAAGCAATTTAGCATTAAAATGTTAAAAAAGAAAGAAAAAACACACTGAAAATTAGCGTGCACCCAGGAATCGATCCTGGTCCTCTGGCTTCGTAGCCAGACACGCTAACCACTAGGCCACGAGGTCACGTCGTGCGCCGCTCTAAATAACCGTACAAATAGTAGAGACTCGGCCACTATCATATTCGTAACCAGGGTAATTATGTACGTCGTTTGATTTCAACTGAGCTACATTTATCTGTCACTAGTGCTGAGACATCAGTTCTGATAAGGTGTCAATAGATATTTCGGACACGCTTTAATTACTTTATTTTGTCAAGAAAATGTCGGAACACCAATATGACATAAAAATAACGGAAAACTATGTTGATCCGAATCCGTTAATGGTCGAAAGACAGGACCCAGACAACTTTATCTGTTTCCAGACGCGAGAAAGGTGCGCAATGGAAATAGCCGCATATGTCTATAAAGGAGTAAAAGAGAAAGTCAAAGTGGCCCACTCATTGTCATCAATGCCTGATCAGTTACATTGGTGAAAGTTCAAAATTTCCAAAATCCTGAACTTTCGAAACTTGCAGTATGCCCACTAAATATTCACAATTTCAAGTCCCTAATTCAGCATTTTGAGGCTGACTTTCTGTGGAAAGTCAGCCTCAAAATCCTGAATTCAGGAATAATCCTGCTAAACTTTCACCCATTCACTTATGGTTGATAAATAAATCTTAGCATGATCCAGGAAATGAAATTGACACATTTAAACAGGACCCATCCAATTACATGTACAATATGTCTCCTGGGTCCTTTCCTTTCAGTAAGGGTACACAATGCAACACTGAAGAACTGATATCAGCACCATTTCAACACTACCAGTCTGCAGGCATTGACTTTTTTTGTGACAAATAGTGTAGATTCAGATGCTCATAATGAGCGGTCTCATCAGAATCTACTCTATTTGCTTAAACACGTTAGAATTTTTCAAATTTGCACAATTTCTAAGACTAGGGGAAATTACCACCTTAGACAAACTTGCATTCTTCTGATTAACTATTTGCATGCTGGGTAATTTTTTCATGTTTTTGCTGTCAACTGCTGACTTTTTTTCAAAATTAACTTTTTCAAAAAAAAATCTTTAAGTAATTCTATCTGAGTGTCAAATGGTTTGGATCCAGATCAGGACCAACATTATGTTGGTCCTGATCTGGGTCCATACTGTTTGCAGATGACAAAAGAAGCTGCTAACAAGGAAAGAGTCTCATTTCAATATATGTACACTGTTTGCCTACATGCACTAGAATTTTCAAAACCAACCCTATTTGCAACAATGGATCCATCCATTATAAAAGATGGAGGTCTTTTTCAGAAACTCAGAGAGGAAAGGGTTTACATACTTACAGTTAGTGTGCTTATTCGTTTTGTGCTTTAACATTTTGCTATGTTCTATACAAAAAAAAATACAGGAAAAATAATTTCAGTGAGTACTAGCACTTCTGATATTATCATTTAAAATAAAACATAAAAAACCTGGAAGTACTAACAGAACTAACATTCAGTGTTTACCTTATATAGTTACTCATCTTAACATAATTTGTACATGGTTCATACAGACAAGGCTATGTAAAACTCACAAACTTTTCAAGGACTTCGAAAAACCTATAGTACAGTTTTCAAGGACAGTCAGACTATAAATTATGAAACATACTGAATCAGACATCAAAATTTAACTTTGCAAATGATGGGACTGATTGAATGGATAAATAAGTATCAGAAAATTAGCATAAAATAGTTGTCCCTTTATTTGGCGCACCGAATAAAGAGACAACCATTTTATACTAATTTTAGCCTACAATAATAGGATTTTTGTTTGATTGGATTCTTTACGTCCATCAACAATCTTTCAGTTATGTAGGGATGGGTCTTTATTGATTGAACCAGTACTAAGCTAGGATTAATGTGTCTTACTCAAGGACACAAGGCAGTGACGCTGGTGAGTCTCAGACCTGCGGCCCATCAGGGTTCTTGCCAATGAAATTCCAATGTAGTTTGAATTTTGAATGTGAATGCAGGATAGTAAACAGTTGGGAGTCAGATTAAAATTCTCTTTGTGAATAGACTGATCTGGGTCTGCATTGTCTATGTAAAGTTTAACTATTAGCATTAACATAGAGGTGATATAGCAAGCCAAACAGATTAACATTCAATGTGAATGCAGATGCAGTGGTGTCTGCAATAGCTCTCCTTGTAATTCTAACACAAACCGTTTTTTGTGGTTTGGGGGTTTTATAACAAACTCTGCATAGCATTAAGCTATAATATAGGAAAGTTACTCCACACACTTAGCCACTATATGTAGATTAATAAACAGTGCTGAGTTAATATGTAAATTAACAATTATGCATCTTAATCTAGAGTGTTTATGCACTGTGCTGGATTAATCTGCAAATTCAAAAATTTAGTTAGTAAGAGTAACATAAAATTAACTAATCTATCTGTAGACCATAAAAACACACATACAGTAACACAAACATTCTATTCAAAAACAGCAATATAGTGAATGATTAGTTCATCATATCCTGTGTGTGTAATATGCTTCAGAAACAGCTTAAATTTCAAATGACATTCAACTTTGTCCAGCTATTGGCAAAAAAAGAGTGATTTATGCAAGATTTGATATAAATGCCACATAGCTTTCTGCATTATTTTATCCCAGTCTATATATAGAGTATGTTCGTTTTGTTTGTTTGTTTGGTTTGAGGTTTTACATCCCAGTCAACTGCTATGGTCATATAGAGATGGTCAGTAGCTTGACTAAGCCGTTAACCAGTACTTAGTGCAAATACTTTCGCTTGTAACTAACAACAACCCTTCTTGAATGAGGAAGGAGGAGAATAACCATGGAAATTATTTCATGATCAATCTCCATGAAAGTATGGGACCGGGCTTGGATCCAACTTGCTACCCCTAGATCTGCAGTCAGACTCGCTACCCCTAGATCTGCAGTCAGACTAGCTTCCCCTAGATCTGCAGTCGGACTCACTACCGACTGCGCTACGGGCCCTGTCTATAGAGTATGAGCCCCAAATCAGTTAAAAGAGGTTAATGAGTGTAAACCCAACATGCCCTAGCATCTGTTTTCATAATTTACCCATTTTTAAAAATGACCTTGAATTATCATATTTGAGAAGAATCCATTATTTGAGGACAATAAACCAGTCTTGTTGCTTTACTAAGCAGTAGACAACTATGCCATATACATTGGCATACACTAGTAGATATGAATTTAAGGGCTTTTCTTATACAATTTAATGATGAACGGAAGAGCTGCACAGTGAAGAAATGGCTAAAAGAAGTGAATTATTAAAAAAGTATTACCTCTGCATGTAGCTATACGTTTTTTATTCAAGAAAAACATAAAAAAATAATTAATTGATGACTATTATTTAGGGATACCTGACATATGAGACAGTTCATGAGATTATGGAACTTATTGCATATGTGAGCATGAAGGCTAGGACAATCCTATACATACATGCAATTTTGACATAGCCTTTGTTGCTTGAACACAAAGTAGGGACCTCAAATGAAGACTCAAGCCAAAATTAAGGCATCTAGCCCCACTTGATAGCTATGCAATGCATGTTAAAGACTAAATTTACACATACATGGGTGAAAGTTCAAAATTTTCAAAATCCTGAACTTTAGAAATTCAAATTTTAAAACTTGCAGGATGCCTACAAAAATGAATAATTTCATGTTTAAATGGTTAATTGTGTTTAGATCACCTGAAAACTAATCAGAGAAGCTATCAAAATCTGCCTAATTCAGCATTTTGAGGCTGACTTTCCATAGAAAGTCAGCCTCAAAATGCTGAATTCAGGATTAATTCTGAAATCTTTCACCCATACAGATATGCAATAAGTACCAAAATCTTATGATCCTGCCCATTGTGTGTCTAGAAGAAAATACTTCAGATCTACCACAGGTTTAGATAAACAAAATGTGTGAGCATAAATTGTAAATATTTTCTTACCCGTCAGTTTTTACATATGTTTTGTGTGCTCAAAGGAACCATCTCATTGAGATGGTTCTTCTGAGTACCCATAACATATGTTTTGGTTGAGAAATAAGAATGTAATTTTTTGGGTACGCACTTTTAACTAAAGACCTGTCTATGTTATAAACATCTAGAATGTAAATTAGATATGATACACATATTTTGAAAAAACACAACAATGAAATAACTGTGTGCATGGATATTAGGCTTCTTTAAGTTGAAATCATTGAAGCTTCTATCTATAGTGCTACATCCCCAGATCTACTAAAAACCCGTGACGGACATAATGTCCGTGACGTTATTGTAACGGGTTGTCACAGGTTTTCTCAGTACAGTAACGGCAATGTCACGTGTTGTCACAGGCAACTGTCACGGGTTTTGTTGGTACCGTCACAGAATTTCTCAGCTAGAAACGTAATTTAGATTTGGACAATTACCGGAACGTCAATTGTAGATTAAAGACGTTGACGTCATAGCAAACATAAACGCCATTAAAATAATGAAGCAAGATGCAGTCAAGAAAATTTTCAGCTGATGCAGATCATGAAAACTTACGTGACCCAGATACAGAGCCTGTATCGACGTTGCCATTTCGTCCAAAAGGAGGAGAGCTATACAAGTTCAAAGGAGAAGGAGTAAAGGCACAGGACTGGCGTGCGGATGGTCACCGATGGATCAATCAAGGAACTGTAGCCTTACCCAGGAAAAATCCAAAAATAAAAAAAAGTATTTTTATATCGCCGCCGCAAATGGGGCGTCAAAAGATTTTGTGAAATTCGTTTTCCATGAACCTGGAAAGGAAAACGGTCCATTCATAAGACAATATATTGGAAATGATGAAATTTCGCAAGCGCATGCCCACGGGAATGCAAAAAACACAGCTAGACCATTTGTAAGAACTAAACCAAGTTCCCTAGAGAGATGGTTAAAATAAACAAATTCGGAGGAACCACAAGAAAACCCGTGACTGGCGATAACGTCACGGAAAATACGATCGGAAAACCCGTGATGACCACTCGCGACCATGCTGGTCCCGACTGGCTTCAAATTGGAAGCATAACTTTGAAGGATGAGGAGAAAAGCATTTTGTATCTACCTAACGCGTGGTTGAATGAAAGAATAATAGACGCCACACAAGAAATGTTGAAACGACAATTCCCACACATTTGGAGTCTTGATACTTGCCTGAAAGCAAGTAACCTCTCATTTAAAAAGACAAGGGGGAACTTTATTCAGGTCTTGAACAGAGATCCACAAAAAGGTGGATCTCACTGGTTAACACTTTCAACGATGAAAATGAAATCCCTCAATGAGATCAAAATATTTGACTCTGCCTTCACAAGCATGAGCTTTCCGACCCAGCAAGTAGTGTGTGAGCTTTTAAGAGATGGGCCTCCCAAGCGTGATGATAAAATACTCTTAAAGTTTATGGACTGTGCATATCAAAATAATAGGGATGATTGCGGTTTGTATGCTTTAGCAAACGCCGTTGCAGAGGCCTTCGGAATAGACCCAACCACGCAGGAGTATGACACTGAGCTCATGCGAGGACATTTGATACACTGCCTAGAACAGAATGAATTGTCATGATTTCCAGCAAGATCGCGGGAATCTTCTTTTGCTGGTGGTGTAAGATATTCGGCATACCTCAAAGTATTTTGCACCTATCAAATGCCAGAAGAAGGCCATTATGTCATTTGCGACAAGTGCAATATATGGTATCACCCTTCCTGTGAAGGACTAGACATAAATGAAATACCAGAAAGTGGTATCTCATATTTTTGCAAAAAATGTTTAAATCCGAAATGAAAGAAAAAAAGATGATTTCACTGTTGACAACCATACAGTTTTTGAAATCGGAAGCTACAACTACCGTACGCTCAAAAAACGATATATATCTCTTACATGTTTCTTTCCAATTTCAAAGTAAATATCCTTCAAAAGTGTCAGCAATGAAAGTTACTAATGTCTTGTTTTTTTTTTTCATTTTTGATCGTAAAGTAGCAGCAGCTTCAGATTTCCATGACTGTACGATTATCAAGTGTGACTTGGTAAATAAATTTTTGATTATCACATCTATGTCTAATATTTCTCCATTTTCTTTTAAAAAACGTGACCCTGTGAAATGAACAAGTGAATATGACCAAGTGATACCAAAATCACAGATCAACCCACGAAAACGTCACGGAAAATAATCGTCACGGATATTAGGTGATGTTAACAATTTAGAACGTCACATGTTTTATATCGTCACGGGTTTTAGGTGATCCCCTACATCCCAACAGTAATTTAGCCATACGTAATTAAAATTGAGTTCTTGGACATGAAATGTTAGGGTCAAAAAATTAATATTTATAGATTATAACAATACATTGTTTTAGCACATATGCACACCTTACTATCTAGTTTGGCTATTCTGGAATTATTTTCTGGAATATGTAAAGAATAACAGTTACATTACACAATCATCATCATCATCATCTTAAGTAATTGCATCCCTCAGAACTGAGTATTCTCTCAATTGTGTGAACTTGGCTCATGCCCCATGGCTAAAAGCTGGATCTGGATGTACATGTAAAATAGGTCTGTTAAAATCAGTAGGTTAAAAACATCTGTGGCTGGTTTAAGGTGTGAGGGTGGCCAGCTGGATCTGGAAGGCCTCCAGCATTGACAATATAGGCCTCGTCGCGAGAAAACCTGTCTTCGGGATTTCCCACCGAGTAAGACTCAGATTAACCTGCTCAGCTATAGAGACTAGTCAGAATACTGAAATTTTAAGACGTAACAAACAGTGCAGACTCTGATAAAAATTTCTTCTCACTGATTGCTTACTGGTACAAAGTAGCTGCTTACTGGTATCCAGAATGAAAAGGGTTTACATTCACTCTCTGTAATAAAGTCATGGGTGAAAGTTCAAAATTTAAAACTTCTGGAATGCCCACTATATTTTCAGAACATGAAGTTTAAATGGCCAATTGTCATTAGACAGACCAAATGTAATTCGGCGTACCTATTATCAACTCCCTAATTCAGCATTTTGAGGCTGACTTTCTTTGTAAAGTCAGCCTCAAAATCCTGAATTCAGGAACAATCCTGAAAACTTTCACCCATGTAAAACAAATAGCTTAACTTGCTACAGTAAAACCTGTCTTAAGCAGCCACTAAAAAATAGACAAAACAAAGGTTTTAAAAATCGCTTAATGAAGGTCGAAAGTATTGCAGAATGCTCTCTCCAATACTTTTGACCTGCATTAAGCGATAATCTGTCTTGAAAACTAGTTTTGGTCTTCTTTTTGAGTGGCCGCTTAAGACAGTTTTTACCTGGGTCAGGATTGATGCTTGACTGTACTGATTCCTGATCATTGCCCTCTTTCTTACTTTACTGTACATGAAAAAGTATAATACTCTGAGCTAATCTCTGTAGATGAGCAGGCTTAAACGAGACATATCTGATTGTAAAACATGAATACAGGTTTCTCATAACTAGGCTGATAAGATGGTAAAATTTGGGTTTAAAGGGGTTAATATTTCTATTCATTCTGCCCATTAACATTATGCAGTAGGTACTCATTAGTAGCATTTCATGGAGTTACTTTTATATATATACACCAACAACAGAAATAAGAAAAGTGTTAAATTTTCCATAAAAAGAATGATGATGATGATGATGATGATGATGATGATGATGATGATGATGATGATGATGATGATGATGATGATGATGATGATGATGATGATGATGATGATGATGATAAAAGGTCAGTATATAGCATAGTCATTTAAACGACCTATTGTAGCTCAAAATCGTTTGTTAATTCAGAAACACCATTTAATTGTTTACTCAATTTGAATAGTTTCACATGCAGTACATGGGAGAGCAGTGGTTCAGTGGTAGAGTGCTTGTATCGAAACTGAGGAGTTGCAGGTTTGAGCCTCACCGGGGTCACTGTGTTCTGTCTTTGAGCAAGACACATAAATCCTTGCTTAGCACTGGTTCAACCCAGGAAGACCAATCCCCACATAACTAAAAAATTGTCGACTGGGATGTAAAGAATTAAATCAAACAAAACATGCAGTACATATCTATAATGTAGGTCATCAGTTCTTAGATTCACAAAATAGTAGTCGGATTAGCAAACAGTGAAGATCCTGATCAGACTGCTCCATCAGGAGCTGTCTGATCTTGGTCTTTACGGTTAGCTTAAACTTAGTTTGTCTGACGTTTATTTAGTTGGTAATTTTGTCTGATATTTATTTATTAGTGCAAGAGTTTTTATATACTAATATATATTGTACTAAGAAAGAACCTCCAGCCTGTTTGGTTGGTTTCTTACTTTCCTCTGTTACTGCAACCTCTATTGTCAACCAGTATTGATATTACACAAACATTTGATTGCTATCTTTGCATTCAAAAATGTTCTCATGAGTAAAAATAGTGAGTATGATCAGGAAATACCACAATCACAAACCGCAGACAACCCCATGGCTTCGCGAGGAAGAGCCACTCAACCACTACAAGACACCAGGAAGACAAATTAAGCAAAGCAATCAGCTCTCTCTTCCCCATCAAGATGATTGCAATACTAGAATGGACATAAAGTAACGTACAACAAAACATAGAACAATTACAGACTCCCACAATGGGAGTAACAAAAAACAAAAAGTCAACAACAACAGAACCACCACCTTAGAACGGACAGCAGCCTAAGCCACCGGGGGGCTAAATGCATTTTACTGGTACCAAATCTTCGCCTTAGATTCTACTGTTGTTGAAGTACAAGAAATGTTCAGCTGGCATGGAAGCCTTCTAACTAATGCAAAATAGTTCCAAAAACCTGATTCTGAACGTTAGAAATTAAATTCTTCCAACTTGCAGCATGCCTTTAAAATATGAATAATTTCAAGCTTAAACTCAGATAAGCAAACCATAAACCAGTAGTTATTAGATTTAGCCCAACTCAGCAAATTTAGACTGACTTTTGCTGGAAAATCAGCCTCAATATCCTAAATTCAGGAATAATCCTGATAACTTTCATATATAAAAATATGATAACCTCATGATGACCTCAAATACTACTTTCTTGGAATATATATGAAACATGAATTTTTTTATTTTAGCATACTTTTCTTAACTTCAAAAAAGTTAAAACATGCAAAGGATAGGGATCAATCTATAGATACAGATGATTACAGCGATACCTACCATCGTAATTATTCTCTTCGTCATTTGGGTTCAATGTTTCGTCTATTGCGATATCTTCTGATTCTTGGTACATCCTTTCTGGCATACGTAATATACCAACACCATACTCAAAGTCAAAGGCATCACTGAAATCAGAATATCCCAGTACAGTGCAGTATTTTTATAGCAGCCTTCTTTATTATACAAATTCGGATATAACATGGACATGTAGTAGCTAACAAATTATTATACCATGTAATTGTACAAAGGAAATATAGAATATATAGAGGATCTTACATGAGTGCTCATGTTTTATTAACTGTATTAAACAAGTTGAGGCTTGCAGAGCATTTTATCACTTTTTCGCAACAAGTTTAACATATTTAATAATACAGGAGCTTGAATGTTAGATTCTATTTATCATATAATATTTAAACTACTTTGAAATGGAGTCTTTTGGCGTGAAAATTTAATGATTTGGTCATATATACACGACGTCATTATGGCTGTCATTTCATAACATTACCACAATCTGTAAATCACTAGTGGTTTATCGATTTAAAACATGGCGTTATATCACTCCCACATGCCGTGTCATATGATAAATTTCTACAACTGTTTATAAAATTGTCCTTTTATAACACAAGTTGCTTATACCTTTGCAACTAGTGGGGCTAGAGGTCAAAATCTAGGTCACCTTTAAATGTACGACAAAGTTTTGGTTAACGTTTCTCCAGTGGTGTATATCTCAGTAACCACTTATCAGAAAGCAATCTTATTTGGACCATATTTACTTTGAAGGGTGGTCATTGACATCATGACTCAAGACCCCAGGTTTCTTTGCCCCTCGGTGGGGCTGGAGGTCAAAATCTAGGATGCCTTTAAAGCTGATATTCTGTGTTTCTGTCTTAAGCAGATATCTGGCCAAACATTAGTTAGAAAACAAATATTGTAAGTACTAAAAAAGGAACTTTATCAATGAATATTCATCTTTCATCAAAATAATCCAACACACTCAACCATTTCCACTCTAATAAGATCCCGGTTATAATTTTTTCATATTTTTAAAACAGTCATATTTTTAAATGCCAATGTTTTGATAATTTGGCACTATAGTTAATTGTTTTATACCGATTCAAAGTTATTTGAACTTCAGGTAAGAAGATTTTAGTATCCCCCCAGCATTTATGCCAAAGTGTGTATAGTTTTCGTCTTTCCATTCGTATGTTCATTCGTTTGCTATGGTTAAGACAAAATTTTGGTTTAAGTTTCTCCAGTGGTGAATATCTCAGTAACCTTTTATCAGAAAGCCTTCATATTAGGACCATAGTTACCCTAGAGGGTAGTCATTCACATCATGACTCCAGACCCCAGAGTGTAGATCCAGATCAGTTGATTTCTGATGAAGCCAGCTGATCAGGATTTACAATGTTTCATCCACATGATGAATTCATGTTAATAATAAAACTGCACCACAGGACTAGTTGAATTGATATAATGTTTGTGTTGATGCAATACTTTCCAGTCAACAATTTTTCAGTAAAGTTGGGATAATTATCTGTCTTCCTGGGTTGAACCAGTACAAAGTAGAGGATAAAGTGTCTACCTCAAGGACAAAACACAGTACCTCTGGTTAGTTTCAAACTAGCGATCCTTCAATCCCGGTCAACACTCTACTCCTAAAGTTGATATACACTTATAAGTGTACTTATAAGGTTAATAAGATATATACTAGCCAAAAGTTCTAACCGGCCACCTGCATTTTATTAATTTTCTTCAAAACGTAAAATGACATGACTACTCTTCTTGCATCTCGAAACAGCCAGGCGTGTCATGAACCCTAGACAGTAAAAATATTGACAAAAAGTTCAACAGTACATGCAAGATGCCAATTTGAATAGAGGGACCCCCATTTTCTATATTCGCATTTTGTCGCAATTTGCAAGTCATGACTTTTTTAATAACCCCCTTATACACGCAAAACGTTTTCATTTCAAAAGCTAAACTCATATTGAACACTAAAGTACTGAAAAGAACACTTCATCTGCATGAGACTCGTCGCTATTGGCCAAATTGTCAAAAATTACCCCACCATCCAATGCAAAATCTTGTGAATTTTAAAATTGAGGGTACGTGTTTTTGGCAAAGGCTCCCGGATTAAATTTAATGAATTTTGCTTAGCCGTTTTCTGATATCGTTAACTGATAGGCTGGCCTTTTCGAGAATACAAATGACATTGATATAGTTTCTTATAGCTTTTCAGAAAATTGGTAAAAACACACGTGGCCGGTTAGAACTTTTGACTAGTATATCTACCTAATGAGACAAAACTAGAATCATCAGATGGTTTTGAATAGTGAAATTCCTTTAATTCACTGAATATATCTGCTTTATACCGTGAAGACAGAGGCTACATTGAACTTACTGTATCACATTGAAGTAGCGATCGATCTGTATGGGATCATCTGTCATCCATGTAGACTTGAAACCCATCAGTAAAATATTTGGACGTAATTTTCCTATACCAACATTCTGAAATAAATTTCAATATATACAGTGCAGACCATTTATAACACTATTTTGGGGTCCATAGGAATGGACCATGTTATAAGTGGGGACAATTTAACAAAAGAAATATAGGAACAGGAAAATGACCAGAAAACGGTAATTTTCCTATTCTTTTGTTAAATTTCAAATTAAAAAGATCTGGGAGCCACTTGACATTGTCATATCCAAACCAATGTTATAATGAAGTGTGTTAACAAGGGACTATACTGTATATTACATAGATGGATCAGATTATATTCTTATCTGTTTGTTTAAACATATGCTGGGGGGGGGTACTCAAAAGAATCATCTCATTAAGACAGTTCTTTAGTGTACCAAAAGCATATGTTTTTGGTTGAGAACTAATAAAAGCAAATCACAGTTGTTGTTTTTTGTTTGTTTGTTTGGTTTGATCCGTTACGTCCAAGTCAACAATTTTACAGCCATGTCGGGACAGGTCTTCGTGGGTTGAACCAGCACTAAGCAGCAGATAAAGTGTCTTGCTTGAGGACACAACACAGTGACTCCATCGAAGGTGAGGCTCAAACCAGCAACCCCAGTCTAATGCTCTACAAATTGAGCCACTGCGATCCACTACAAATCACAGTACATGTATAAAATACCCCCAACTTATTTTGACAATTATGCTGTAACAAACATGATTCTATCCAGGAGTAACTGTTATCATTATAGGGATTTTTTTGTTTGTTTGTTTGATTTGATTCTTTACGTCCCATCAACAATCTTTCCGTTATAAAGGGACGGGTCTTCCTGGGCTGAACCAGTACTAAGCTAGGATTAATGTTCTTGCTCAAGGACACAACACAGTGACCCCGGTGAGGCTCAAACCCGCGGCCCCTCAGTCTCGAGTCAAGTACTCTACCACTGAGATACTGCCCTCCCACATTATAGGGTTCAAATGGTTTTTCATGTATCAACGTTTGTCAGGTCCAAAAGGAAATGTTAAAACTGAAGGTGAAGGCAGAGGTTTTCAAAATCTTCAGGGGGACCTGACTAAAGTTAATGCATTGAAAAACATGTTTGATCATTATTATTGTGTAAGTTCAACAATATATTTACCAAACTGATCGAAAAGAATGGTACTATATTTTGTTGCCATTTCAGTCAACAGGTGGTTCTAAGATGTTTTCATTAAGGGCAATTGCGGGAAATACTTCCCACATTAAGATCTTTTTAATTCTTTGCACACAGTTTGTTTTATGTATGGACTGTCAATTTATGAAATAAAAAGGATATGTCACCTCGCTCGATTTTTCATAATCTGACATTGAAGTTTTCAGCATTTTACAAATTTTCTAAAAAAAACAAGTCCTTAATATCAAGTTAAAATAATTGTAATCGCTATCCAGTTTCTTCATTTTAATTTGAATTATTACTCACGAAATCAAGCTTTTTAGGAAAAAAGAAAATTTATTTGTTTTCCCAAGCCGTGACAAGATACTGAATGATATATTTTTGTAATTCCTCCAAAATAGGAATACAATTTTTAGATTAAACTACATATTAAAAAATCTGGCATTAGCAATCTCAAAGTTTTATTTTTAATTCATAGACTTTTATGTAACCTTTTAGAAAAAAGAATAAAAAATGGAAGTCGCCAGACTAATTTTCTTTCAGGAGAGCAAGATTTACCCCTACCCCCACATATTTTGAGGATAATTCAATATAAAACGTTATGGAGTGTACTTTTAAAAATCTGGCATTAACAATCTCAAAGTTTTATTTTTATTTCATAGACTTTATATAACCTTTTAGAAAAAAGAATAAAACATGGGGGTCACCAGACTAATTTTCTTTCAGGAGAGCAAAATTTACCCCTACCCCCACATAATTTGAGGATAATTAAATATACAAAGGTTCTGAGTGTACTTTTAAAAATCTGGCATTAGCAATCTCAAAGTTTTGTTTTTATTTCATAGACTTGTTTGTTTGTTTTGTTTGATTTGATTCTTTACGTCCACTCAACAATCTTTCAGTTATGCGGGACAGTCTTCCTGGGTTGAACCAGTACTAAGCTAGGATAAATGTGTCTTGCTCAAGGACCACAACGCAGTGACGCCGGTGAGGCTCGAACCCGCGGCCCTTCGGTCTCGAGTAAAGCACTCTACCACTGAGCCACTGCGCTCCCTCACCTTTAAGTAAAAAGAATAAAAAATGCGGGTCACCAGACTAATTTTCTTTCAGGAGAGCAAAATTTACCCCTACCCCCACATATTTTGAGGATAATTCAATATAGAACGTTATGGAGTGACCTTTTTGTCATTTATATCAATTTATATTACTGGTAGGAAGTAATTCATTATTATAAAGCTGAAAAAAGAAGACGAAAGAAACTAGAAATGTGTCCATGGGACACGGATGCCCCCGCTATTGCCAAATTCGCATAAATAGGCCATTGTCATTAACAAAGGGCCATAACTCTAATAATAATCGGTGGATTTTATCTGTAATCGAACTTGACCTGTATTTTATGATTACATACCTGTGTATGAAATATGAATCCAATACACCAGCGTATTCAAAAGATATCGCCGGGAAACCATTTTTCATACGGAGATCAAGGGCCATAACTCTGATAATAATTGGTTGATTTTATCCGTAATCAAACTTGACCTGTATTTTATGATTATATACC
Source organism: Loripinus fragilis (assembly GCA_964019695.1). Taxonomy (NCBI): domain Eukaryota; kingdom Metazoa; phylum Mollusca; class Bivalvia; order Lucinida; family Lucinidae; genus Loripinus; species Loripinus fragilis. The sequence goes on from OZ026522.1 coordinate 93,724,504, forward strand.
TGTGTATGAAATATGAATCCATTTCACGAATGTATTCAAAAGATATCGCTCGGAAACCATTTTTCTTACCGAGATCAAGGGCCATAACTCTGATGATAATTGGTGGATTTTACCCGTAATCGAACTTGACCTGAATTTTATGACTATATACCTGTGTATGAAATATGAATCCAATACATAGCTGTTTTCAAAAGATATTGCCTGGAAACCATTTTTCATTCGGAGATCAAGGGCAATAACTCTGATAATAATTGGTGGATTTTGTTCATAATCGAACTTGACCTGTATTTTATGATTATATACCTGTGTATGAAATATGAATCCAATACACCAATGTTTTCAAAAGATATCGCCCGGAAACCATTTTTCGTACGTACGGGACAGGACGTACGGGACGTACGTATGTACATAAGTCAAACCTGTCTTAAGCAAGCGGTCAAGGGATAACCCAAAATCGCTTGCTTAAGACAGGTGGCTGCTTAATAGAGGTTCAGCTAATATGGCCATATGATCGAGGATACCCATATAATAAAGTTAAAAATTAAGAAGAATAAGGGTATACTGGTGCAGTTATTGCATTTCTTCATAAAATATATAAATGAAAGAAAAAAAAACATATAACAAAAAATATGAATTAAAACAAAATCATGTCCATTCAGTCTAAAGATTCCCATGTATGTCAAAAGAGTTTTGCCTAAAACTGCTAACCCTATTTTTCTAGAAGTTAAAACTTGATTTTGATAAGCAAATGCATGTTTAATGGCCATCGTATATTGAACATGAAGAGAATGTTGTTAGAATTGTAAATTTATTCAGGTGAAAAAAGAATCGAAAAATTGTGAAAATTTTGTCACTCAAAAATAACTTATTTTTTTTCTCAAAAGCTATTGCTTGTTGACTCTTAGCAAACATTGCATCCTTGTGTAGTAAGTATGCCTCCAGCAAAGGGTATTACTTTGCATTTTGTTTTTCATACATTTACCGTTAAACATCTGTCACGGTATGGATGGATGCACTTTGGCAGCGGCAAAACGCTTTGAAGTCGACAAATTTATCGGCTGACTGGCTGTGATATTTATCTACGACTGGTTACCCGCTTGCAATAATGGTTACCCGCTTACAAAAAAAAATCAACAAGTGGTGTTCGATTAGCGTACCGGTAATCAGGTTTTTGGTTACTGTCGACGCTGTTTTTAATCCATATGTGCTGGTTTCCTGTACCATGCCATAGTGTTTGATTAGCGTAAACACTCGAACTTAGTTGAATTCGGCTGCGTGGCCGTTGTGGATCGATTGCGCCACAAACTTCCAAATAGTTGGACCCAATAACCTCCGCATAGGGTAGCGGCCGTTAAAGAATTTATTCTGGGAGACACCACTGCTGGGGAGTTAAATTGCACCAAGCATATGACTGGTGCAAAAAAGTTAAAATCGATGAAATTTAATCAACCTGGCCGCTAACAAATGGCCGTTTAAGGACACACTTTCAGCGTTTTGGGGCGAATTTCGTTGACCGCTGGCCGCGTTGGACAGGTGCACGCTTAATAAAGGTGCATTTGCATTGAAAATCGTGCGGGGGGCTCTGAAATGGCCGCTTATGAGAGGGTCACGCTTAATAGAGGTGGCCGCAACAGCAGGTTTGACTGCACGTACGTATGTATGTACGGACGTACGGACAAGGGTGATGCTATATGCCCCCCCCCCCCATTATAATGGCGGGGGCATAAAAAATGTCTAATAGGTGCCCACCCAGGAATTGACCCTGGTCCCCTGGTTTAAGAGTCTGACGCGCTAAACACTAGGCTACGAGGTCAGATCGTGCGCAGCCCTAATTAACCGTATATATTGGACACACAATCTGAGTACCGGCCATATTCGTTTTTGCATACACGGTATAAACTTGATAATTTTGTCTATTGTTTGATTTCGCCAGATCTATTTATCAGTATTTGGTACTGAGACGATCATTTATAATAACAGGTTGATAGATATTTCGGACACATTTTAGTTACTTTATTTTGTCCAGAAAATGCGGAAATATCCACCTGACTTAAGCGTTTCTGATACCTGTATTGATGCGAATTTGAAAATGGTCGAAAGACGGGACCCAGACAACTTTCTCCGTTTCCCGCAGCAGGAATGATGCGCGTGGACAATACCCGAAATTGCCCTTAATATTTGTGTTCCAGGGCCAATCCATTTATAAGCGATAAACATGTTAGCTGTCGTAAAATGAAGTGGCCTGGAACGAGTTTATTCATGATACCGAATCCATGCATTACCAGCATGAGTTGCCTTGTTAATACATGGGTTTGTGCTAGTTTAACATGACTTAAAAGCATGCGGCACAGATTTTAAGCAATTTAACATTTTATAACACATGTTTCTGAAATTACAATATGTACAGACCAATAAACAAACTTGCATTCTTAAGCAGTGCACATCCTAATCTCAAGTGCTGTTTCAAAACAGACCTTGGCACTGAGGTAATGAAACTTTTTTCATACTCAACTGAGCATGAAGTTTCAACTGCTCATAAAAACTAAAATGCTGAAAAAGAAAAGACTTTTCTTGCTTTTAAATTCTCAGATGTTGAATTTATCATGCTAATAAATGTTAAAATGCCAACAATTGTTGGCATTTTAACATTTATGAGCAGGATAAATTTCATGCTCAGTTGAGTTCAGCATCAAAAAAAGTTTTATAACCTCAGGGTCAGTTGGGGTTAATTGTAAGCTCTTTTGACACTAATCAAGACAAATCAGTGAAGTGGGTCACATACCTGCATTAAACTCTGAGCTCCTAGTCTAAAGTCTGGCGCAGTGGTAACACTATAGAACGCCTTCATCTTACGTTTTTGCAGCCATTTATACACATAACTCCTTCTATTATATCGGCGATATTCTTTCAGCATTTCTGCATGGTCATTACCCTGTAAATGTATCAACTGAATATTTTATGAGATTGTTGAAAAGGACTGCAGGCATAAGTGCTTATAAAAAATGTCAATTCAGATCATGAAAAATGTCAATTCAGAGTACATGTATACTGACGGACTTTAAAAACGCTACACTAACTTCCCTTTATATCAACTGTTGTATTAAAATTCCTAAGCTTCAATGATGTCATAATGAGTTGGCTTCTTCAGCAAACACTTTAGTTATAATTGTACAACTAAACTAAACAGCGTTGATTTCTCCGTATTTAGTCACTAATGAAAAAAGTCAATAAGCAATGCTTATTAGATACCCCCCGCACAGTAAGAGTCAGTGAAAAAACTTGGAAAGTTATAGTTCAAACAAGAAGACCTTAGTTTTGATAAGAAGATTTCAGTAGAATCTGTGAAAACAAAAATTATAAACTCCTTCGTGCATATGTTCAATGTGTCTACATTGTGTCGGCAAAGTATCAAATTGCTGCATCAAAAGCTGTAGTAGGACTTGATCTGCCCATAAAGGCACTATCCATGCATATACAAAAGCCATATAAGGGAATAATTGTCTAAGTTCTCACAGCTGTCATTTTGTAAAAATTATTTTTTGTGAACCAAACTCCTTCATGCATATGTTCAATGTGTCTACATTGTATCGACAGAGTATCAAATTGTTCCATCAAAAGCTGTAGTAGGAGTTGATCGGCCCATGAAGGCACCATCTATGCATATACAAAAGCCCAATAAGGGAAAAATTGTCTAAGTTCTCACAGCTGTCATTTCATCATAAATTATTTTTTCTGAACAAAACTCCTTCATGCATATGTTCAATGTGTTTACATTGTATAGGCAAAGTATCAAATTGTTCCATCAAAAGCTGTGATAGGAGTTGATCGGCCCATGAAGGCACAATCTATGCATATACAAAAGCCTTCTTAGGGAAAGATTGTCTAAGTTCTCACAGCTGTCATTTTGTCAAAAAATATCATTTCTAAACCAAACTCCTTCATGCATATGTTAAATGTGTCTACATTGTATAGGCAAAGTATCAAATTGCTCCATAAAAAGCTGTGGTAGGAGTTGATCGGCCCATAAGGGCACCGTCTATGCATATACAAACACCTTATTAGGGAAAAATTGTCTAAGTTCTCACAGCTGTCATTTTGTCAAAAATTATTTTTTCTGAACCAAACTCCTTCATGCATATGTTCAATGTGTCTACATTGTATGGGAAAAGTATCAAATTGTTCCATCAAAAGCTGTGGTTGGAGTTGATCGGCCCGTGTATGGCCTATAATAGCATAAGCATAAAGCACTATATTAAAAGCCATTTAGAACTACAAAGGGAAATAACTCTAATAGAATTGGCCCCTAGCCCTTACTTTTTTGTCTAAAGTATTTGTCTTGCATACATGAACATGTTTGCAAGGTTTGATGAAAATCCAGCAATGACTCTTCGAGTTATTAAGGAAACAAAGCGTTACGGACGGACGGATGGACGGACGCACGGACGGACGCACGGACAACGTGAAAACAGTATACCCCCTACAAACAAAGTTTGCGGGGGGTATAAAAAAATTTAAGTAGTAGTCATCGTATAAAAGGGTACAAACAGATAAAACTTAAATACGCAAATAAGCTGTATCGCAGACCTGCCAATCAATATGAAAATGATTCGTCGATGACTAGAAAAGTCTATGACACAAATTTGATACCTCTAAGTTTCTTGATTTAAAGAAGTAAGGACTCTTTCACTGATAACATTTTGTCACATGAAACAGTCAATCCATTTCTCAAAAAGCTTACATTTGAATGTGTTAATTTCATCTTTATTAATATTGGACAAGTTTTCTATGTGTTACTTACAAATGAACACTCTTTAACATACAATCAAAATGATTGTTCTGCATTCTTTTCGAGACATACATTTAAGCTGCTTTCCAAGTGTTGCGTTTTTAATGTCTGTTAGTATATATAAGAGCCAGATCATGAGATTTTGGTACTTCTAACATATGCAAGCAGCATTGGCTCAGACTGAATCTCTCACGACTATTGTGTCAGAAATCACCTTTGAACTGGAGAGCTCCTCCTCCAAAACCAGACAGTTCTTCCTTTAAAATTGACAGCCTCTGTACAAGGACATAAATTATGCCTCATATATGGGAGAAAGATTCACTTGAAAAAGATAATGACTCATGAAGCAAATTACAGCCTACCATGTCAGTAATATATTGTTGTCTATCTTATCTTTCTTCTATTTAATTGAGAGGGGATCTTTTCTTTATGCCCCCCTCAAGTCCAAGGGTATCTAAAAGGGAGGGGCTAAGGGGTCAATATTACCATTTTTAGGTGTGATCTACGATTTTTTAGGGCCAAGACCAGCAGTATCACAACCATTTTTTCACCAATAAATAAGCACTAGTTGAAGACAGAAAATGCTTTTTTTTAATTTAAACTCCTCACTGATAATTTGAAGTAAAAACTCTGGTCCCGAGGACTTCAAATTAAGGAGATCTGACTGTACAGTTAAACCTGTCTTAAACGACCACTCAAAAAGAACACTAAAATTGTTTTTCAATACCGATTATCGCTTAATGCGGGTCTAAAGTATTGCAGAATAGCATTTTGCAATACTTTCGACCTTCATCAAGCTAATATTTTCCATTGAGACCTTTGTTTTGTCAATTTTTAAGTGGCAGCTTAAGACAGGTTTTAGTGTACCTAATTTGAAACAATCAAAGTGAACTTTCACATTGGTGCAGTCAGATCAGAGCCTTACATATTTACTAGCTAGTCTCTGTAGCTGAGCAGGCTTGTAGTACACAAAAACTTAAAAAGAGGTTTTTCCACAAAGTAACTAAAATCATGATGACTTACCACTATGATATGTCCACAAACCATTAAACTTATTTTCTTTGTCAAAGCATTAACAAAATATAACAACTCTGGACGAACACATGGAAAACCAGTAAGCACCAATACTTGTGGCCTGAAAATACAAGATAATACATACAGGCCTTTTGTTAAGAGTGCATACCAAAAAGTTAATTTTCTTATTTCTAACCAAAACATATGTTGTGGGTACTCAAAAGAACCGTCTCAATGAGGTGGTTCTTTTGAGCACCCAAAACATATATTAAAACTGATTGGTAAGAATATATTTAAAATTTTACGCACAAAAAGATTGTTTATCTAAATCTTTGTTGTAACATAACACATTAACCTGATACATTGTGACATGCTCATATAAGGACAAGTAGTGTTCAGCTACAGCACTGTTCCATATTGGGAAACAAAGTTTGTGGTACCTATTATTTGTAACTTTTCTGATATACAGGTAAATTCTTATTATTTTCCTTTATCACATGATCATGTCTACATATAATGCCATGTACATTTAAAGCTGATAAACCACTAGTGGTTTACATATTCATTACCATTATGTAATGACGGCCATGACAACTTTGGACAAATAATGACAAAATCTTGACATTTTCACGCAAAAAAAATGCTATTTCATAGAGATTTTAATGCCAGATGATAATTAGAATCTAAAAATGATGCTCATGTATTATTGATTATATTAAACTTGTTGCGAAAAAGCAATACAGTGGTCGGTAAGCCTTGCATTTTATCTCTTTTCCTCAACCCTTTAAATAAATTCAACGAAACATGAGATGAGCACTCATGTAAGTCATAAGATCTTTTTTTTAAATATACAGGTAAATCCTTTTTTATTTCCTCTACAAAATGGAGAGATGACACATAGCCTCCATATATATACAGACAGACAGTCCTCAGCAAAAATTGTAAAACTTTATCAGACTGCTCCTAATATGGATCAGTCTTATCTGTTGATACCCTCTAAGGGAGAATACAAGATTCCTGTTCCCATAAAATTGGCATTTTTCCTTGACCACCATAACAAAATCTTCATTTTCTATGTTTCTCCTGAACATCTTGGAGAGCCTAACTGACCATATAGGACACACTTAATCAAGTACAGTGAAGGCCCCTAATATGGCGCACTTAAGCCTTTTAACCTCCTTTGGATAAAATAAGAAAGAAACAAAATTCAAAAAATGTGCACAGCCAAATAAAGTAATCATTATATATTATTTACATAGAGTTCAAAACGAAAAATTTTTTCCCGATATCTAGCAACTTTGATTTGAAGTGCACAACCCCCCCCCCCCCCCCCCCCCCCCCCCCCCCCCCTGTTTTAGGATAACGAAAATAGTCCCCTAACATTGCGCACCTTCTGCAAAATTTTCAACAACTTCTCTTTAATGAATTGCTTTTACAAAATATACCAGGGAAAGTAGTCCAAGGTTGTTCTCAACAATTTACTACATCAAAAAAATTGATTTAAAAAATCAATTATTTGAAGTCTGGGTCATTTGAAATTTAGGTATTAAATTTTCTAACAACTTTTGCAATTTTTTGCCGAAATCCTCCCCTGCTCAGCAGTGAAAGCTTAAAGTGAAAACCTTTTGCTGTTTTTCTCTTTCCAAAAGCAGCCTGATACTTAACATCAAAAAGAGATTTTATCTGATTAAATGTGACATAATCACTCAGGCAATGTTAGGGGTTGCGCAATGTTAGGGGACATGACTGTACTCAAAAAGACCTGTTTAAATCAACCATTTGTATACTAATGACTCCTAAATGCGTACTTTGGCAAACATTGAAGACCCAGATGAAATGCTGCATAATGCAGCATTTCATCAGGGTCTACACTATTTGCTAAGACAAACCAATCTTCAAAGAAAGAGATACAATTTTCTTTTTATTAGAAAATTGTAACCCGTGACCCCTCAATATATACAATGGACCATCCCAAGTTTATTGTATCAAACCAGAAGATTCCATCAGTACAAAAAAGTGTAAGGATAAGGAGGCTGGGGAGTTAAAACTTCTGAATATTTAGGGCGAGTATGGTAGCTAAGATGGCTTCAATTCCAAATTATGCCGATAGTACCAGTTTGTAATAGCTGTCTGTGGTTTCAAGAACAATTGTGCAAAAAATCCATTATTTGAAATCAGACCATCAATTTATGTTTTGTCTTAAATCAAATATCAATCCTACACAAATTGACTCAATTTACAATGGAATTTCTTTTGCAAGTCTTTTGCATAAAACATAGCTAACTTTAAGAAGAATATGAGACTGATTTGGGCAGCATTCCCAATTCGACCAATAAAAACAACTTCGCCCCATTTGACTTAAAGTAGAACTTGGTTTTTTTTTGTGTGAAACTGTGGCCCAAGCCATATGCTTGTCCATAAAGGTGATTTCTTGAACAAGGGCCATAACTTTAGAAATTTTCTCAGAAATCTGTCAAAAATTATTCAGGTATTCCTATTCGTATCCTGTAAAATCTGATCAAGTTCCAACTCTGAGGCTCTTATAGTTAAATCAGTATTTTGTTGGCAATGCAGGCATGACAAACAGAATCACAAACTGATTTTAGCACACACATAGGAAAACGCAAAAATATGCCCTACCAACTTTGAGGAAGATGGTGGCATAAAAGAGGTAAAATGCCCCATTGTAATAGACTGGCATAAAACGTAGCATTCCAAAGCATATCCTTAGGAAAAGGCCTTTAACCCTTTGTATTCTGATGGATTTCCCCATACAGATAAATACAATAAGGATAGAATTGTTCATTACATATTTAAAGTGGTCACAGGTAGATATTTCCAAATAATTATGTACTTCAGTCACCGAAGATTGTATTTATCTTAGCAAACAGTGCAAGCATAAATATAATAGACAGTTTTTATTAATACATACAAGAAGTCAGTACCTAAATGAACTGATGTCCAACAAAGGGTACAAGTTGGCATGTGCGCCCATTGAAGTCAGATCAGCCTGTGCATCAGTCTAGTCTGATCAGTCTTCTATGGGCGCTCTTTGGGTAGCTATCATGCAGAAAACTAAGATTGATCAGACTGCACAGATCGGTTTCAATCTTTGCTGTACGCACTTGCCAACTTGTACCTTGTGCTGGACACTGGCTGAAATAGTGTCTATAGAAAAAAGACCAAACTCTGACCTGGACCTGAGTTGCCAAAATACTAATTGTATATAGACATATGAGCCAAGACATGTTATTTCCAACAATGTAGCATTTTGACATGTGTAGACTCCGACAAGCATGTGCAGCCTCCTTTTAACCTTGAAGACTCCAAATGGTATTCACTCAGTTGCTTGATAATCATAGAACATTCATGCAACTAGCAAAGGCTCTGATTAGACTGTGGGTTTGTGCAGGCTGATCTGAGGCTTTGCTAGTCGCACATACCACATTGTTGGAAATATGTCGTGGCTCATATACCCGACAAAAAAAGAAACGCACCACTACGATTTTCCCCATTAAGACCTCCTTTTGATACGAAAATGTGAATTGTCATGAAATATTCATTTCTGATCAATTCTTACTAAAACTTGAGTGTAACTTAGATGAGTATCTGTACTTTCCCTATGTAGGCACAAAACACATCAAGGCGAATGGTAAACGAGTTTTGGAAACGTTAATTCAACGCTACTGTTTGCATGGAATTCCAAGTACGTTTTACATTTGCAAAGTATTAAAACGATATGTTGTTGTTATGTGAGACAACCAATGTGTTTATTGATGCTTTTTGTAATTCCAAAATCCATTTTCATTAGTTAGGACCGTTTAAATTGATGAAAACAATGCAGAAATCTTTAAATGTTTTGTAAGGTTTATCTGCAGTGTGGAATCATTATCCAAAGGGTAGTCTCAATACATAGGGTAATTAGCGTTCAATTATCGTGTATGATGAATTTAAAGATAGAGTTTGCAAAGAATAAGTGTCTGGGTACAATTTGGTCTACTGAGATGATTCAAATTGCTTGTACTTATCCAGCAAGAGAGCATTATAAAAAATGCTTATTTCCTGTGACTTTCCAATTTGACCCCCACTTTGTTTATGACCAATTTTCTTTAACACAATTTCGACGACAGATTGCAAAAGACTTGTGACGCAACAGTACATGACATACCTTTGCACTGATATAAACTAAACTGGCCTATCACTTGTGATCTTCCTGAGAGCAGAACAGTTCTAAGTGGTGCGTTTCTTTTTTTGTCAGGTATATTATCTATTATTATACCTCATGTGAATTCCCCTTACAAAACTTCCATAGACGAACTACTCATATTTTATAATATCACCCGCTGCTATAGTGACGGCGAATACTGTCACTTGTTTGCCTTAGCAGCGGGGGATATTGTAAAATATCCGTCGTTTGTCTGATGCCCAACGCCAATGCGCGTACGGTTCGTTCACTTCAGGATACGTTCTACAGCAATGGCGGACACGTGCATGATTTTGGCCACTTTAAACTCCCAATAACTTTGTTGTTCATGGTCAAAAACATAAAGTGTGGGTACTCATTTTCTTAGTTAGGACCAGCGGAACATGTTGAGACCAAATTTGAGCGGATTAGGCGAAATTTTCTTGTTTGCATCAAAATCGCACACGGTAAAGTATCTCCATTTAAATGACGCTGCTTGGTATGAAGTTTGACGTCATCAGTTTTTATGAAGTAATTTATTTATCCGAACGTCAGTGATCAGTTCGAGCATTCAAACTGTTACAAACAGAACCGTTTTTGTAAAAAATATATATTTCATTCATGCATTCCCTTTGGAACTCCCCTCACCATGGCAAGTCTAAGAGAAAACAAACAGTAGAAATTAAAGGATCTTATGTTTTGTTTGGTATAATAAAACAAATATTACATTCCCTGAGAGGGTGATGGTCAAAAATATCATCCCTCGAAATATGATTATCAACCTCGGCTGCGCCTCGGTTGATAATCACTTTCCTCGGGATGATATTTTCGACTATCACCCTCTCAGGAAATGTAATATTTATATATTATTATCTATGTAAATTAATTGACCAAAAAGGAATGAAAACTGTTGGTGTTAGAGATTACACAAAACAGGCACCCCATAAGTGTTGGGGATGTAAAGAAAATGTCTAAGTTCCATGTGAAGTGGGTGTAAAAAAAAATGTCTAAGTTCAAAATCCAAAGCAAATATGAGAAAACATATATCAAAACTGCACAAATTAGGAGGTGCACATCTTCAATATGTCAGGAATCAGTAAGCAAGGTTTGAATAAAAAGGGATGAAAACTGTTGGAATTTCAGATTGCAGAATGTAAGCACCCCAAAGGTGGTGTAGAAGTAATAATATCTAAGTTAAACACTCAAAGAAATATAAGAAAATATTTATCAAAGTTACACAAAATAGGAGGTGCACATCTTCAATATGTGAACAATCATTGTCCAAAGTTTGAATATAAAGGAATAGTGAAAGCAGATGGAGTTACAGATTTTACAAACCAGACACCCCCTAAGTATTTCGGATGGAAAAATGTCTAAGTTCAGCACCTCTCAAAAATGTTTATCAAATGTGCACAAAATAGGAGGTGCACATCTTCATTGTGTGAACAATCATTATGAAAAGTTGAATATAAAGGAATGAAAACTGATGGAGTTACAGATTACATAAACCAGACCCCCATAAACCAGACCCCCATAAACCAGACCCCCTTAGGCATTTCAGATGGAAAAATGTCTAAGTTCAACACCCCCAAAAATGAGAAACTATTCATGAAAGGTGCACAAAATAGTAGGTGCAAGATAATGCTTTGAGACAATCATTTTGGCCTCCAACCACATCTTAACCCATATTAGCCTAGCATCCTTTTTGTGGGATATAGGCAAACAGTGCATACCCAGATCAGACGCCGCAGAAGGCGGCATCTGATCAGGGTCTCCACTTTTTGCTTACAGAATGTTCTGTTGAAAGTTTAATAAAAATGAAAAATACCACCCAAAAACCCTTAAAACTCAAATGGACTGGTCCAATTGATAAGAGCGGGAAATTCCTTTCGGCTTAAATGTGTTAATGGAAACAATGGGAAGTTACCTGAAATTTTTGATATGATCTTCTACAGAGACTAACTTCAATGCTGTCTGTAGTGCACCTTTATATACATGGGCTTGTGAGGACGAGCCCCAATTCACATCTGAAATCAAATCAAACTACATGTCTCATAATCTAAGTTTCATTTGCATGCTGGGCAATTTTTCATGTTTTTCTAGTCTGCTGATTTTTGTCAAAAGTTAACTTTTTCAAACTAGAGGACCTAAAGGTCCTGAGGTGCTCACCTGATTTCCTTAATAATGTTAAAATAGGTCAAGGTCAACTGCAGCTTATAATGAAACAAATTTTGTTTAACCATATATGGGGGTTGCAGCCATTTTTGTCAAGCAACCTAAACAATCTAATGAATAATCCACCAAACAGCCCAGTGATTTCTGAGAAAAAGATGTTAAGATAGGTGTGTGGCGGTCCAAATGAGTGGCTTTGGATAAAAGGTCACAGACCTGCTTGACATTTGGTACTTAATATAAAACCAATGTCTCATTAGGTTTAACATTTCTCACAAGTATTATGATTTGGCTTAAACACTTATAGAAAAATGAACATTTTAAGATTTTCCCCATATAAATGCATTAGGAATCAAATTGACATTGCCATAAAGTAGGTCAAGGTCAAGCTAGATTCATCATTTGCGCAAACCTGGTACGGCCCACATCCCCAATGCTACATACCAAGTCCTGAAGCCAATGGCCTTTTGGTTCCAGAGAAGAAGATATTTAAAGAGTTTTTACCATATATGGGCATGGTGGCCATCTTAGTCATGTGACCATAACAATTTGTATAAATTTTGGCTAACGAATCATAAGGGGTTGTCATAAGAAAATTTATTTCAATTAGCCAAGTGGTTTCTGAGAAAACCATGTTTTAATATGTTGATGGGACTCTAATATGAGCGACCTTGGCTGAAAGGTCAAAGGTCAACCTTGACCTTTGAAACTTATTTATAGACACTAGATTGAACATAGCAAGTGAGAATAATGACTTTGGCTTCAACAGTATTCAAAAAATCAACTTTTCAAAAAAATTCACATTTAAATGCATTAGGAAGCAAATTTGGTCTTGACGTTAAGTAGGTCAAGGTCATCTTGGGATCATCATTTGAACAAACTTGGTAGGCCCCACATCCCCAATGCTACATACCAAGTCTCAAGGTCACTGGCCTTCTGGTTCTGGAGAAGGTTTTTTACCATATATGGGCGTGGCGGCCATCTTTGTCATGTGACCAGGACCATTTAAACAAACTTTTGTTCCCACGTCCTAAGGAGTCTCCATATGAAATTTGAGTTTAATTGACCCAGTGGTTTCAGAGGAGATGTTTGAAAATGTTGACGGACGGATGGACTGATGACGGATGGACGGACCGATGCCGGAGTGACTGGTATACTATTAGCTCACCCAGCTCAGGTGAGCTAAAAATTCTTTCAGGAACACTATCCGAGTGTGAAATGGTTTGGATCCAGATCAGGACCAACAATTTGTTAGTCCTGATCTGGGTACAAACTGTTTGCAAAGGTTATCCCTAGTTATCGGCAGATGACAAAATTCCCTGCTAGCATGCTAAGAGTTAACAAAATATTTTATTACCTTGTTCAATTAGAACCCTTAAACTTTGGAAAACTACCAGATGGTAAACATCATCTCATGTTTCTGCCAATCACTCTCACTTCAGTTATCTACATATAGTAGATTTTGCATAGCTTTCAGTTAATATTATATCTCTAACCACTGCATAAGAGCAGAGGGGTATCCTGGATTTCTGGAATGGGAGTTTGTATGTATAAAGGTGTGGGGGGTTCGCTTTGCTGATTTTATCTTATTTTATCTAAATTATCACATGAAAATGAAATAATTTGGTCTCAGGGAGAACAAATTATTTCATTTTCATAGGATTTTAAAAACGGGGGGGCTAGGAGGGGGTTCAAGCGAACCCCCTAAGCCCCTCTGGATCCGCCACTGCAGAGTCGACTATTTGGCTCAATGGTGAGAGCATTGGACTTGTACCTGCGATGGACAACTTATACCTGTGCAAACACGATTTGATTCCCGCCCAGGGTGCGGGAGTTTTTCAGTTATGCTTTATACTTGTTACGGCTTTAATGGTGTATATTTACATTCTCATTGCTGTGCAATCTGATCAACACTTTGTTATTCGTTCTTTGGATAGTAATATAGTTAAATTTGCTTTGTGCCAAATTTCAATATTGCAGCTAGTCTTTGTAGCTGAGCAGGCTTGACTGAGCCTTACCTGGTGACAAACTAGGACGATAAGCTTTCTCCTGTTTGTGGCCTAACTATAGAGAACACTAGGTGAGTGTCTTTTGATGTCAAGTTTACCAGGCAAGGCTTTGAGAACGCTTGTTGACATCGCGAGGCTTGCCGAGGGATTCAACATGCATTCTCAAAACCAAGTCTGGTAAACTTGACATCAAAAGAGACGAACCTGCTATTCTATTTAGCACTATACCCATTGGTTTACTCTTCAAACTAGAGATTATGACGTAATTATTGATGATTGTGTTGATTCAGCGTCATTGGCGACATCATTCAAAAAGTGCAACGTCATCATGACCTGATAAAGGCACATGCCGTGCGATATACAACTTGTTTGTTTGATTTGATTTTTTACGTCCCATCAACAATCTTTCAGTTAAACAGCGAAGGTCTTCCTGAGTTGAACCAGTACTAAGCTAGGATAAATGTTTCTTGCTCTAGGACCACAGCGCAGTGATGACGGTAAGCTGGAACCCACGGCCCTTCGGTCTCGAGTCAAGCACTCTACCACTGAGCCACTGCGCTCCCTACAACCTTTATCAGACCAACTTGTAACAATGCAATAATATATGCAGTAACTGATAAATAAGATAAATGTTATCACTTACCTGGTTTAGAATAATGTACATATACAAAGAGGGCCGCTATCACAGCAAAGGTCACTAAGGCGGTCCACCAGTTGATAACAAACATCACGGTAATACATAACAAGGCACCGAGTAAACTTAACCACATACTGTAATACTTGAAGGAAGGTCTCCAACCTGAATTAAACAACAAAACATCAAGGTAATATATAACAAGGCACCGAGTAAACTCAACCACATACTGTAATACTTGAAGGAGGGTCTCCAACCTATATAAAACAAACATCACGGTAATACATAACAAGGCACCGAGTAAACTCAACCACATACTGTAATACTTGAAGGAGGGTCTCCAACCTATATAAAACAAACATCACGGTAATACATAACAAGGCACCGAGTAAACTCAACCACATACTGTAATACTTGAAGGAGGGTCTCCAACCTGAATAAACCAATCAAAGAAATTACAGTGCAAAACATCACAGTAATACATAACAAGGCACCGAGTAAACTTAACCACATACTGTAATACTTGAAGGAAGGTCTCTAACCTGAATAAACCAATCAAAGAAAGTACAGTGCAAAACATCACAGTAATACATAACAAGGCACCGAGTAAACTTAACCACATACTGTAATACTTGAAGGAAGGTCTCTAACCTGAATAAACCAATCAAAGAAATTACAGTGCAAAACATCACAGTAATACATAACAAGGCACCGAGTAAACTTAACCACATATGCCTGTTTCTCCCCGATTCGTGCACTCTCACTGGATTCGTACATGTGTTTTTGTTCGACAAATCGCTCGCGCATGATAACTCGCGTGTCAATATTCCGGTCATTCATTTTGTCAAGTTTAGCAGAAGAGCTGATCTTACATTTAATACATCAGCGATGAGGAAAAAACAGGTAAATCGTTCTCCTTCTATTGCAAAGACATGTATTTAATTACTATCTACCAAAAAATAACTCACTTTTTCATGTTATTATCCTCAAAATTTTGTTTTTCTGTCCTGATAAAAGTTGTTTTGCGTCTGCAAAAGCCGCCATCTTTTATGAGTGCTGACAGTTGTCACGTGACCTATCTGATCTGTGTCCTTGAGGCGCATCGGAATAGAACAGAATATTTTTCTTACAATGGGTGCTCCATCCCCAATTAGCATCCAATTAGGGTATTCAGGCTGAAACAAGGTCAGATGTTTATCAAATTCAAGGCTTATAATAATTAACAGTGCAAAATATTCGCACCTGCATTAAAGCCAGCCAAACTTTATTTTTATTGTTTTTTTTTTTATAAATTAAAAGGGTACCTTCATTAGTGTCATGCCCCCCCTCCCCAACACATCAATCAACCCACCTTCACAATGGATAGCTTGATTGTTTTGTAAGACGGTGGTCTTAATTTTCAGGTTAAACCCATCAAGAATGACAAGAAGTATCGAAGGTATTCAGCTGAGACTATGATTCAGGCTTATGAAGCTGTGAAGACCAAGGGTATATCTGTGTGTAGGGCAGCGTTACAGTTTCGAGTTCCAGTTCAGACATTACGAGATCGAATCAAGGGAAATATCGACCCACATAATCTTCATTTAGAAAGTGAGACAGTGTTCACCCATGAGGAGGAACTGACCCTGATAGACCATATAGAAGCCATGTCAGAACTTGGATATGGTCACAGCAATGTTCAACTACAGTACATAGCTGGAGATTTGGCACATGCATTAGGGAAGAGATCCTCAAATAAAGCTCTCAGCAACAACTGGCTTTATAGCTTTTTAAATAGATGGAGTGACCGTATTGCTTCTTTGAAACCAAGGTCTCTTGAAAGCAACTGCGCAAAATCCTCCAGCCCTGAGATAATTGAGAAGTATTATAGTAACTTAAAAACAGTATTGGAGAAATATGAGTTGCAGGACAGACCCCAATTTATTTACAATCTGGATGAAACTGGTATCCAACCAGAGCACAGACCACCCAATGTGATTGCATCCATTAACAGCAAACCACAAGCCATTACATAACCAAGGTCAACCACAACTACAGTGATTGCTTGCGTCAATGCGGTTGGAAACTCAATACCACCTTATTTTGTTTTCAAGGGAAAACGCTTTAACCCAGACTTGATGAAGGGTGCAACTCCTGGAGCCAAGGGGGTAATGTCTGACTCAGGATGGTCAAATAGCATAATCTTTAGAACTTATCTAGAAGATCACTTTTTGCCACATGTACGAAGGGGAAATGATGATGAGCAACCTATTTTGCTTTTATATGATGGCCATTCTATGTTTCACCTCAATTAATTGAATGGGCAAACTCTAACAATCTAATCCTGTTTGTATTACCAGCCCATACTTCTCATTTGCTACAACCCCTAGATGTATCAGTTTTTGGCCCCTTCAAGAAGTACTACTACAATGAATGTGCTACTTATATGAAGTCAAATATTGGGCAAACTTTAACAAGATATGAAATGTGTGAGATGGCATGCAAAGCTTATCTAAAAGCCATGACTCCAAATAATATCATTTCTGGATTCAAGAAAACTGGGATTTACCCATGCTCAAATGAGGCTATTAACAAAGAAAAACTTTTCCCAAGTGAATGTTTTAGAGATGAAGAACCATTTAAAAAAGTACAAGCAATAAAATCAAGTAAAGAAGCAATAATGGCATACTTGCAGGAGAAGATGGATAAAAAATCACCATTAACATGTCAATGTTCTGTAAAAAAATCAGAAGCAAAGGAGCCATCAAACCCTAAACCAAAGCCAGGTGGACAGGCTATAACAGAGGCACCATACATGACTGCGTTTGCCGATCATGAGCTTGAAAAAGAAAATATAAAACCATCTCAGCCTGTGGAAAAGAGAAAAATACAATAAAAGCACCGCAAGCACTGCATAATACCCCGCCACTGCTGGGGGCACCAAAAGTTATTTTGTGAGATATATAATGCCTAAATAGCAACAGAACTGAGATAGACAGTGATATGACGTCCTTAGTCACAATATGTAACCTTTGATGGTCAACATATCTGTGAAGTTTCATTCAGATACTCCATATAGTAAATGAACTACAGGTCAAAAACCATTTTTCAGATCAATCAAGGGCGGATAACTCATGAACTGGAAAGGTAAGGGTGACGGTCCTTACTAAAAATTTGTAACCTTTGATGTTCAACATATCTGTGAAGTTTCATTCAGATATTCCATATAGTAAATGAACTACAGGTCAAAAACCATTTTTCAGATCAATCAAGGGTAGATAACTCATGAACTGGAAAGGTAAGAGTGAAGATCCTTAGTCACAATATGTAACCTTTGATGATCAACATATCTGTGAAGTTTCATTAAGATATTCCATATAGTAAATGAACTACAGGTCAAAAACCATTTTTCAGATCAATCAAGGGCAGATAACTCATGAACTGGAAAGGTAAGAGTGATGGTTCTTTGTCACAGTATGTAACCTTTGATGTGAAACATATCTGTAAAGTTTCATTTAAATATTCCACATAGTAAAGGAACTACGGGTAAAAAACATTTTTTAATTCAATCAAGGGCGGATAACTCACAAACGGGAAAGGTAAGAGTGACGGTTCTTAGTCACAATATGTAACCTTTGATGTGAAACATATCTGTGAAGTTATATTCAGATATTCCACATAGTAAAGGAACAATAGGTCAAAAACCTTTTTTCAGACCTATCAAGGGCGGATAACTCACAAACTGGGAAGGTCAGAGTGACGGTCCTTAGTCACAATATGTAACCTTTGATGTACAACATATCTGTGAAGTTTGATTCAGATATCATGAACAGTAAAGGAATAACAGGCCAGAAACCATTTTTCCAATACGAAAAAGGGCAGTAACTCCGTTAAAAATGGACGGATTTTGCCCATTAACAATCCCATACCACTCATCGCCGATAACAATATGTATGCAAAATTTGAAAAAATTCCGTGAATAAATACTCAAGTTATCGATCGGAAATGGTGCGGACGGACGGACGGACGGACGGACAGACGGACGGACGGACGGACGGACAGACAGACGGACAGACACCGAAGGGTATAACATAATACCTCGCCACACTTTAGTGGCGGGGTATAAAAAATACCAAAATGTAAGTCTAAGAAAATCTCTAAAGGAAGCCAAGTACTAACAAATACAAAGAAAAGTTCACCAAACTGCAAAAGAGCTATCTATGACCCTGTCCCATCTACCAGTGGTCTTAACATCATCAATGATAAAACCAAGAATGTCTTAACAAGTGATTCTGAAATGGATACGGATGTTGAATATGATGAGTCTGAGGTCTGCTGTGTTTGCAAAAGATTCTCACCTCCAACCCTGAATGATCGCCCATATCTTAAAATTGTAAACTGGGGTCACTGTGACAAATGTGGACATTGGGTTCACCTTACCTTCTGTTCAAAGCAGACAGTGCTAAGGAGAAATGACAGCTTCCTATGCTGTTATTGTCAATAATACATATACAGGAAGTGAAAACTTTGTAAATATGTTCTGTTCTAACAGTTACCATGGTTATTGATAGTTTTAAAGAGTTAACTTTAATTTATAACTTTAATTTAATGAACTTGTGTGAAATCATTAAAAGAAATACTGCACTAACATTCCAGCAAAGAGTAATATTACTTTAGAATACAGGTCAATATATAAAAATTCTGATGTCAATGCCTTGTCAAAATAGCAGCCTTAGCCCTTGCTTATACAAACAGTGAAGAGTTGAATCTATTTCCCCCTTGGAGGCCCCAAAATCTTCTGACCAATCAGATGTACGAATCCAGTGAGAAGCTTCTGGACGATTCAGATCAATGACCCACTTACAATTTCAGGTATGAAATTAGCGTTTTTTGTTTATTTTGTCTGCTGTTTGTTGATTTTATGAGTTACTCGAATGATTTTAAAACAAATTTTGCAAAAAAAAAGTTGATGTTATCACTGGCTATAGCGCATGCGCAGGCATTAACAATAACATGCACGAATCGGCGAATAAACAGCATACTGTAATACTTGAAGGAAGGTCTCCAACCTGAATAAAACAGTGAAAGAAATTAGTTTAAACTTTTATTTCATTTTTGTATAACAACATGTGTACATATAATACAATAAGTTCACATACAGATTGGTTTAAAATACAAAAAAAAGGGAATCAAAAGAAATTACAGTGCAGTCCCTCTATAACGCTATGTTTGGGGTCCATAGGAATGGACTGTGTTATGCATGAAACATGTTATAAAGGGACAATTTTACAAAGGTTACATGGGTGAAAGTTAAAATTTCCAAAATCCTGAACTTTTGAAAATCAAAATCTGAAAACTTGCAGTATTCCTATAAATATCAACAATTACAAGTTTAAATGGTGAATTGTCTTTTGATAAACTGAATTAAATCAAAGAAGCTAATAAGAATCTGCCAAATTCAGGATTTTGAGGCTGACTTTCTGTGGAAAGTCAGCCTCAAAATCTTGAATTCAGGAATAATCTTGAAAGCTTTCACCAATGACCTGGTCAAAAAAAAATTGGGATTCACAACAATGAACATGACCGTGCTATATCCAAATCTGTTTTTTAACAGGATGTCTTATAAAGGGACTGCAGTGTATTGCCTTATCTCCTCTTGATTAGCACCTGATATACACCTAGATAGTACAGCTTCATATTTGGAATCCTTGAGCATAAGTGGAAGTATAAGAAATCAATTATCTTGTTTGTAAAATAAAGATAAGTGACACTAATTTGAAACAGATAACATTAGCTCTGTAGAGCTGTAATTGCAACATAATATCTCTAACACATATCTACCTGCCCAACTCTATCTTCCCCTTTTAATATAGCGTCAGCAAGGGAGTTACTAGTACCATTTTTACACCTTTTAGTAAGGTGCAGCCAGGATTTGAACCCAAAACCTCCCGCACTGGCAATTAATGCTCTACCAACTGAGCTATTGAGGCGGTTGTGATTTATCAATGCATAAACTCTGGTAAGTTTCATCCAAACTATGTATATAAAGCACTCCAAGCTTTAGTCAAGTTGTGATTGGCAATGATTTGCCAAAGTATAAACTTTGTCTTTATCCACAAAAATAGGAGCAGTCTGAACTGGTTTCCACTGTTTGACATTCTAAAACTATATTTTACATACCTCATCGGGAACCGGAAGGCAAACTGTCTTGTTCACATTTTGAGATAAATATGATTATAAATTTAAAAAACTTTCAGGTGTCGGTATAATATGTTATTTCCACTCACCTGGAGATTTAGCTAATGAGTTATCAAAGCAGGAGTAGTTGATTAATGTATACGCCATCAGAAAAAAGTTAGAAATAATTGGAGCTATGGCATTCAAATCACCTGGAATAAAAAAACAAACATTATAAAGTCTCCTCCTGTCAGCTCAAGATTCTTATTACAAGGTCCCAAGGTTATAAAATTTCTTTCATGCTCAACAGAACTGAGCATGAAACTTCACCTGCTCATAAAAGCTAAATTGCTAAAAAATAAAGACATTTCTTGCTTTCAAACTCTCAGATGTTTTATTTATAATGCTAACAAATGTTAGAATGCCAACAATTGTTGGAATTTTAACAATAGTCAGCATGATACATTTCATGCTCAGTCGAGTTGAGCATGAAAAATGTTTTATAAACTTGGGAGTAGTTCTTACAGAATTGGAGCTATTTGGAGTTGGTCTGGAGCATGAAAAATGTTTTATAAACTTGGGAGTAGTTCTCACAGAATTGGAGCTATTTGGAGTTGGTCTGTAAATAAACTTTAACAACAAAAATTACCATACTTAAGTGCAAAATTCTACACCCATAAGAATACTGTAGCATAACTTTTTAAAAGTTGAAAACAGTGTAGATCATCAAGTTCTACAAAACCTTGGGCCTGATCTGGATCCAGACTATTTGACACTCTGGTTGTATTCCTGAAAGAAATTTTTGAAAAAGTAAATTTTGAAAAAAAAATCAGTGGACTACTAAATTACCCAGGAAGCAAAAAATTCAAGAGTAACTTTATACTTCCATGATAGGTAACCTCATCTCACTGGGTGGCACTTATCCCCCCACTATATTTTTGTCCTGTAAATGGATGCTTTTTACGTCTGCAGCATATATTCAAATGCACTTCACACTACATTTTATCATGGAAGTAAAATTACCTGGAATGCAGAGTTAGTGTGACTTTAAATCTCACAGTATTAACCCTTATCCTGCCAGTTTTGTCCTGAAAATGTCTGCTTTTTTTATTTTATCATGGAAACAAACACTATGAACCCAGACCAGGAACAGTCTGATCTGGGACCATATGGTTTTCAAGATAGGCTACCTAAGAACATAAGCAGACAAGAGAGCAGGCCACAAAAGTTGTGCTGGCGGGAAAGGGTTAAAACTTCAGAAACTGTTTAGTACTAACCTATAAGTATGAAGCCAAGCCCTATCACATAAGCCAGAACATACGCTCTCCGAGGATTCTCTCCCGTTCCATAACCTTTCGCAAAGAAATATATTTTAGGAAATATCTTGTCTTTACATAATGCCTGAAAAAAACACAAACAGGATTTAATTAGACACCAGTGTTCGCGTTTACGCCGTGATAATATCTAAATATGCAACGAAAATCGTTGGAACGCAAAATAGACAAGTAGCCTGCGTACATGGGACGCAAGATCAAATGCAGTTGACTTTCAGCAAATTTAAGCCAGCTCAGTAGTAAAGACAGTTAAATCCCTTGAATATCGGCCTTTTGTACTTTGCAACGCTTCAAAATCACAAAGAGAGTGCTATAAATTGTGTTTTTCTGAGGTCCGTTGTTCATAGCAACAGTTGAATTCAGAACGGGGCTCAGCTGTAAATAATGGTTTACGGTTTTCCCAAAATCTATTTGCTGGGTAAAAATGGCGTTTGCATCAAGGAATCACACTAGAAAGATTTAAATGACTTAATACAGTTAAATCTGAAACCAATACTATCACAATTCGATGTTTTGTCTGTTCAAAAATGCGTTCACAGACAGGATCAGCGATTTTCATCTATATCGTTCGTTGATCCGTCATTTTTGACAATTATTAAACGGTCAACTCGCTCATTGATCTAGACCATCAAGTAAAGACTTTTTAAAAGCAAAGAAGTTTAATAGTCAAAGAATCCATCACTGCTAAGTCTGCTTCTTTCTTGCTTTTTTTAAATTGATCGTTAATCACTTAGTGTAAACTGAAAATGTTTGAGGTAAAGTTAATTGATAGTTTTAGCTAACATTTTTGTGTTAAATATTGCAAAAAATATCAGTTTGGAAACTTTCCAGGACTCCGTAAAAATTGCATTGTACTCAACTTTTGTTGATGTCCTGGGTCCCAGAGAGGCAATAGAAATCAATCCTAAATCTAACACTGAGACACTATAATGACCCCCCCCCCCCCCCCCTCCAAATAATTTAGATAAGTTTGTATTTATTGCAGTTGCTAAGCTAGACAACCACAGGTCTTGATAATTTGCTCGATTTTGTATGCTTAAGCTAGCTTTTAATTACCAATGTTACCTGTTTGGAGAAAAAATCAACATTTTTTACATCAATAATAACTACTAATGTATTCACTGGTAAAATTTTGAGCGTAAAATTTTGAAAATTTTCTTTATCCATTATTTTAAACATTTATTTTGGGTGCTCAAAGCTCAATAGAACCATCTCCTAGAGACCATTTTTTGATACCCACAACATATGTTTTCATTTAGAAAGTTAGTGAGTATGATCAGGAAATACCACAATCACACTGCAGACCAACCCACAGCCCCATGAGGAAGAGCCACAGAACAATACATCTGTAAAAGAATAATAGCAAAGAGACCAGCTCAGAAAACTATTTTTTCAATTATGAACTCTTATTTGGAGGCTGGACTACAACACAAAGCTGCTGATTGCTTAGCTATATATATCTTATGGAAAAGCATACAATTATTAAATCAGTGAGGCCATTAAAAGTATGTCATTTGTGGCAAAAATATCCATTTTATAACCAGTCCCAGAGGTTATGAAAACATTTCATGCTCATGCTCATGCTAAACTCAACTGAGCATGAAATATCAATTGCTCATAAAAAGTAGAGCAACATAAAATAAAGACTTCTTTTGCTTTAAAACTCTCATATGTTTATCCTACTGATAAATGTTAAAATGACAAATGTTGTCATTTTAACATTTATGAGCAGGATAAATTTTGTGCATTTGTCCTGCTAATAAATGTTAAAATGAAAAAAGTCAATAAGCAATGCTTATTAGATACCCCCCGCACAGTAAGAGTCAGTGAAAAAACTTGGCAAGATATAGTTCAAACCAGCAGACCTTAGTTTTGAAAAGAAGATTTCAGTAGAAGCTGTGCAAACAAAAATTATAAACTACTTCATGCATATGTTCAATGTGTGTACATTGTATCGGCAAAGTATCAAATTGCTTCATCAAAAGCTGTGGTAGGAGTTGATCGGCCCATAAAGGCACTATCTATGCATATACAAAAGCCATATAAGGGAATAATTGTCTAAGTTCTCATAGCTGTCATTTTGTCAAAAAAAAAATTTTTTCAACCAGACTCCTTCATGCATATGTTCAATGTGTCTATATTGTATAGGCAAAGTATCAAATTGCCCCATTAAAACCTGTGGTAGGAGTTGATCAGCCCATGAAGGCACCATCTATGCATATACAAAAGCCTTATTAGTATAAATTTGTCTAAGTTCTGACAGCTGTCATTTTGTCAAAAATTATTTTTTGTGAACCAAACTCCTTCATGCATATGTTCAATGTGTCTAAATCATATAGGCAAAGTATCAAATTGCTCCATCAAAAGCTGTAGTAGGAGTTGATCGGCCCATGAAGGCACCATCTATGCATATACAAAAGCCTTATTAGGGGAAAATTGTCTAAGTTCTCACAGCTGTCATTTTGTCAAAAAAAATTTTTTTTCTGAACCAAACTCCTTCATGCATATGTTCAATTAGTCTACATTGTATAGGCAAAGTATCAAATTGCTCCATCAAAAGCTGTGGTAGGAGTTAATCGGCCCATAAAGGCACCATCTATGCATATACAAAAGCCTTATTAGGGAAAAATTGTCTAAGTTCTCACTGCTGTCATTTTGACAAAAATTATTTTTTCTAGACCAAACTCCTTCATGCATATGTTCTATGTGTGTACATTGTATAGGCAAAGTATCAAATTGTTCCATCAAGAGCTGTGGTAGGAGTTGATCCGCCCATGAAGGCACCATCTATGCATATACAAAAGCCCTATTAGGGAAAAATTGTCTAAGTTCTCACAGCTGTCATTTTGTCAAAAAATATTTTTTCTGAACCAAACTCCTTCATGCATATGTTCAATGTGTCTACATTGTATAGGAATAGTATCAAATTAGTCCATCAAAAGCTGTGGTAGGAGTTGATCGGACCGTATATGGCCTATAATAGCATAAGCATAAAACCCTATATTAAGGCCATTTAGAACTACAAAGGGAAATAACTCTAATAGAATTGGCCCCTAGCCCTTACTTTTTTGTCTAAAGTATTTGTCTTGCATATATGAACATCCTTGCAATGTTTGATGAAAATCCAGCAATGACTCTTCAAGATATTAAGGAAACAAAACGTTTCGGACGCACGCACGCACGCACACACGGACAACGTGAAAACAGTATACCCACCACAAACAAAGTTTGCGGGGGGTATAATGACAACAACTGTTGAGTTGAGCATGAAAAAAATATAACCTCAGAGCCAGTACTTACTTGAAAAACTTTAGGTGCACCAACAAGGCTAGCCAGAGCCGAAGACAATGTGGCAGAAAATATACCCGCTGTTATCAAAGGACCAAATCCTGACACCATATCCATAGCCTGTAATCATAGAGAAATGAAGGATCCTTCATGAGTGCTCATGCATTATTGAATTTATCAAACAAGTTGAGGAAAATAAAAATAAAACAGGGGCAGGAATGTTTCTATTAATCAAAGGCCATTAAAACTACTTTGAAATCACATTTTTGGTATGAAAAGGTTAATACTGTCATTTATATCACTTTCAGACGCGATGCTATATGATAACAAGAGGAACTTTGAGCCCTGAGTCACTCACCTGAGAATGACTGTTTATAAAGGTATAGGAAAGCAACTCCCCCGTAAGTCGAGCTTTGATTTTTGATAGATCACCAATTTCATTAAGACTTTACATGGTAAAGTTTGTTGACAAAATTAACAGGATGTAAAAAATTTTCTTTATATGAGTCTAACATTTGACCTACGGGGCAGGGCCATTTTTGGCCCCCAGAGGCATAATTTGAACAAACTTGGGAGAGGCTACATACATAATATCAAGGCTCTATGCTAAATGGTTTTAGACCAGAAGATTTTTATGTTTTCCCTATTTAAGCCTATATAAAACATGACCCTCAGGACAGGGCCACTTGGCCCAAGGTGCATAATTTGATCAAGGGGAACTAAACACTAAAATCTTCTAAGAAATATTAATCTACCCAGGATCAAGGGAGAAAACTCTACTTACTTTAAAGATTACTAAGTCAAAGTGTACCCAAACTGCAAGTTATGACCACATTAGCTCATCTTGAGCCTATGGTTCATGTGAGTTTATTCAGCTAATAAACTGATAACATTATCTGTATAGCGCACTATATTTACTATAGAAATTCAAAGAATTTGACCTGATCAAACAGCTTGACCTCATTGCATTATTTGCCATTTCAAAACTACATTTCCATGCCTCATCAGGTAGTCAAGTCTACTTGCTCAGAATGAATAAGAGGGCCCTTGGGTCCTGGATTGCTCGTCTAAGTCTTGGCTCATGATATGATGTTTGTGCCAGTGGTTAAGGTGGAGATGACGTTTAAAGATATTTTGAATTTGGGCCAGCGGTTAAGGAGAAGATGTTGTTCTTTAAGGGCCCACTACATGATGTTTTGGTGAAGAATTTATCAATGATATTCTGTACATTTATACTCCAGTGTTTTGCTGGAAATGCTGAGCTAAAGCTATGATGTTTTTAATCCTGGTGAATGATTGTCAGTTTTGGAGTTTCAACAGTAAAATTTTCTATCCTGATCCTGGTGCCAAGGCAAAGTAAGCTGATGATTTGACACTTCTGCATTTAAACTCTATACAAATATATCAAAAGTAGTAGGGACAACGTGCCAAGGTAGGGTAGAAGCGGGAAATCTCTACCTCCCGAGTTTAAGTACTCCTTTAAACTAATTATTCTTGACATGTTTTTGAGTACCCAGAGCTTTGATTAACCCTTTTCCTGCTGAACCTGGATATATCCTTTTTCAAAAGCATTGTTGATCCAGATCAGATAGCTTCTAACAAAGCTATCTGATCAGAATCCACACTGTTTTCCACTCTTATTGAAAATACATGCTTACAACTGGAATACTGCAGGTTTACAGAATAAAATAGCGCAATTGGTAGTGAGTCCGATTGCAGATTCAGGGGTTATGAGTTCAATCCCGGCCCAGTCCTACACTTAAGTGAGGATTGTTCATGACATATTTTCTATGCTCTTTCTTCTCCTTCCCTTGATTCAAGCTACAGTTACTACAGTGACAAGCGAAAGTATGAGCACAAACATTTGGTTAACCATTCAATCAAGCTTGCCCAGGAAAAAGTCTGGTTATGTTAACTGACCGTCTGGAAATGACCACAGCTGTTGACTGGGAAGTAAAACCACAAACCAAACCAAACAAATAAAAATTAGGTGGGAGTGAAGTGCATAAAAAATATTCAGTATTTCGATAAAGGATAAGAAATTAGAAAATTAAATTATAACCGTTTATCTGGAGGCCTATCAAACAACTGGTAACTCATGTAGAAAACTTTTCTCCCTTGGACTTTTGAGCTAGAAAGAGTTGACTTTGTTATATAATACCTACCTGATAATCATTCATCAGACCATAGCGACACTCTCCCTCAGGTGCTAGAGAACAGTTCTGTATATTGTTGAAAGTATATTGAATAGGTGGAGCACTTGTGCTGTTCTGTACTGCTGCTGTGGCTACACTTGTTAAATTTCCCACACTCATTTGTGTGGCGATGACAGCAAATGAGCCGGTGGCATCTTTGACGAGAACGGTGCCCAGCACCCATATGACAACTATATAGGAAATAGTAGATATAAGAATAGCCAGCATGGTTCCCTGTGGAATGTCTTTACCGGGGCTCTGAAATATAGGTGATTATGGTAAATCTTCTTAAAATTAGATAAACAACATTTTTGAGCGTAAAATTGTTTGTTTGTTTTTTTGTTTGTTTCTTTATGTCCCATCAACAGTCTTTCAGTTAAACAGGGACGGGTCTTCCTGGGTTGAACAAGTACTAAGCTAGGATAAATGTGTCTTGTTCAAGGACCACAACGTAGTGACGCCGGTGAGGCTCGAACCCGCGACCCCTCGGTCTCGAGTCAAGCACTCTACCACTGAGCCACTGTGAAGAGTAATTATTTTCAAATCCATCAGTTTGAACATATGTTTTGGGTGCTCAAAAGAACCGTCTCATATGTTTTGGTTGAGAAATAAGAAATTTAATTTTTTGGTACACACTATTAACTAAAGGCCTGGAACACCTTTCTCTTTCAGTTCTTAACTAAATAACTAAATGTTCAAACTACAGTTTGTCCCTTACCAACCTCCCAACAGTGAACAAATTCTTATCAGCAATAAAATCTTAATCACTTGTTCGGAGTAAGAACTCTGACATAGTCTGAGGTGGCTGCTTGCGTTTATCAGGGAATACAGCTTGAGCCAATTTGTAGGTTCACTCTATTTCCAAATGATCTGTTTTTCAGATTGTTGTTGCCTTTTTTGTTTTGTTTGATTTTTAATATCCCAGTCAACCATTTTTCAGTCACGTTGGGATGGGTCTTCTTGGGTTGAACCAGTACTAAGCAACAAATAAAGTGTCTTGCTCAAGGACACAACACAGTGATTCTGCCTGTCATGAGGCTCGAACCATCAACCCTTCAATTCCCAGTCAAATGCTCTACCAACTGATTAACTGCACTCCGCAGATTTGTTGATGCATTAACCCTTTTCATTCTGTTGGTTTACCCCGTTCGTATTGATAAAATAAGTACGAAATTGTCCATTTTGTATTTGAAGGCAGGGGACAAAATTCCACTCGTCCCCTGGTGGAAAGTTCTTAGCATGGCATCATAACTCCACAATGATTTGATAAAATGCTATCAAATAATATATTTTTGGAAGCTAGAGTACAACGGCTACTTGATGGTTTATTTTTTGTGAAAAAAGGACTTGGCGTGCACGTGCAGCGCATGCTCAAAATGAGTAGGGGTTTATATACTGGCGGAAATCTTAAGCAAAATACTTAGAAAAAAAGCGAAGGAAAATTGGGGACGTTATTTGCGATCATGATTTGACAAATTAACGCTTTGGTGCCAACTTATTTCTTATCAAAATATATTATGTGATCGCTGCTTGCCTGACTACCACCTTTACATTCGGAAAATGTTAACTTATAGAGAAATGCTAAACTTTCAAAAATGGGACTTTTTTCTATTTTTCTTTATACTTTTACTATAAATTGTGTCACTACAGGAGCACAAAAAAAGCCTTTTGAGTACACGTTTGCTTTATTTATAGCCAACAATGCATAATAATCATTTCAGCGCAAAATGTGTGGCTTTATTCGTTCTGTATTCAAGAAAATTATTCCTAATAATACCACCCCTACTTTCCAAGAAGTGGGTGGGGTAACTCAACCCCGCATATTTTGTGTATGACATAAGAACTTCGCATGGTATTGCATTAACCATCACAAAAGTGATTGATTTCTACCCTCAAGGTAATTTTACTTTTTTGTTTGCCACTGTTTTCAATTGAAATGAACCAGAACGTCAACTCATAGCTAAACTCATTCTGCCCTTGGGGAGATTGTAAGAGTTATCTTCCCTTTGTTCTGGTTCACAAAATTTATTTTGGTTTTACTACAAAGAGCATAAAGTGTGCTTGACAAAAATACCAACATACGGCAATTTTAAAGTACTGTCAGATATATATTTTCAAAATATGTGCATTGTGACATGCGATTTTTAGACGTAAAAATAGGCGCATTAATTGCTTTCTAAACGGTTGTGGTATTGCTGTTCCGGTATTTATTTATTAGAAACATCCAACTCGGTCATCAATTGTATAATCACTGTACCAGGTTGTGGCCTACCAAATGGTACAAAATTATCTAATTTCATGAACTATTCTAAATGTTCTGCACATTTTTGCAAAGGTAAAATGTTATATTTTCCACTGAAATTTTGCGTTTTCCAGTCTACAAACAGTACATGTATTCACAATAATATTTTTCGTGATTGCATCATGACATTCTAATGAAATGTGTGCTATAACAAAGAGGAAAGATAGCAAACTTTCCAAATGCCCCTCGTAATTATGAGTGAAATCTAGAAATGATGAATAACTCTTCCCAAAGCACTCGTCCTATAAGACGAGCGCTTTGGGAAGAATTACAGGAGGAAGTCATATTACATATTACTCCCTTATGTTCTTTATTGCATACACTTTAAAAAGACAAGTGCATGTGTTTGCAGGACGAGTGAAAATTGTAAGTCACTTGTTGCAGGACAAGTGCAATATTGAAATATTTTTGACCTCTGTTTTAAGGGGTTGTTGGTCAAAATTTCTTTAAAATGATGCATTTCTGTCCCTGAATATTGCTTTTATCTTAGTAAAACAGTGCTGACCCTAAAGAAATGCCACCTTATGCAGCATTTAATCTGGGTTTTGAACTATTTGCCAAACTTAAAGGTACCTGTTTACCTGTATCCAGAATGGAAACGGTTAATGCTATGATAGTTGTGACTTAGTTGTTCCACTAATAAAGACCATATTAATAGACTTTTCCCTTACTGTACAGGCGGCAACTTTAATATGGTTCGGCTATTTCATCTGCTAAGGAAGGGAAATCAGGTTTTATTTATAATTTGGTAAAGAGTTAATATGCTTTTTGGGCCGGGCAAATGTGCATGCATTTCATGAAAGTTATGAGCCTATACACACTGAACTCACATTTATTAACCCTTAAAGCCCATAATCACAAAATGTATGGGTTTTTTTGTCTTTCACTAAAATATTTGAAGCCTCATAGACAAACAGTGTGGACACAGATCAGACTGCTCCTGTAGGAGCAGTCTGATCTAGGTCCACAATGTTTGCCTCTATGCTTATGTTAAATGAGCATTTTCAGATGCAGTTACTTTGCTGGCGTTTTAAGGACTAAATAATGTGTTTTGCATCTATACTGAGGTAAAGGGGCAAGATGATAGAGTTACTTTTGAATAAAACCACATCTCATTTTCAGCTTTCAACTATGTCTAAGGTTGACCAGTCCTAATTACGCATTCATGAGGCGCCACCTTTACAGTAAGCGAAAAGTCAAAGAATACCTTTAAATCTCCAGAGATGTTGGCCCCAGCTAGAATACCCGTAGCAGCAGGAAAAAATATGGAAAAGACAGAGAAAAATCCCTCACCATCTCGGAAAGACGGGCCAAAATTTTCTAAAAACACATCTCCTGCAAATATACAAGAAAACATACACTGAAAAATTGCTGGGAAATAAAACTGTAATAAACCAAAAATAGTAAGCTAGTATGATCAGGAAATACCACAATCACAAACCGCAGACAACCCCTTGGCACCGCGAGGAAGAGCCGTTCAACCATCGCGAGACACCAGGAAGACATCTTAAGCAAAGCAACCAGCTCTCTCTTCCCCATCAAGATGATTGGAATACTAGAACGGACATAAAGTAACGTACAACAAAACATAGAACAATTACATTCCCACAATGGGAGTAACAATAAACAAAAAGTCAACAACAACAGAACCACCGCCTTAGAACAGACAGCAGCCTAAGCCACAAGGGGGCTTAAATGCATTTTACTGGTACCAAATCTTCGCCCTAGATTCTGCTGTTCTTGAAGTACAAAAATGTTCAAACATTCAGACACCATAACTCCTTGACATACTTATCCAAACATTTGTACAAGTCTATTTTACTTAACAGTGATTTTCCAATCTTTCTGAAGTTAGGGCTAGGGGCCTGTTGAATTTGTGTAAAAAGCATTTGGGCCATCAGAATTGGGAAAATTTGATGAGTCTAAAAGAACTGGACCACCATTAAGCAGTGTAAAGCTGTTACATATTTGTTGCTTTAATGGTCCATAAGAAAAGCTTGTGAAAATTTGCATAAAAGTGTGAATGAAACATGTTTTCATTCACATTTTTATTCAAATTTTCATGCATCTGTAACTTTGGTATTTTTGTTCTGATTTTCATGAAATTTTAACCAAAATGTAGAGCTAAGAAATTGAGAATAAGATACACAATTTTGGGATGTTTTTGCTCAATTTTGAATTGGTAAGGGGCCAATATACGGCCCCAGATTTGGCTTTGGAAAACCCCTACTTAAGAAATAGATTGACTCGCAGTGATTTGTTGCTTAATATATCAGTGGCTAAAGTGGATAAATAAACCAATAATTACTGAGTTTCACCATTGGCTACATAGGCCTTCAGTGTTAGAATACCTGATAATGTGTGTGAAATACAGAGATAGAATAGCAAACAGTGTAAACCCAGATAAGACTGTTCCTTCAGGAGCTGTTTGATCTGGGTTTACACTGCTTGCTCAAAACTATCAGACAGTCTCTGAATTTAATTAGGGTAACTATTGCTCTCTTGTTCT
This sequence comes from Loripinus fragilis, assembly GCA_964019695.1. Taxonomy (NCBI): domain Eukaryota; kingdom Metazoa; phylum Mollusca; class Bivalvia; order Lucinida; family Lucinidae; genus Loripinus; species Loripinus fragilis. Next base: position 93,757,086 of record OZ026522.1, read on the forward strand.
TAATTTCTTATTACTAGAATTCCACTTAAACTCTAACTTTGGCAAGCATTTTTGACAGAGATAAAACCAGGGTGACTTTGTTTGCCATTTATTATATAAGACAACAGGAACCCACCTCCCGCTATGATTATTTTTTAGTATAATTTAGAGATTCGTATATTCCATTTTATGGCCTACATTAAGTATATTTAACACATAACGTCATGTCCGGAGTGATATAATCCCATGCAATAAAATTGAACAGATTTAGTAACGCTACATAATGACGTCCAGTATAACATTGCGTAAAAGATGGTAAAATATTGGCGTTTCACACCAAAAATGTGATTTTTAATTAATTTTAATATCATCATGTAATAAATAGAATCTAACATTCATGCTCCTGTATTATTGAATTTTTTAAACGAGTTGCTAAAAAGAGATAAAATGCTCTGCAGGCCTCCCATTTTATCTCTTTTTCCCTCGTTTAATAAATTCAATCTCATGTAAGATCCTCTATATAATTCCGAGAACAAAGACTATCTACAGTAAGTGATTGTCTAGCATGAATTTCCCAGTATTATGCCTTTTTACAGTTTACACCGTTTCCTAGAATAAACACTGAGCTACCAAATATAATAGTATCATTTAAAATATTCATAGCAATAAATTTCCAAGCTCTTATAGAGAATATTTAACAGATTCTTGAATTCATTATAACAGTCATGCTTTCATGGCATAAATATCAGTTTCAGTGTTTGAGGTTTGATAAGACTTAAACCAGTCTACTCAGCTACAGCCTACTTAAAATCTAGAAAAATTGGACGTAAATACAGTAAACCCTATCTTAAGCAGCCACTCAAAAAGAAGACCAAAAATTGGTTTTCAAGACCGATTATCGCTTAATGCAGGTCAAAAGTATTGCAGAATGCTCCAAGAGAGCATTCTGCAATACTTTTGACCTTCATTAAGGTAGCATTCGGTTTTTTTAAGAAATTTGTTTTGTCTATTTTTGAGTGGCCGCTTAAGACAAGTTTTACTGTATGCTGTTATTATACCAGATTCTAGACAGCCAACAATGATGCTCATCAGACTGAAGATGTGTAAGCCATTTTTGCCTTGGTTGTTTGCAACCTATAATCCATAGGATATTTTTAGATCATGACATCATTTCTTTTTTTGGACAACATTGAAAAAATTCAAGAAATTTTTTTAAAAGTTGTTTTGAATACTTTTGAAAATATTATGGAACATACATGTAGCATTTGCTCCAAAATGCTCCATTTTCCATAATATTTTCAAAAACATGGTAAAGGTGTTATTATGGAGTAAAGGGTTAATGGTTCATGATGTGTAACAAAGAAGACTATTGAAAAACATTCATCAGACTCACCTCTGTATCCCACAAAACCTTGTGAGAGCTTCTCCTTTGTTGGAGGTATAAATGTCCCAATGAAGAAGTTAGCCATGGCTATAAGTAATACTGCCAGCAGTATCAACTGGGCCTGAAAATAAACAAGGCATGTGATTGGTTATCTTTTCAATTAACATGATATGTGATTGGTCACCTTTTCAAAAAAGAAAGCAAGGTGGTTGATTGGTCATCTCTTAAATCTACAAGGAATGAGATAAACAATGTGGTCATCTTTTCAATGAATAAGGTTTATGATCAGCCATCTGTTCAATTAGCATAGTTATGATTGGTCATTTTTTCAATTAACAAGATATGAGACTGGCCACTCTTTCACTAAACAAAGGATGTGATTTATCATCTCTCTAAACATTTGTTTTCTTCTAGCTATATATGTTTTTTGACACTCAAGCTGCAGGATCAATTCTACAGATGCTATACGAGGAACATTCATTTTGGAACTGATGCCACCAAGCATGGATGGGCCTTTTTTATAACTATTGTGAAAGAAAATCTCGCAAATCGTCATGGATTTCTGTTAATTTGTGCTGCATTCGGCATATTCTTAACAAATTTGTTATCGATTCTTTGACTTATTGCAGTATTTCCAAATAGGCTATTGCACATCGTAGTGAATTCGGCACAATATCGTGGCGACTCACGCTGAATCCAACCGAATCCCGCTAATATTCGTAACTGTTTCTTACATGTTTCTTAACTGAATCGTAGAACATCACGAATGGGTTGAAAAATTTACAATCCTCTACGAATCCTCACAATTATCGATTCTTGATGATTCGTAGTCTGTGTGGAATAGGGGCATAAGAAGTGAGGTGACAATTTTACTAAGGAATTACAGGAGAATGACCATGAAATGAAAAGGTCATCTTCTTATAATTTAACACCAATTCTCTGTAACCATCGAACCTAGTTGTTCACGCATAGTCACAGATTTTGATGAAACTTTCCATGATTGTTTGTTTTCATGCCAAAACACGCAAATCATGCATCATTCCTTCATTTTCATATCCGTTGCCATGGTAACGGGGTCAATAGTTTTTGGCTAAAATTTGTCAGAAAATCAATGAAATTTGGCAAATTTCGGACTGTTATATCTTCTTTAATACAAACATGTTAGCTATAAAGCTGTTTATTAATTGGAGAATTGCCCTTGGTTAGTATCCGAACGTTAATGTTTAAAGAATTTCTGGTGTCTTTCATATCGAAGTTCTATCTGAAAGGTGGGTGGGGTAACACAACCCCGAAATTTGCTGGTTTTTGCACTTTTTGACAGCTTATATCATTAAGGGCTCGACAGCCGGACACATTACAGGACTAACATGAAAATCAATATTACCCCATCTTTCAAAAATTAGAATAAAAATTTTGGGAAGTTACCATCTTCTATGTGTTACCATGGAAACAAGAGGTACACCATTCCAAAATGCATGTTTTGATTTTAACAAATATTTATGAGGTGTGAAATTCACACAACCGCCAGACTGTAACACTGAACAAAAGAAAGTGTTAAGCTACCATTTTTCTGCCAATATCTATAAAAAATATTATCAGAGGCCCCAATGGGGGTTTGATATAGTCATTTTAGGGGCGCAACGGGGGCAAAAATTAAGAAATTATTTGAAAAAAAGTCAAAGCTCTTTTACATAATAGAATTAATTGTATCAAAGTTGTTTTGAAAAGTCATATCTACATTATACAATTGTAATTAAAGAATAAAAACAATTGTAAATCTCAGGAGGGGCTCCCGAAGGGGCTCAAATCGATTGAATGTGGGTGGGGTAACACAACCCCGAAATGTGTCGTTTTTTGCACTTTTTGACAGCTTATATCATTAAGGGCACGAAAGCTGGGCACATTATAGGACTGAAAATGAAATTAAATATAATCCCATCTTTCAAAAATTAAAATAAAATTTTTGGGAAGTTACCATCTTCTATGTGTTTCCATGGAAACAAGAGGTACACCGTTCCGAAATGCATGTTTTGAATTTAACAAATATTTATGAAGTGTATATTTCACACAGATGCCAGACTGTAACAATAAATAAAAGAAAGTGTAACACTACCATTTCTTTACCAATATCTGTAAAACATATTATCAGAGGCCCCTATGGGGGTTTGAGTTTGGTCATTTTAAGGGCACAAGGGGGGGGGGGGGGGGGGCAAAAATTTAGATTTTTTTTGAAAAAAAATCAAAGCCTTTTTACAAATCAAAATTAACTGTACCAAATTTGTTTTGAAATGTCATATCTACATTATACAATTGTAGTTAAAGAATATAAACAGTTTGAAATCTCATCAGGGGCTCCCTAAGGGGCTCAAAACGGATTAAAAGGATTAAATTTCTTTGGCATCTAGAGAATAAATGCAATTGACCAACTTTGTTCAGTAATACATGTAAAAGTGCAGTCTAAATTAGCACTCCCTGTAAGTATGACTGAGGACAGTGAAGAGAAAAAGAAAGAAAGGGTGTCAAACAGTTTGGATCCAGATCAGGCACAAAATTTTGTCGGGCCTGATGTGGGTCCAAACTGTTTGCAAAGGTAATCAGCAGACAACAAAAATCGCACCTAGCGGGCAAAGAGTTCTACAAAACAACTTGTTGATTTTCTACTTTCTGGCTAAAACCTTAGCTGAAATTAGTTTCATTTGGCTCCAACGTTTTCCATTTGGCTAAAGTGCTGGCTGCAACAAATTCTGAGCCAGGGTAAACCCTGAAAAATTTTCAGAGTGTATTACCTCAATGTCTAGGCTATGATGTTCCATTCCCCCCACCTCTAATAGCGAGATCAGCTGGCTAACCTGCATTCTATTACACTTTGGTACCTCGATCGTTGCACTCCACTATGTTACATTACATGTGGAAGTGCAACCACGGATCCATGTTCTAATATACGTCACTGGTGCATCGAAGCACCCATGGACACAAGCGCAGATCCAGGAAGTTTTGTCAGGAGGGGTGGGGTGGGTGTTCCAGTATCAACGGCCCAAAAAAAACAGCCTGGACAACGTTTTTCTAGTCCTCGGCTTATTTTACAGTTTACAGAGGTGGTCCAATGGTTTTATTGCAGAGAGAACTATACTTTCCAAAGGATCGAGAGGGGGGCCAACATTTTCCGGTGGGGTCCAACTTTTTCCAGGGGGGGGGGGGATCCAAATGCTAATTTCTATATAAACCCATATAACGTGATTTTCAAGGGGGGTCCGGATCCCCTATACCCCACTCTGGATCCGCACATGGGAGATACTCCAGAGATAATGAACTTATAACATAAACATAAATACTTTATTCCTTTAAATATCTACTGGCTCGATCGAGCTCGATCATTACGCCAGGGAGTGCGAATTTTAAACTAAAAGTTGAAGAAACACATGCCCATAAAATACCGTATTCGCACTTTTAGCTCTCAATTCGCGTACTGTTCTAAAGGCTCGGTAAACTTGTATCCCAAATAGCACCACCTGGTGCCAAAAGAGAACAGCTTACTTTTGGATGTCTCATTTGATGCCATTTTAGGCAGCGTCAATTGATTGGATAAATGCGACAAGCGCTGATCCAGGAATTCTTGTCAGGGTGGGAGGGGGTCCAGGCCCAAATGCCAGAAACAGCTCTGACATAGTTTTTTTAGTCCTCAACTTATTTTACAGATTTACAGTGGTTTATCAATGGTTAATTTCAAAGAAAACTATACTTTTCGGGTCCAACATTTTCCAGGGGCCCTTACGGAAAAGCTGTCTTTGTGCGAATATCTGACGAAAATGCTGTGAATATTCTGCGAACTGCATTGTTTACAGTAATTGTTCGCTATATATTCACTTTTTGTTGCGAATACCCAGCGAACAATGTTGGTCTGACAAAAAAGTGGTCGCTGAATGTTTGCAGTTTGTCATATAATCGCTGCATATTCGCAGCAAAAACTTAACTTTTTTTCAAGCACAAGGTACTATTCGCCCAGTATTCGCAATAAGAAATTAGTTCTGGATACTGTTTGTTGTATATTCGTTACAGTGACTTTAACTTTTTATGTATTTGCGGAGAGTTCATCTAAGGAACTTCAACTCATATAGCTCTCAGTCTAAAGATCAGGTTTTCAGGTTTTTATTCAAGACAAGACCCCTAGCTGGGGTATATGTCAAACAACAACATATACACATGTCAAAAATACATAAAACAGCAAAAACAATTAGAAGAAAGCTTCATGGGTGACTAGATCAGACTGACGGCACTCGGGAGTATTGTGGTTAGTATATACCGCAAGGTTCGGAACCCCTCGGACAAATAGGTCAAAGCGAACAGCGCAGACCCGGATCAGACATACCTCTGTGAACTGCCCGACCAGGGTCCACACTGTTTGCCGTTCCATGTGCAGAATTTAACAAAGTACCCCGAGGTTTAATTTCAAGATAATCTACAGAAGGGACTCTACCGTCCGAAAAACCGGGAGCCCTGCGGCAATGATTCAATTAGTAATGCAGGCCTCCAGGTAAAGGGAGTGAGTGACCTATCGTTAGATCTTATTTTTTTACTGGGGAGATAGATTCAAAATTATCTGCCCTTAAAACTCTTCAATTAAATGGCTGTCATAATTGCCATGATGCATAATTGACAACATGTTGAGAAGTCTTTGTTACGGAATGTTATCTCTTCTGATGTGTTTTTCTGTTCCTATGATGTTTGAGTTGATACCTTTTGATTGTTCTGGAATGGTGTTGCTTGCTGAGGTCAGTGCACAATGGATAAATTAATTTTGACTATTTGAGTTTAACAAGCTTTGACTTTTGTAAATCATTGATTGCTGCATGTTCGCAGGATAGTCGCAATTATTGTTCGCTGCATATTTAATTTACATATTTAAATGCATGTTCGTCGCATATTTGCAAAATGTTTGCGGGATATTCGCTGCATATTTAATTTGATGTTTTGAATCATCTTCCCATTTCTTTTTCTATCTCATGATATTTCACACTCAATGCTTTAATTAAGCATACACCAAAATGTCAAATTATCCGCACAAGCTGTCTGTGGCTAATCAAAAATGCAAAAAGTATGATTTTTAGGAGTTACTAGGCTTACCCCACCCACATTCAATCGATTTTGAGCCCCTTTGGGAGCCCCTCCTGAGATTTACAATTGTTTTTATTCTTTAATTACAATTGTACAATGTAGACATGACTTTTCAAAACAAATTTGATACAATTTATTTTATTATGTAAGAGAGCTTTGACTTTTTTTCAAATAATTTCTGAATTTTTGCCCCCGTTGCGCCCCTAAAATGACTAAATCAAACCCCCATTGGGGCCTCTGATAATATTTTTTATAGATATTGGCAGAAAAATGGTAGCTAAACACTTTCTTTTGTTCAGTGTTACAGTCTGGCTGTTGTGTGAATTTCACACCTCATAAATATTTGTTAAAATCAAAACTTGCATTTTGGAACGGTGTACCTCTTGTGTCCATGGTAACACATAGAAGATGGTAACTTCCCAAAAATTTTATTGTAGTTTTTGAAAGATGGGGTAATATAAATTTTCATGTCAATCCTATAATGTGTCCGGCTTTCGTGCCCTTAATGATATAAACTGTCAAAAAGTGCAAAAAACGACACATTTCGGGGTTGTGTTACCCCACCCACATTCAATCTATTTGAGCCCCTTCGGGAGCCCCTCCTGAGATTTACAATTGTTTTTATTCTTTAATTACAATTTCATAATGTAGACATGGCTTTTCAAAACAACTTTGATACAATTAATTCTATTATGTAAGAGAGCTTTGACTTTTTTCAAATAATTTCTTAATTTTTGCCCCCATTGTGCCCCTAAAATGACTAAATCAAACCCCCATTGGGGCCTCTGATAATGTTTTTTTATAGATATTGGCAGAAAAATGGTAGCTTAACACTTTCTTTTGTTCAGTGTTACAGTCTGGCTGTTGTGTGAATTTCACACCTCATAAATATTTGTTAAAATCAAAACATGCGTTTTGGAACGGTGTACCTCTTGTTTCCATGGTAACACATAGAAGATGGTAACTTCCCAAAATTTTTATTCTAATTTTTGAAAGATGGGGTAATATTGATTTTCAGGTTAGTCCTGTAATGTGTCCGGCTGTCGAGCCCTTAATGATATAAGCTGTCAAAAAGTGCAAAAAACGACACATTTCGGGGTTGTGTTACCCCACCCACATTCAGTGTTAATTTAGTCAACAAAAACTTTTCTTTCTGGATGGTATGAGGTATGATTTAGATAAGTTTAAGTTAGAATTACCAGACAAAATGAAAAATATTGTGAAAGAAAGGCGGTATAAGTGGCAGTTTTGCAGTGAAATTATTGAATTTTAAGGTAATTTTGGCTGATTTTTGGCCAAAATATTTGGAAGCTGTTGCCATGGCAACGGAAAGACAAATGAGTGAACTAGCATTAAATTTTTGGGTTTTACCAAGAAAGAATCATTGTCAGCAATTTTTAATAAAATCCGAGACCGAGCGTGAACAACCTCTATTATAACAGGTTCAGTAGTTACAGAGAATTGATGTTAAATTGTTTGTAAAATTCCATGGTAAAACTTATTAGCCAAAAATGCCCATATTACATCCAAATCAGAGTTACCATAAGGTGTGTTATAAAGGACTGCACTGTCTCCTAGCAAAGGCAATGCTTCATACATGCTGAACATTATGAATTACTCACCCTGGCCTCTCCTTTCCTATAATAGCTATGGCAAGACGTAGTGCTATAGTTATAACACCAAATATCTGAATATCATTCACTTCAAAGGCAATGCTAATATATAGGCTGATGTTTTAGCAATGCTAATATATAGGCTGATGTTTTATCAAGTACTCACTCTGGACTCCCACTCCATTCCAATAATAGCTATGTCAATAAGTAGTTTTATAGTTATTACACCAATTATTCTAATATCATTCACTTCAAGGGCAATGCTAATATATACGCTGATGTGTTATCAATGCTAATAAATATGCTGAAGTTTTATCAAGTACTTACCTTGGCCTCCCACTCCATTCCAATACTTGCTATAGCAAGACCAATTATTCTAATATCCGATTCACTTCGAGGGCAATGCTAATATATACGCTAATGTGTTATCAATGCTAATATATACGCTGATGTTTCATCAAGTACGTACCCTGGCCTCCCACTCCATTCCTATAATGGCAATGGCAAGAAGTAGTGTTATAGTTATAACACCAATTATTCTTATATCATTCACTTCATCTACCATCAAGGCATTATGAGCCTGAAAAAAAAATATTAAATTATCACAGCAAAACTTGACAATTGGATAGTTCAATGTACCTGCTAATTTGAAAGAAATTTGGGATACATTGCATTCAAAGAATGAAACCTATTTATGAACTAATTTAATAATTACCTATCAAAACTTATGTTTTTGGTGCTTTAAAGAAAAGTCTTATTTGAGACGTTTCTTTGAAGCACCCAGAACATATGTTTTGATAAGTAAACACAAAAAAAATATGCAATTTTTATGCTTAGAACAAGTGAAAATGTCATTTGTTCAGGTCATAAATTTTCAAATGTCACAATTATTGTTGGCATTTTAAAATCTATTAACAGAATAATTTCATGCTCAAGAGAATTGAGCAATACAATACAATAATTTTTTTGTTTCATCTCATTTTGAGCATGTTTTAGTACCTTGGGGCCTTTGGGGCCATTATTATGGTCATGGGGACACAATATGGGCAGGCCCAAGGAACAATCGTACTAATTGCACATGGGTAAACCCATTCTTAGAACATACACTTCCAGCTATCAAATAGGGCCAGATGTCTATTTTTTGTCTGACCCTTTAAATAATTCACATTGTGTATGTATGCAAAACAGCAAGTGACTGAGCATTGACTGCTCTCACTTAGCATTAACTGGCTGTCATTGCCATCAGAACCAATGTCTCATGTGCTGGCATATATTTACCGAACTGAATCTTGAACCCTTTTTAAACTGGAAACGCTTAAATGGTACTTTGACAAACAGTGAAGACCCAGATGAAATGCCACATAATGTGGCATTTAATCAGGGTCCTCACTGTTTGCGAAGATAAAAACAATCATCAGATATAGAAATACTTCATTATTTGAAAATTCCAACCTGTCATCCCTTAAAATACGAGGGGGTTTCAATATGTAATGAAAACCCATTCAAAACTCCATTCACAAACGCGTTAGGATTTACTGTCATATGCCAAATGAAAGGTCAAAGCGTCACCGTTACAATGGTACATGAAACATTATTTTATCTTTCCAAATTTAATAAGTGATAGACTTTTTAAAAAGCACACTAATATACACTGCATATATTTTCCTCCGAATTGTAAAGACTCATTTTAACAAAGGTGGAAAGGCATGCTGTATTTTCTAAAACAAACATAAAACATGCATGAATCACATATCCATAGTTTTCTGACTCATTTCCCCTTTATATGCTATAATGATACAAACTTTTGACCGGTACCATTTTTCTTGCAGACGGTTTTATTACGTTACCCCCTCTTACGTTGACGTCGTTTAAAGCAATGAACGTAACACTAAAATACGCACGGTTCATGAAAATCGGAAATGTGGCTTTTCCGATCAACACAATCACGGTTGGCAACTTTGCTTTCCTCTTTAATTGCACGATGGTGGGTCGGACTTCAGACTCTATGATGGTTCCGACTTAAAGACTTATCTATTGATGAGATGGTAGGGGCCTGATGCTTTGTCTGTTTGTCGGGCCCACCGGGGTTTACCTGTTGGATTTCTTTTGCTCCGGTATTCAGTTTAATTTACTGTTGAGTCCTTATCCTTGCTTTATCTCCTTGTTATATCTTGATTTATATGTTTTAGGAGATGATGCATTGATAATTTAGGGGTCAGTCATGCAAACCAAATATCTATGTGTCTTGATCCACATCTGAATTAAGGGTGAGGTTGGCGCCGTTAAACCGGTTTAAGCCCTCCAGTAAAATATTTTACTGACCGTTCCAAGGCCGTACTTCTTTTGTGGATCTTTTATGTTTTTGTTCTGTCTTGTGTTTGCTATGTTTTGTGCGCGTCTGTTTATATGTGCTTTGTGGTCATCTGCTGGGAAAGGGCTGACCTCTTGGCTCTCGTTTGCGGTGTCTACTGTGAGTTTGTCACTTTCCCATTGGTATCCTGGGTCAGGTGTGGTACTTAATTGTATCGATTCCTGATCTTTGCACCCTTACTTACTTTGTACCAGGAAAACAATTTTGATTGTATCGAAGTTTCAATACACACAGTGCATAGGTAGCAGAGCAGCTAAATTGAAACCAATATATCGGGGTATCTCATCTGAGTGGTATACCATTTTCATTTCCTATAATTTTATTGTCTGAAATTAGCCAGCCAGATTATGTACATGTAAATATGTGTAATAATGTCCAAATAATGCATCCGAATGCAAACATAAATGAAACACGGTATTTTGTCTTATCAATTTCAGTGTAAGCCAATGATGGCATTCTTTTAAGTGATTTTCTTATTTCAAATGACGTACTTGGGGGTACTTTATGAGTGAGATCTAATATGGAAATTTCAAAATCGGCTGTATTACTTGCAAATGAACATCGAAGCGACCAGAAAAAATTTTGCAAATGATTTTCGTTTGAATTTTTCGCTAAGTATTCGTTCACGCAAAAAATGACCCTGTCAATGGAATGCCAGAAAATGTAGCATCAAGGAGGATTTTAACCAAAATGACAGCCTCAGTATTTCATAGAATATGAAGCAATATCAAACATTTTTGCAGGTTTAAATCTCCAATATATGGATATTTACCACACGAAGAAGCAGACTAAAAACATCCCTCGTTAATGTTGTTATCTGCCTTTGAAAACATTGTTTTCTTTCATATGGCAGTGTACTTCAGCACCCTATCTTGAAAGTGGCTTGTGTAAATTAGATAATGAGCTGGACAACTGCAATTTTACATTTATTTAGCCAATAAACAGACCTTTAAATGAAAGTAATTATGAAGTGTGTAAATATAAACTTTGGTATATACTGGGCTGTTTTCATAACATAATTGAACGCCCCTCGTATATTGTCCCTTCCTTATTGTATCAATATTTATGGGAAAATCCATCTGTGCAAAAAAAGGGTTGATAAAACATTTTCAGGCAGACCTGCAAATAAAGTATCCTCACTGCCAATTTCATCAATATTTTTTTGGTTGGTTTGGTTCTTTACGTCCCAGTCAACAGCTATGGTCATGTTGGGACGATCAGTTCATCTAAACACACTTATTTCCTAGGCAAGCTGGGCAGGACCTAACTCGCGACCCCTAGATCTGCAGTCAGACATGTATCTGCAGCCAGACATGTATCTGCAGTCAAGCACATTAACAAATGAGCTACACAGCATGGTAATATCATCTATATGATTGAATCACTAAGATAGGAATCTATTAGCCAGCCTATTTAGTAGCGATGCATTGATTAATTGATTTGATTGATCATCTGTCATTTACAAGCACCTAATCTTAATAGCTGATGATCAAATGGATTTCCGTGATCAATTAATCTGTAACAATAGTCTCAAGTGGATCAATTAACTCTTTTCCTTGCTGGTAGCAACTTTTGTCATCTGCTGAATAACCTTTGCAAACAGATGGGACCCAGATCAGGAACGACAGAATATCCAAACAGTTTGGCACTCTGAGAGTTGCTGAACATATTTCTTTGAAAAAGTCAATTTTGAAAAAAGTCAGCAGATGACAACAAAAGCATGAAAAATGATCCAACATGCAGAATTTATCTGTGACAAAAGTCTCAAAGTGGATCAATTAATCTGACAATCATCTCAATGTGCATTCCCATTTCATCATATAGTAGACTTTCTCTAGGGCTGCAACGATACAGTTACCTCACGATACGATACGTATCACGATATTTGCCTCACGATACGATATGTATCGCGATACAGTTTGACAACTTGAGAACCTTAGAAATAACACAGATCTATGAAATTAGGAGAATTAAATACTCAAATATTAACCCTTGTCATGCTGGATGTTTTTATGTACTACACTCTTCCCCAGTTTTATCAAATTAATTCAAAATATTCCATTTATTAGCATGTATTTACAAGCAGAGTCGAAAGCCATTCATATTTAGATCAGCTGGATCCTTAGAAGCTAGCTAATCTTGTTCTACACTGTTTCAAAACAGGATATATCAAGAGTTTAGCATGGAAAAGGGTTTACTAATTAAAGCAAAGCAATTAAAAGAGAAAATGGGAACATTCCTAAAATTGTATAAAAACATATATTTTTCAAATTCACTTCTAAGTGCTGTATCGTTAGCGTATCGTGAAATGACCTCACGATACGGTAGCGTATCGTCAGAAAAAGCATCGCGATACGATACAATTTCAATGAATGGTTGCGGCTCTAACTTTCTCAATGGCATTAAATCTTTTCTATCAACATTGTTGGACTATTATTTATCTAAGACACAACAGGAGAAATATCATTAAATAATGTAACCTGGACCATACTCATTAGTCTTAATTATTTGACTTCATTTGTTCCTCTGGTTTCTGAGAAAAAGATGTTTTGAGTATGTAAATAAGATAGTGTTCAGCAAAAGGTACAAGATAGCATGAGCTCCCAAGGAAGACTCCCATCAGCCTGCAAATCCATGCAGCCTGATCAGTCTTTGATGGGAGCTCTATGGGTAGCCAGGTGTCCAACATTTCTTCAGGCAGAAAACTAAGGCTCTTATCAGACTGCAGATGTGTAGTCTGATTTCAATCTTCACAGTACTCAGAGGCCAACTTGTACTTAGGCCAGATATGGGCTCAAATAATGTTGACGAGAAACCATGGCTGACCTTCAACTTTGGTTCTAATTCATAGTCTTTTCTTATCAGGTAAGAACAAGTTTCAGAAAAGTCATTTTTCAAGAATTTTCCCCTATATGCATTAGGAAGCAAAAGTGACCTTGCCATAAAGAAGGTCGGTCAGACATCATTTGAACACAAATTTAGTAGAGCCCACACCCCCCCCCCCCCCCCCCCCCCATGCTACATAACAAGGCCCAAGGTTATTGGCCTTTAGGTTCTTGAGAAGATTTTAGAAGATTTATGAAGGGTGTTTAACGATTATTATATGGAAGAGGAGGACAGCTTGGTCATGTGACCAGGACACCTTTAAAAAATTTATGGCATTTGATCAAACTTATGATCCTCTACCTTATTGAGTCTCAATTATAAATTTTGAGTAGAATGGCTTGGTGGATTCAGAGAATATGTTTGAAAATGTTGATGGACGGATGACAGACAGACGCTGACACTGGTTTATATGTAGCCAAATATTCTGATCTTATCTTTTGTGGTTGTTTTTGGGGGTTTTTTTTAGATTTATGTAATTCTGGCATAGAAGCTTTGGTCCCTATCTCCAGACCTTAATTACTACATAGATAGATATATAGTTATGATTTTTTATACATCTCGAAGGGTTGTCAAATTTTCTTTCTGGCTTCAATATACTCTCATATTTACCTTCATTAGATCTTTCACTGTCTCAGCAAAACCAACAACATACATAGCAACAGCGACAGCATTAGCAACAGAAAATATCACACCAATAGCACCACCATACTCTGGACCCAAACTTCTTGAGATCATGAAGTACGCCCCACCTGTAACACATAGTTAGCATTGAAACATTGATCGCAAACAAATCTGAAAAGTAAGCCCTTATCAAATAATGCAATCTGCTGCAACCTCGGTCGAAATCGAACGTAAAATAAGAAAGTTAGAGTCTTTAACTTTCTTATTTTACATTCCATTTTGACCAAGTTTGCAGAGCCATCAGAAAACCAAAATTTTGACTTCTAATAAGCCATTGGAGGTGACCATTTTGAATATTTAATTAACTTCTGGTTTTTGAAAAGCCAATAAAATCCCCAATTTCATTGCAAACTGTACAGATTTTTTTCAAAATCCACCATTTTCAACAGAAGAATCAATAAATATGCACACAAATTTAAAATGAGAAGCAGGAAACTAGTTATTCTGCATATGCATTCTGGTATTCAATTTAATTTAGGGCTATGTGACGTCATACAGCCTAATATTGGCTTCAATTATCTACTGTACAAAAATCTGTAACTTTCTTATTTTTCATTTGTTTATGCTGGGGCTCAGACATTGCGACTGAGTAAATGTTTTGACTGATTTGAAGGGACAAGGGAAAACAAAAGATTAACTTGGCTTAATTGTAACATTTTTATGATTTCTCTCTTTATTCCCTATTCTTTGGCTGATGGAATTGGCCCTGCGAGTGTCCTAGTTCGACCTCCACACCAGTGTAACTATAAACACTGGCCACGCAGTATGAGAAACAGCTTGGACGTCTTTCAGTATAGATGCTTGGATAGTGTATCATAAGCTTGCCTTGAGCTTGAAGCCTCACTCAATGCAGATACTATGTTGATAATCATTGACAACTTGCGGTTACTGACGTTGAAATCCCTCCAGCCACTTAGCCAGTGTGAGTGACTCCAGTCAGCCAGTGTGACTGGTCCTTGATCACCAGCCTCTCAGCCAGTGTGAGTGACTCCAGTCAGCCTGTGTGACTGGTCCTTGATCACCAGCCTCTCAGCCAGTGTGAGTGACTCCAGTCAGCCTGTGTGACTTGTCCTCGGCCCTCCAGCCACTCAGCCAGTGTGAGTGACTCCAGTGAGCCTGTGTGACTGTTCCTTGATCACCAGCCTCTCAGCCAGTGTGAGTGACTCCAGTCAGCCTGTGTGACTGGTCCTTGATCACCAGCCTCTCAGCCAGTGTGAGTGACTCCAGTCAGCCTGTGTGACTTGTCCTCGGCCCTCCAGCCACTCAGCCAGTGTGAGTGACTCATGTCAGCCTGTGTGACTGGTCCTTGATCCTCCAGCCACTCAGCCAGTGTGAGTGACTCAAGTCAGCCTGGGTGACTTCTCCTGAATTCTCCAGCCACTCAGCCAGTGTGAGTGACTACAGTAAACCAGTCATGACTGTAAGATAGTAAATGCAAGTTAGAAAGCAGCTAGTTTGAAAGAATGACAGAAGTTTTAGGCTTCTGTTGCCAAATAGTTGGGGATAATTTGATGAAATTTAGATGAAATTAAATGGAATATGGAATGCATATGCGTCTTTAGCCGAAATTAAGAGACAACTTCTATCAGGTTTATAAGGAATTATCAAACTGAGCTGACTCCTTCTTTCTCCAGGTAGCTGATATAAAGGTGTTGTGGTGGGGTGGTTGGTGGATAGCTTTTTGCATAGAGTGATGCTGTCTGTTCCAACACACAAAACTACACTGAATGATTTAGTCTCAATTATCTTGATAGTACAACAGTTAAATCTGACATGTTTGCTTTTTAGAAAATGTATCTAAATACCCTTTAAGCAGTATTAAGATACACACTTACATCTCTTTGTGTCAAAGATTACTAATAGAGATAAAGATATACAGGATTAGCTAAAGATATTCATTTGCGCTTATAATAGAACAAGATCTGCAATGTCTTTCCCATCATAAGCAAAAATTTATAATAAATTACAAATTAACATATTTTGATCGGGTTTGCAGCAGATTGCATGGTTTAATAAGGGCTTGCATTTCAGATTCACTTGCTTACATTGTTGTCGTCCCATTTAATATGATGATGATTTTTGTTGTGGGACCCATTGTGTCAATTTGTGTGTTAGGGGATTTTGCCTTTGTGTCTGGTTTTGTGATATAGTTCTGTTTCCTTATCCTAGCTTGGCAATCATCAATCTTGTTGGGGAAAAACATCATATTTACATTAATAGTGGTGTGTGTCTGCCTGTGTCTGTCTTCTATGTCTCTTCCTACGGTGCCATGGGTTAGTCTGTGACCTGTGATAGGTCATAAATAATTAATTTGTTTTGTTTCCAGAAACTTCAAAAGACTGTGACTTTCTTAAATTCTTATAATTTTCATAATATTAAAAGAAAAAATAAATGAGCATTCTTGGTATGGAACATATCAATATAATGAACCTTGTCCTGTTTTCAAAACAGTGAAAACCAAGATCTGCTGGCTTCTGAACATAGCTGATCAGGATGCACACTGGTTTGAAGTGGTTTCAATGCATCAATGTTTACATCTGGAATTATGTAATTGAACTACCTAAAAAAAGCTAGAAACAGGGTGCCCACTCTTAGTCTGAAATGAAATTCCCTGACTTTTCAGTGACTTTTCCCTGACCAAAATTCATTTTTCCCTGACCATTTTACCACACGTTCGCCCCCGCCTCCTCCCCTTATAGCCGTCTGCTCAGGGATCAAGCTAGGGGGCGACTAGGGCGAAATAGTCTCCCTAGGGGCCGAAATTTCGCCCTAAATGGGACCCAGGGAGAAGTGGGAGTCTCCCAAAAAAAAAATTTTTTTTTTTGGGAGACTCATTTTCATAATGCAAGCTGTGGTGACATTATCAGCAGACAATCTACTACCACTGCATTTGTTTCTCCTTCCATTAAACGGCAATAGTATATGTAATGGCTAATTTGCTTCTAAATTGACAGAAAACGCCGTAATTTTGCGCTATAACTTCTCCCTATCTGACTGTCACTTCTCCCTAATTTTCCTGCAGGGAGAAGTCACTTCTCCCTAAAATTCTGGGCCAGCTTGGTCCCTGCTGCTACACCTGCGGTTTATTAATACTGATATCAATCAAACTTAATTTTTAAAATGTATGAGCTTTACATCAGAAATATGTGTTTAAATAAAATAAAAAGACAAACAACAGGCAGCAAGCGTGTAAGAAAAGAACATTACATACATTTTTGCTGCATAAGATTATTTGTATATATTTTATACTGCTTACAGTGTACCTGAGCTGTTTGCCTCATGGTTTCAGAGAATTTTTCCTGTTTTTTTTAAATATGAGTCTATGGGAGCAAATGACCCCCAGGGTGTGGAAAAATTTTGACCCCAGGGGCATGGTTGGCAGGATTTATGTAGGGGACCACTGGACATTGCTTTATATCAAATATATATATATAAGCTGGGGGCCTGAACTCAAATGGCGCAAACTCTGATGGCTCGCTCACCTTTTAATTTTTTTATGTCTATGGGAGCTTTATGTTGCCCATGGGCCATGGCAACTAGAGTTCCAATCCAGTTAGCCCAAAAACCTTATGCATCCTTTCCCCTACCATATGTGCTTTACATGAAATTTGATCACAACTCCAGATGTATACTTCTGTGAAAATGTGAACAGACAACGACAACAGACCATCATTATACTTAACATACCTCACTTCAGCCTTTGACTCGGGTGAGTTAAAACAATGTGACCAAAAATTAGGTCTTAGATCTTAGATTAAAATAACAGATACTAACCAAGAGAAATATAACTGGATTGCATATTATATTCACCCTAAAACTATTGAAGTCATCATCTCATATCTGTTTGATCAATTTTTGAGGGTTAACAAAGCATGATTTTAAAATTCCCTGACTTTTCCCTGACTTTTGAAGATTTTCTAATTTCCCTGACCATTTAACCTGTAAATGTTCCTGTGCAGGCTTCTTATCAGCAGTAAATCACCATACTTAATGTTTTCATAATTTTGTCAGTAATTGTCAGTGAACTGTCCTTCTTTATTCTGTGGTATGTAGAGCAAAATCTCTATAGCAGTGATATCATAGTAGTAAGATTATAAGAATCTTTCATGAGTGTGAGGGCGAGATAGAAAAATCCATCCCAACGATCACCATTTGCCACCATGAGGTTTGCCGATTGATGACAGACGGTGATAACTAGGAACAGATTTTTCTCTCCCACCCTCACATATATTCTTTTTCTTGCTCACCATTGAATTCTTTTTAAATTAGCTTCCAGAAATTCCTGAATTGATACCCTGATCGAGATACAATGTTACATGATGAAATCACTGATGTCAATGGTGTCACTTCAAGTCTTGAGGACTATGTGCATGAGTTCCAATACAATTAGTCAACAGCCTACATGTGACAGCCTGGATATGAAAACATGTGTAAGATAAGTTGTAAAATCTTAGGTATTCTTATATGGTGTGTACTATTATATGTTTGTACATATCAGAGTCCCTACTGACTGAGCTGGTTTACCCAATTAAACTTGCAGTGATATCTATCAACATTTTATTTACCACTCCTATAGTAACAGTACATTCAAAACTGGTGGTGCGACCACCTCTCTTCGGTGACTTCCCGTCATGAGCGACCATATCCTTGTCCTCCTGGGCATTTTTCATTGAAATTGACCCCTCTTCAGTGACTTCCTGCCTGACGTGAGAAGCGACCAGTAAAATTTTGACCCAAATCATCATTTTCACCGGCATAAACGACCTGTGCAGAATCTATGCAGGATTGCCATTCAACCGTAAAGTTCAAATGCCGTGTTAGTCATATATTCTGGGACACAGTGTCAAAGATTATGTTCTATTGGGAGCTTTCCTCTAGTTAAAATAGACTTGAAAAATAGAACTGTTACCTTGTTTAATATATTAATTCCTTTTTATATTCCTTTTACAGCATGTGTTTGATAACCATGATGAAGATGCGTCCGATGTGTATTCAGTGTGTACTCACCTCCACGTACTATACCATTTGTACATATTGCTGACATGGATAGGGATGTAATCACAGTAACAACAGTAGCTAGTAGTACAATCAGAGAGCCAAGACCAATCCCCGCCTGTCCCGTCACCCAGGAGAGACGCAGGAACAACATCACACCCCATATGTTGAGCAGACATCTTACCTGAAAAAAGATGACCATCCAATATGATTCATGTATTATAATTTATAAAAACTACTATAAATGATGCGATTTCAACAGTATTAGTCTGAGGTCAACCACATTAAGCTGAGGTCAAATCAAATGTTAAAATGCTATATAAATAAGAAGTTAATTAATAAAAATGTCATTATTAAATCAAGTGGTATACAGGTCGAATACAAAATCACTTGATTTAATAATGACATTTTTATCAATTATCTTCTTAGTAAGCTTGGCCAATATAACAATATCATTAATTAACTACACTGCATAGATTTCTGTATCGATTCATTCATTTGAGGTCAATCAATATTGATCTGAGGTCAACAGTATTGTCTCAGGTCAGCTGTATGACACATGTAGTAGGTGCTATAATAATTATGATCCATGCAAGCCCTTTTCTCAAACCACATCAACATCTTTGAAAACAATCAGATGACCTGATTCTATAATTAGTTAATATCCTCATGACAATACCTTAGACAAATATTATATAGATTGAGGAGATTCTAATGGTCAATGAGCTATATAATAGGTGCCTTGTTACGCAAAAACCTGTCATTCAAACCTGAGTGAGTTCTGCTACAAAGACTAGGCAAAATCTTAAATGTATTGAAGTCTAGCAAGTATAGTATACAGTGTTAACAATGCTACTGAACAGACTGCATGATCTTTATCTAATTTTGTCGTTTGCTTACAAAAAATCTATCTATCTAATCTATCTAGAAGTATATAGTTATGGCAACTTATATGAATTATCTATATACATTGTATTTTCAAGACTTTCAAAGGTCAAGGTCACATTGTGACATACATCATATGTTTCAAACTATTTTCCCTCAATGTATGTACATTTGATAAATACAGTTTCTAGATCCAGTAGTGCCAATTGGTTAATTAATACTCAATGTTAAAATTTGTTATCATGATCAATTTATTTCAAAAGTAAGTCAAAGTTCAAGGTCATATCATTTAAGGTCTTCGTACAACATGTGTCAAAGCTCTATTATAAGCCTGTAGTTCAAAAGTTATTACCAACATTAAAGTTTGCTGCACACTCATGCATGCACACAGAGGAACAAATTAATGCCCCCTATCTTTGAGATCTGATACAGCTATTATACCGTATGGCATCTCTTTTTGACATGAAAATGAAAATTCTTACAGCTGCTGTCAATCTGAACCACAGAGATTTATTACAGGCCTGCGATACAGTTACAATGGGTGGTTCATTGTGGGTAAAGAAATCATCGTGGTGGGAACTAATGTGACCATCATGGGGTTGTATGTGGGTTTAAAAAATCTACCACACTGACTGGCACATTATGTGGGTCATGCAGTAAAAAAACAGCCTGCGAAAAGAAATTCTGGACTAGCTCTATAACATTTGTCCAAGATTGTTCAATAACAATCATTCAGAACGGTTTAGAACAATCATTCTAGATATTTGTCCCACTCAATCCTTAATCATTCTAGAATGCTTTCTGAACAGTTTTATAGTCATTTTGTTCCAGTACAATTCTAGAAATTTTATAGAACAGTTCCAGACTGTTTATAAATTGCAGCAGAGTTAGCTGAAAACAAGAATAACATGAAAATCCCATGAAAAACATTTTTTCCCAAAGCAAACATCACCTTAATTACTGTACAGTTGCTCAACATCATTTACAGTAAATGTTCTAAAATTTTGAACACTTTTCTCTTTCAGTTTTCAACAAAAATGTTGAGAATTCCCAAAATGCTGTCGAAAGACCCTATCAGACACCAGAAGTAGTCTGATCTTAGGTCTGTGCTGTTTGTCTATAGCCTTTTTGGCAGGCACCGGTGTTTGAAACTTAAGAACATTTACTGTGTGTTTCAAGATTCCAAAGATTATTTGGAAGGCCTATTTCTCCTGAATGGGTTCATATAACTGCGGTTAATGACTAAACAGTCTTGGGGGAACTGTCAACTACAGGGGAAGAGTATGACATAAATGCTAGCGAATATTGAGCGGCTACTAGCCTCACTCTTGTCTTGCTGATAAATTAATTGGTCACAGAGTTTTAAACAATTTAAATTTTAAAGCCAATATTAAGTCAGACCACAAACTGTATGGCACTATAATACCTGACTATATAATAGTCATTTGGAACCACAGCCTTTCCCCACTTCTAAAGCCTATTTAATGTTTCCCTGCTCTGGTCATGATATAAAAACTTATAAGACTGAATAACCTAAGCCTGCCAATTGAACTGACTGATTATGCTATTAATATTGACTACACCTATATAACCATATTGTGCTGCGTGACAGCTTAGTCATAATGGAGACAGGGACATAGCTTAAAGTCTCCTTCAACAGAATGGTGAGGCTGGGGTTCGAACACACGACCCTTTGTTTACAAGGCAAGGGGTTTATCCACTACACCACAGCAGCTCTTATCCACAGTTTATTACAAATATGTACATTTAACTAGTTCAATATGGGCCTCCTCGCGAGAAAACCTGTCTTCGGAGTTTCCGACAAAGCGAGTTTCAAATCAGTCTCCTCGGCTACAGAGACTAGCTAGAAAATTGAAATTTCACCTGTAGCAAGTTAACATATGCTACTTTCAAAAAAGCGAACAACAGAGGCGCTGATCAGACTGGGGGGATGCGCAGGCTGGTCTGCGCCTATGTTGTTCGCAATTTAACCCCCAAAGACAGGTTTTTGTGCGTAGAGGCCCATATAAAAATTATAATAGTGTGAATTCTGCTCAGATATGGTATTGTAGAGCCAGGATCAATGGATCATTTAAGAAATTAATTCAAATTTTGGAATGTTCATGGCTTCACGTTAACTTTGCAAGAGACCCGAAGTATTCATGAGTCAATGAACAGACCAAAAATTGAATTTATTGTTTATATTTACATTTTATTATAAATATCTAAAATATAAAAAAATATTTATAATTTAGGAAACAAAACAGTTTTGTATTTAATATGAAATCGTTTTTACAGCTTTGTCTGAGTGTAAACAGCCAGCGGTTTAAGGACAGCCAATTGAGCAAACAGGAGGCTTGCTTTGCAAGTGCGATTCACTGTCATTCACAACACCAGTGTTACTTCTGGCAAGTCAGTTCGATGTTCGAAGCGTATTGCATGAGCAAGTGAGCTTGGCAGCTGTCAATCAAATTTGTGTCATTTATAAGGCTATGAATGGTTGCAAAAATCTGAAAATTAATTAAAGGCTTGCTTCAAAAATGTAAATATAATAACATAAACAGATCTGTATGAAACTGAAAGAAGAGTGACTTAGCAGAATACCTCTCCGACCACAGGGACCAGGACCAGTCTTCACAGTATGCCAAAAAGTAATGAGTAAATTTTAATTCATTATGTTTTAATGTACAAAGTGTACAGTCTGGTCGAAGTTTTCAGACCAAGGGAAATAATTTGAAATCCCAGTCAGTGAGAGTGGCCTTTTTAGACTAGTCTACTACACATCATCTACTTATTATGCTGTATCTAAATTGAAGTTTCATGACATAAATCCAAGAGTATAAAATTTTTGGATCAGGCCTGATCACACATACACAGACAAGGTAAACAATGTAGTACCCTTCCGCTATTATTCTCCTAGCGAAGGCATAAAATACTTTTAGCAATCAGTAATGCATCTAAAGAGTACAGGCCTAGGTCACGGGTGGTAAACCTAGGAACTACCACGAAATTGTGTTAACGTAATTTTGTTCCCAAGCCACATCCGGGACACGTCGTGGTAGTTTCCAGGCCGAAAATTGGATAAAGAAAGGTTGGTGTCACTTTCATTTTTGTTTTATTTTACAACTAAGAACAAACGATGGTGAAATCCGACAATGTGGTTCCGTGTAAA
The DNA here is from genome assembly GCA_964019695.1 of Loripinus fragilis. Taxonomy (NCBI): domain Eukaryota; kingdom Metazoa; phylum Mollusca; class Bivalvia; order Lucinida; family Lucinidae; genus Loripinus; species Loripinus fragilis. Next base: position 93,780,164 of record OZ026522.1, read on the forward strand.
TATGTCTCAGCGTCCCCTCTAGCCCAAAATTTTGTTTGAAAAGTTATTTTCTTTCTTTTGGTACGTGTTTCCCCACTGAGCATCGGACCAACTTTCCCCAAAGTTCGAAGGATTTTAGCCCATATCTGTCAAATTTAATGGAATTTGATATCATTTGACGATGGAAATGATAAAAAGACCCTGAATAAACATTCCTGCACAGAAAAAAAATCTGAGCATTTACTCGTAAACGATTCATGCCCCGTTCGTCCTGTGTGGTAGTTTCCAGCTCATCGTGGTAGTTAAAATGCTATCGTGGTAGTTTCCAAGACTTTCCAAGACTTTATAGGATACGTTTCTGAAGTGTTACAAAACATTATAGTGGTTGTTTGTTTCGCATGATAACCCTCGAACTCGTCAATTAATTACCACGGTAAACAAATAAACCACATTTCAACACCATGAGGAAGCTAAGCTGAGGACTCGAGATTCAATGTGATGCTTGACAGGTGGAGACCATGCCCTGGACTGCCAAACAACACCTCTGGAAATCTAAAGCAAAAGAAGGTCAGCCGTGGTGGACCAAGCAACAGACAAAAAAATGATATAAAGAATTGCGTCACTCGCTACGTTGTTCCATGTTCAGTCAGCTTTAAGATAAAATGGCAGGCTAAGACTACTGGCCCAAAGTTTTGTTAGTATTTGCGCTTCAGAAAAAAGGGAAATATCCTCGGGTTGGGACACTTTTTATATACATGCGAGTGTGACGATGAACGGGCATGTTATTTGATAATTAAAAAGCATGTTTATTCAAAAACAAAAAATGTGAATATCCCTTCTTTTCATTCTTCTCATCATTTCAATAGCCCACTAAAATTAAAATTCAGGCAGTCGTCATTTGTTATCTGACAAACGGTTAGTTGAAAAGGTCTTCGTATGAATAAGAGGAGTATTCAAGGTTCGGCCCGCACACCCTGTCTTTATAAAAATGAAGTAGCCCCTGAATAGTGGAAATCTGCTGATGCGAACTACTACTAAATTCCTTCAAAGTCTTGGAAACTACCACGATAGCATTTTAACTACCACGATGAGCTGGAAACTACCACACAGGACGAACGGGGCATGAATCGTTTTACGAGTAAATGCTCAGATTTTTTTTCTGTGTAGAAATGTTTATTCAGGGTCTTTTTATCATTTCCATCGTCAAATGATATCAAATTCCATTAAATTTGACAGATATGGGCTAAAATCCTTCGAACTTTGGGGAAAATTGGTCCGATGCTCAGTGGGGAAACACGTACCAAAAGAAAGAAAATAACTTTTCAAACAAAATTTTGGGCTAGAGGGGACGCTGAGACATACTTACACGGAACCACATTGTCGGATTTCACCATTGTTTGTTCTAAGTTGTAAAATAAAACAAAAATGAAAGTGACACCAACCTTTCTTTATCCAATTTTCGGCCTGGAAACTACCACGACGTGTCCCGGATGTGGCTTGGGAACAAAATTACGTTAACACAATTTCGTGGTAGTTCCTAGGTTTACCACCCGTGTAGGTGTAATGGACTGCAATGCTGATGGCCACTTTACAAACTTGAATCAGTCTACTCTTCATCTATTTGTTCCATTGTGCATGCATGGTTTCGAGACAGATGATTGCAAAATGTGGCCCAGGTGCATTAGATATGCACAGATGTGGCATGTTATCAAAGAGCACTATTTTAATATTTTATGCAATTGTCTATTCTTTGCAAGGCTTTGCTCATAATGTGGCTAATTTAATTATCTTTCTATAAAAACTCTGACATTTAAGGTGTGTTACAATGTTGCATGTTTTTGAAAAAACAATTAAATATTTAAGGCACAATTTATTGCATGTCCTCTGTTCTATTTTGAGCGCTTATCCTTCGAGGAAAAAACAGCCTTATCCTCAGAACCTAGCAAACTGTCTTCTATTGTATTAAACCACTGTATAATACAGATATTTTCATGATCAATGCTTTTATTTTCATGAAACTTCACGGATAAACCCCTAACGAAGAGCTGAAACCACTCTGTTGTTTACTGATGTAGGTAAATCATGCTCCAGTCGCGAATTTTTAACATCCCTAATATCTATTCGAGAAAATAAAATTCTCGCACTTATATATAATAATTCAAAGAAGTCTGTCTGCAATTCAGCAACAGCATATGAGCCGTGACATGAGATTTCCAACAATGGTAAATGTGACCAGCAATTTTTAGGCTCAGAACAGCCTGCTCATATGGGCAGTCTGATCAGAGCCTTTGCTAGTCACTTGAGTATTCTATGACTGCAAAACTTCTGACCAAACATCATTTGGAGTTTCTAGGCTTAAAAGGAGGTTCGTCTGAGTCTATTAATGTCTTATGCCACTAATAATGTCGCAGCTATCAATCAGAGAGAACAATGTTTTCAAAAATGGATACATCTGACTTCAGCAGAACAAGGGTACAAGAACGGTTTTCATGAGCATCAACTAAGCTGGTCACCCACATATATGTAGTAAAGCTCTCACCGCAGACTCTCATTAATATCATCAATTATTGCAGTGGTTAATGCACCTGTTTAAGTAAAATTTTGTCTAACACTATTATTGCCTGCCAAAAATGCATATAGACAAACACTGTGCAAACCATGATCAGACTGCTTCTGAAGAAGTAGTCTGATCATGAGGGTTTTCCCTGTTTTCGATTAAGACAAGCAATTTGAGGTAACTGAGCCCTGATAACCAAACAGAAAAAGAAAAGTGTTCAAAATTTTAGATTATTTACCGTATATTCACGTCAACCTCGGTTCATGAGATTTTGGTACTTTTAAAATTATCGCCAATGCATTGTTCTTTTGTTTAATTTGATTCTTTACGTCCCGGACAACATGTTTTCAACTGTGTCTGGGTAAAATGAACCAGTACTAAGCAAGAATTAGTGCATCTTGCTAAAGGACACAATGCACTACTCACTCAGCAGAGTTCTCACTAGGATTTTGAAAACAGGATTCATAGAATCCATCCCTGGAAAAAGTTGGAGTCAAAATTGAAAAATTGGAGTTTGACCTGGAAATGTTGAAGTTTATAGTTTTAGCGGAAATATAAAATTTTTTATTTACAGATGTAATGTCTTTTATCCTGCAAAGTGGCAATTTCAAAATTACTTGTGAATAAAGTTTGCATCAGGTTACTCTAAATCCCCCTCTTCGCCAACCCCTACACAATATTTTCTAAACATTGTTGGGGATTTCACAGGGGTTTGGCTATATTGTGTTCCCATCTTCTCCATCAAAATAAAAATATTTTCATATTTTAAAATTTCATGTATCACGAAACACATATTTTTATGTTTGGCCTTAAATATGAAAAGCTTAAACTATTAATAATAATAATAATAGTCTTTATTTTCAGAGGGTAACACATTTAGCAAAAAAAAAGCTAATCTTCCATGAGGCCCTCTATGAACTACCACCAAAAAATAATACAAGTATAAAATACAAAGATGATTTACATGTATACAAGATAATACAAACATCATGGAATACTTTCAAACCTACATACACACAGGCATACTTTTTACATAAGTATCATATATATCATACCATAGTGATTAGTAATACCAATTTTATCTACATACATGGGTTCTCAAAAGAAGCGTCTCAATGAGACGCTTCTTATGAGCACCAAACTAATTAATCAAACTGGGGAACAAAACATATTCACAATTTTACGCTCAAAATTATGTTCATATGGACATATAAGTATATCAGTTTCAAAGATTGATTGATACATGTAGTTGTTTTATTCATTTACAAGCAGACAGACAGACGAACGGACAGACAGACGGATAGATCTTTTGCAAGACTAGTTCAATCATTTAATTATTTGCATGCAAGTGCTTTTTGCGCACCTAGTCTACAGCGATTGTTCCAAAATTAAGATGTTTATTTTGATTTCCTACCTACGTGCGAGACGATTTCAATGGTTTAAAATGAACGAGTTTTCTTGCTGAAAGTCATTTGTTTGCATTTAACACTCTCAGAATAGTTTATTCGGTGAAAAAAAACACACCGATAATTGATTGCATCACTCATTTGTTGCTAATAACGCTTCATTCGGAACGTTGCCTTATCGGACGTTATCCGATCTTTGGTTTACCGATGTCTTCAGCAAATCTTATTTTTATTTTATCATCCATCTGTGGAACTCGAGCTGTGGAAGCGATTTTATGTGTTCAAAAATGTAAGAAACATTTCAAGATTTGATTGAGACAGACAGTCTCGAATGCGCGACTATCATTTGTCTTTTCACGCACTCGGAAAAGTTAAAACCAATCGACCATGCGCTTCTCAAATTTGCATAGGCGTAATTATTGTCCTGTCAATAAAGACTCAGTCGCTGTGCGACGTTCTGATTGGTCGAGAGCTAAATGAGATCACGCCTACTGCAAACGGACGACTGGACATTTTATGACAAAGCCTGGGGCATCGGATTAGCGGCGATCTTCTGATCTTTTGTGGCGGAAGCCAAATTTGGACTCCCGCTGTCGTCTTCAGGTGTTTTTAAGGAGTTTGAGACGCGTCAGCAGAAAAAAATTGGCGTAAATTAGAATCCCCAGCAGGAAAAGTACGCGTACAAAACCAAAAGTTGGCGTAAAAATACGCCTGATTCGGCGTTTCCGAGAACTTATGCAGTGACGCCGGTGAGGCTCACACCTGCAACACCTCAATCTGAACAAGCATTCTATCACTAAGTGTCACTGGCATTGAGTTACTCTTTAAATGTGCATGCACATGCAGCTATTTAATAATAGTTGAGCTAGTTATCGAGGCCTAAATTTTTGCCCAAGTCTACTTTTAATTTGCATGTGAGCAACAAAAGCTCTGGATAGACTGAGCAACTACAGAGGTTTATTTGAGCCTTCTCTGCTCATACATGTCGTATACAGTACCAAATCTCATGAACGAAGTTCATGACTCATTTGTTTGTCAGAATTAACATTTTAATTAGTCAGCTTACTTATAATTTACAGCTACTAGGCTTGATATATTCCATATGAATCATCAGCCAACAGAATGATGATTCATATTCACATGAAATATCATGTCTTATTTTCATTACTTTTTTGTCTCAAATATGAATGCTAAGGACACCTTAATTTGATGTCCTCTGCTTAAAAATTGGTTTGAATGAATGTTTCTGCTAAATGAACAAAACCACAACAAATCAAGTTAAACTTATAAAATTTTGTTTTCACATCTAATTCTTCATGCATCATTAGCTTATTAATATGCCATATTAATTGTTGGAGTGCATTTTATCTGCAGGAGATCAGGCAAAGAATTAGTTCAAACTAGATTGAGTTTTCAGAAGAAATTTTATTTCATGTCCCCTGACAGACTGGATGCCAGGCAGCAATCAATCTCGGGAGTCAGGACCAAGTGGTTTATCCACTACATGATAGCGGCTCCTATATGACCCTCATGACCTTGAAATTAGGTCAAGGTCACCAAAATCTAATCAATTTTATATGGTCCTCCCAATGACGTATCCTGTGGCAGTTTTGTCAAAATCTGGCAGTTGGTTCAGAAGATAGAGTGCTGAGATACGGTTCCGAACAGAAAGGCGTACGCACAGACGAACCCAAAAACTATAACGAGTCCTCCAACTTTGTCGGGTGGGGGGGGGGGGGGGGGGGATAAAAAGACCAGAAATTGATTGGTAATTTCCTATTCTGCAAGCACAGCATCAATCAGCCTCTAGTGTCACCAATCAATGCTATAAAGCTTATAGTCTGTCCTTTTGATCTTGTCCTTCATAAAAAATGCCTTGCGTCCAGAAACTCCAGATAAATAATCTTGTTTGCTCTCAGTCTAAACAATTTTGTGGGTACATATTGGAATTGCCTCATTGAGGCAATTCCAATATGTACACACAAAATTCAACACACAAAATATGTTTTTGGAACATAAAAGGAAGAAAATATTAGAATAATGCATATCTGATGTTCTTTCTTCTGGAGTCATTAATGACCTCGATTGACACAAAAAACAATCAAGACATATTTTTTATGTACATTAATGTTGATTTTTCTGAAAAGTAGAATTTCTGTGCCTGCTTAATATGTCCTGTTGGCGGGCATGAACTTGTGTTAACCAGTAATTTAACTGAGCCAGTGCATGAGATTTTCAACAATGTGTTATGTGCGACCAGCAAAGCCTCAGATCAGCGTAGATATGCGCAGTCTGATCAGAGCCTTACAATAGTCGCTTGAGTATTCTATGACTGTTAAGCTACCGACTGAACACCATTTGGAGTTTCTAAGCTTACAAGGATGCTACAGAGGCTTGTCCGAGTCTACACTTGTCAAAATGCCACATTGTTGGAAATCTCATGTCAAGGCTCAAATTATTATATCTTTTTGATTAGGGATTTGTTTTCTAGACATCATGATAGTATGATAATGTTCAAGGGAAGAGTCAGAGTCTGGCTTATCTTGGTGATTATATCAGTAAACATGCCTAAGTCAGTAACTGCCAACTGTCTTATTTTAATCAACAGTAAGAGGAGATGAATGTAAACATAAGAAAGAGGGCAAAGATCAGGAATAGATACAATCAAGCACCACACCTGACCCAGGACGCCAACGGGGAAAGTGACAACCTCACAATTAGACATCACAAACGAGAGCCAAGAGATCAGCCCTTTCCCAGCAGGATCAACAAACAGACGTGCATGAAAGCATAACAAAACAAGACAGAAATAACATAAATGATCCACAAAAGACACACCGCCTTGGAACTGTACTCCTTTATGACCTAATAATTGCACTGTTCATATGATTGTTTTCAAAATTGTGTACCCTCTTTGGTCAGGCACTTTAGGTTATAGATAAACATTCGACCAGTTTGCATTTATTGCTCTTTTTATTTTCAATGCTAAACATTGCCTTGGGTTTGTCTGCAGTTTGTGATTGTGGTATTTCCTGATCATACTCACTTACTATTTATAACAGGGATTTGACCCTGCTACTAAAACAATATTTTTCTTTCTCCCTCATCAGCCTCAAACACTTTCAATGAGAATCAAATACATTTTTTTGAAGATACTGACATTTTTCATCGAAAATGTCTTATTGAAAGCTATAGAAACGTGTGTCTGTGTTCCATTAGATTTCTTTTTGTTATATTTATACTTTACATTCATGGCAGCCTTCTATTGTCTAAAAGAATCCCAATATGTCTTTATATAGAGAAATAAGTTTTCCCCAACAACAATCAAGACATAAATAATAAAGTTCAAGATGATAAACTGCCCAATAACTCTTTGCATGCTGGGTAATTTTTCATGTGGGTTTATTATATTGAATATGGTATTTATGAATATTTATAGTTGCAGGATAAGTTAATGAATTTGTATGGCATTCAAAGACAGAATAATAGGAAACAATCACTCAGATCTACAGGACAGACTATAGACAGATAAAAAAATATTGTGAAACACAAAGATGAAGCCCAATCAACCCTATTCATTCTGATGTATTTTTCCATACACATTGATGCAATCCCAAGTGAAAATGGTACTGATATTTCAGTGTAAATATCACTGAAATCAGGGGTGGTAACAGTCCAAGATTCTCAATCAGGAAAATCTTTCAGCTCAATCCTGAACTTGGCAAAAAATGTTCAGAAATCACCAATTATATGTTTAAAAGACCAAAACATCCATAGAAAGCAATCAGTTTATGCTTAACTTATAGTAGATGTCTGATTAAAAGATCATGATAGGTTCTGATAACAAATTACAGCAATAGTAAATTTGATCTTATGTGCATGAGTGTTCAATCAGGAAATAGTAAGTGAGTATGATCAGGAAATACCACAATCACAAACAGCAGACAACCCCACGGCACAGTGAGGAAGAGCGACTCAACCATCACGAGACACCAGGGAGACAAATTGAACAAAGCAACCAGCTCTCTCTACCCCATCAAGATGATTGCAATACTAGAATGGGCATAAAGTAACGCACAACAAAACATAGAACAATTACAGACTCCCACAATGGGAGTTATATAAACAAAAAGACAACAACATCAGAACCACTGCCAAATAGAACAACGGACAGCAGCCTAAACCACTGGGGTGCTTAAATGCATTTTACTGGTACCAAATCTTTGCCCTAGATTCTGCTGTTGTTGAAGTACAATTAAGAAATGTTCAGCTTCTAACTAATGCAATGTATCATCATGGAGAAACACTCTAAGTAAGTAAGGTTGCAAAGATCAGGAAACGATACAATCAAGTACCACACCTGACCCAGGATAACAATGGGAAAGTGACAAACTCACAGAAGACAGCACAAACGAGAGCCAAGAGGTCAGCCCTTTCCCAGCAGGTGACCACAAAGCACATATACACAGAAGCGCACAAAACATAGCAAACACAAGACAGAACAAAAACATAAAAGATCCACAAAAGAAGTACCGCCTTGGAACGGTCAGTAAAATATTTTACTGGAGGGCTTAAACCGGTTTAACGGCGCCAACCTCACCCTTAATTCAGATGTGGATCAAGACACATAGATATTTGGTTTTCATGAAAGACCCCTAACTTATCAATGCATCATCTCCTAAAACATATAAATCAAGATATAACAAGGAGATAAAGCAAGGATAAGGACTCAACAGTAAATTAAACTGAATACCGGAGCAAAAGAAATCCAACAGGTAAACCCACCATGATGAAACAAAGAAAAGGGCTCATGACTCACAGATAGTCAGAGCTAAAGAAGACCTAAAGTTGAGCCACAGTGGGTCCGGCTACAGATAAGCATCAGGCACCAACCCATGGATTAAAGCTTTACGTCAGAGCCGTCGTAGAGTCTGAGGCCTGACCCACTGTCGTGCAACTAAAGAGGAAACCATAACCAGGCATGCAGACTGTCCCATGACATCCAAGTTATATCCAACCCTTATATTCTATTTAACAATCTTTTTGAAATTGATCAACAAAATTAGGTTTTCCAACAATTCGTTTCAATTTATAAACTAAATCACCAAAAAATATAGGTTCTGATATGCCTTGTTGCAGAAGGGTTTTTAACCCAATGTTGTATTAAACATTACTCTTTGTATCTGGTAGAATTTAGAAAATGCTTTTCGAATTTTATGATATCTATAAACTTGTTTTAATAACTTAGCAGTTGAAAATAAGTTTCTTTTGTTGAAGTCATCAACATTAGAACACACTCTAGCAAAATGATTAAGCTGAGAAATATTACACCATAGGAAGGGGAGCGAGGAACATTTCCATCAAGAAATGGGAATTTTACTATTTCAAAATGATTGTTTGTTTAATTTGATTCTTTAAGTCCCATCAACAATCTTTCGGTTAAACAGGGACGTGTCTTCCTGGGTTGAACCAGTACTAAGCTAGGTAATTTGATTCTTTAAGTCCCATCAACAATCTTTCAGTTAAACAGGGACAGGTCTTCCTGGGTTGAACCAGTACTAAGCTAGGATAAATGTGTCTTGCTCAAAGACCACAACGCAGTGACACCCATGAGGCTCAAACCCGCGGCCCCTCAATATCGAGTCAAGCACTCTACCACTGAACCACTGCACTCCCTATTTCAAAATTAAAAGCGTCCCATTTATCATAAATTTTAGAAGAAACTATGCAATTTGTTATTGACAAGTTCAAGTCCAAAAACGGAGCTTCAGTATCAGAAGAATTTGCCATATTTTACTGAAGTTCGATCTAACATTTGTTCAAAATAAGGATTATCAATATTAAGTAAGTCATCTAAATATCTGGAGGTGGAGTTAAAAGCTTCATTAATATCAGTTTGATTTTTTTATGACAGTAATCCTGAACTTTATCACCCCTGCTGAAATAGCTTTTGACTGATATTTCAGAAAATTTCAGTGATATTTCAGTGTTATTTCAGTGTTATTAAACGTATATCAGTGACCTAGTGATATTACACCATTTATTTTTCACCTGAGGCTGGGATGAGAATGGATTTGTCCATTTTGTATTTTTCAGGGGTCAGACTCCGGGTCACAGGTTGAAACTTCTAGATTTTATCACGATCCTAAGGATTCCAATTACTAGCATGAATTTACAAGCAGAGAGGAAAAGGTGTAGATTCTAATCAGCTGGCTTCTATATACACTGGCACAAAAGTTTGAGCTAAATTTCACGTTCCAATAATTGAAAATTTCATATCAATTTAGTATTGTCAGTGATTTTATTTGGGATTTTGGGAAGCTACCTTTCCTTCATATTTGGGAAAATATTTTATGAAAATTGGGAAAATAAGTGCTAAAATACAGGAAATTGGGAAAATAAAGGCCAATTTTGGATTGGGAATAACTCCCATATAAGACCTTAAAAATGGCCAAATAAAATCACTGTGTCAGAACATGAATCTTTATAATATATGATCCCCTCAAGGGCGTGGTGGGCCTTTAATACCAGGGTTTTGACATTAAAATGTCCCCACCTATAAACAGTGCAGGGCATGTATACCTAGCTGCATTTACAGAATAATTTAAAAAGTGGACTAGAAGTTAAACATGGAAAGTACGTAGCAAGTGTGATGTGCAGGTATTAATGGTTGAATACGGTAAGGCCAGAAATTTTTTTATTAGTTGATTTACAGGAATTGTTTTTCAGATTTAGGGTCGGGGGGACTAAAAAAAATAAATAAAAAAGCTCTGAAAATGACCAGTTATAAACTGGTCATTTTCAGAGCTTTTTTTTTTCTAATATCTCCAGAAAAAAACAGTAAAACTAGTATAAGGCAAACCAACAGTCTGTATTAAATTTTTAAATTTTCTTAAAAATCTGGACAGGACAATCACTTTTAACAGTGTCACTCTCAAAAAAACACAGCGAAACAAATAATATTTATAGTCGGCGGATAAAATAAAAATAAAAAATTTAGAAATTAATTTTTATTTTTTCCTACTTTCCGGAAAATTACAGTAGGAGGGTTTGTAAATCAACTGATAAAAAAATTCTGGCCTAAATGTCCTTGTTTTGCTTACTGATGCACATGATAGTCATGTCATATTTGACAACTTTATTGTGGCTAACTGTCACAGAAAAATGAATATTCACAAAAAACAGTCTGCTTTAATAATTATTCATTATTATGCATGCAAAAAATCATGACAAAATAGACAACCCATTCTTCTCTAAAATTCTGATCTCTAAAATAGTAGGTGAGGTTTCATCTAAACTTTTTGAGATACTGCACGTCAGTGCACGACTTATTTACCAACAAAACCTTCCCAGCCTTCCCAAGTTCCCAGTCTGATCAGTTTTTGTTATCACTTTAAAATGGTTCCTTGGCATACCCACTAACCTAAGATCTAATGTACATATGCAATGTGGTGTTTGATCTGGGTCTAGTCTGTTTTAGAACAATTAAGGAAATTCTCAAAAACTTTATGGTTTAACCCCTTTTTTACATTTAATGGATTTTCAGGATACAGAATATAAATGAACTGTCTGCTATATAATTTAAATGGTCAAAGGTTGGAATTTCCATGTACATGTACTTGCACTTCCGATCAATGACCAGTGGTTATCTGTTGATGGCGGATTCTTGCTTCCGGATGGGCCTTACCCAAACATTATAGTCATGATATGGAAATGATTTTTTTTATCTTTATCAAAATGAATAATTTATGTAAACAAAAACTACAGTATACATCCTTAACCCAGACTAACCTTAAAACAACACACAGACAATTTGCAGCAGACAACTTTTTTTCAAACTGTTGCTTCTTAAAGAAGCCAAGCAAGGCTTGACGATTCACATGAAATAGCAAGCCTTATTATTGTTGAAAATCAAGAGAAAGAGAAAAAAATACATTGAAATTGCAACTCATAAGAAATTCAGTGGCTATGACGTCAAGAGCTTCTACAACGAATTGCTGCGTTTTTGCAATTTAACTAAGATCCATTATTGCATTTTAATACGCACTTTGGACAAAACTATTTTTTTTCTGCCAAATTGATTGGTACAAGGAAAGTTCTCCTGTACCTTCACCATTGATCTTGCATGCTGGGGAACTTTTTCAATAATTTCTATCAGGTACACTATCAGAGTGCTAAACAGCTTGGATCCAGATCAGGACAGAAAGAACACTGGGTTCTGTCAGTCCTGATCTTGGCCCAAACTGTTTGCAAAGGTTGCAGCTATTTAAAGCAAGGAAAGAGTAAATACTTGCCATTTATATATGAGGTTTTTACTCTCACTTTGCTCTCTGAACAAGCTGTTAGAGCCTCAGGTGAGGGTACACATACAGTTAAACCTGTCTTAAGCAGCCTCTCAAAAATAGACAAAACAAAGCTCTTAATGACAAAATTTAATGGTAGCTTAATGAAGTTCGAAAGTATTGCAGAATGCTCCACTTGGAGCATTCTGCAATACTTTTGACCTGCATTAAGCGATAATTGGTCTTGAAAACCAATTTTTGGTCTATTTGAGAGTGGCCGTTTTACACAGGTTTTACTGTACAGGTCATGTCATAGAATTGAACTAGCACCACAGCTTTAATAGCTGATTCTAGTCTCAGATGTCTGGGAAATGTTTATATTGAAAGCCAATACTCCTGCAGACATAATCTATCACTTTAAATTGGAAGGCAATCAAGTGCTAATTAAAGATGTGCAGATCCCTCTGTATGTAACAGCAAAGAGCTGATTTTTAAAATTTCCAACTCTTAAGTTGCCTGTCAAAACCATAGCCATTGTAGCCATTGGTACTGAAAATGTAGAGTGGCTACAAATATAAGTAATTGACTAAAAGTACAGTCTTATTAAGGTGGTTCAAAAATTATATATTTGCGAAACAGTGTATTTTGATCAGCTTTTAGATACCACCTCTGCTGCATACTGTAGGTAGATTCTTTGCTAGACTAGCTACTAGTCTGATATCATATTCTTTTTTTATAAATGATAATTTCATTTTAAAATAATAATTTCTTTAATCTCCCTCTTTCCTCTATGATAGCAATATTTGTGATTAGGTGTGGATATCTTGATGTCAAAGAGAGAAAGAGATGAGACTGGCTATATGAAATCAATTTAATGAATGAAACGTAAAGTAAAATTGACAAACACATCAAGGTCTAGGAGCTAGACTAAAATAAGCTAGACCTTGATGTCAAAGAGAGAAAGAGATGAGACTGGCTATATGAAATCAATTTAATGAATGAAACGTAAAGTAAAATTGACAAACACATCAAGGTCTAGAAGCTAGACTAATTCTTTGCAATCATCATAGGTGAAATGTATACGCACAATTCGCAGAAATGCTTACCTTCTCCTCACGTTCCTTAGACTCCTGCACATGCCTACACGTAAATGGGGGTTTTGTTTGTTTGTTTGATTTGATTCTTTACATCCCAGCAACAATCTTTCAGTTATAAAGGGACGGGTCTTCCTGGGTTGAACCAGTACTAAGCTAGGATAAATGTGTCTTGCTCAAGGACTACAACGCAGTGACGCTGGCGAGGCTCGAACCCGCGGCCCTTCGGTCTCGAGTCAAGCACTCTACCACTGAGCCACTGCCCTCCCTTGTAAATGGGGGTGGATATAGTTGGATTAATGGCCACTGGTACAGTGATCAGGGTGTTCTTTCTTTTGAGCCCTGCTTCCCCCTTAAACACAACTACTTTGGAAGGTGAACAATGGACAGCAGCTGCTGGGCTAATGTACCGGTATACATGGAAAGGAAACAGTGAAACAGTTCAAGTCCCTCAAGCTCTCCCACTCCCTGCATCTGATAATTGGTTATTTTGAAAGGAGTACCGTAAATCCTAAAGATATGGACATGCATTCTTTAAGCCAATATTCATATATTGTGAATTAAATGGCATACATGTAATTTACTCAAAATTTTGCAATAATTTACAAAACAAGAATAATGGCTAATTCCATATTTAATTAACAAGCCAGCGTGCTAACAGCAATGACTCTTGCCATCTGTAGTTCAAGCCTGAGTTGACAACATGTTGATATTGAGCTGGATCAAAAACTGTAGGACATTCTGACAATAAGCCCTCAAAGATTTTTTAATTTCGAAAAAAATCAGACCAGTACAAAAAAGCATGCAAAATAGTCAATGTGCACTCACTGCACTGTGGTGCTCAAAAATTTTCAATACTTCCTTTTTTTGATGACCAAGATCAGACTGTGTATAAAATCCAGAGCTATATAAAATGGTAAACAGACACTATGCATAGTAATCTTCAGGAGCAGTCTGATTGGGTTTACTCTGATCTGGTGTAGCTCACTAAATATTTAGGATAAATATGTAACTCAGGCCTCCAGATAAGAGTGTGTACCAGAAAATTATTTCTCAACCAAAACATATGTTGTGGGTACTCAAAGGAACCGTCTCAATGAGACGGTTCTTTTGAGCACCCAAAACATATGTTTAAACTGATGGGTAAGAAAATAATCACAATTTTACGCTAAAAAATTTGCTAAACTGGCCCTATGTAACTTGTTTGGAATCCTGAAGTACTAGTAGCAGTAAATACTTCAGACAGAAACAAGGAAATAAGCAATTATCCTGATGCATTCAAGATCAGAGAAACAATATTCTTAGTCAACAGAACATAGTAGTTTGGCAATAATTTCGGATACACTCAGGGATTTTTTTTCAATTTTGGGAAGGGGTCCTAGGGCCTTTCAGGTTGGGAAATTTAGCATGGTAATTGGGAAATTTATTGTGCACAATTATGTCAATTTGGTCAATAAAAAAATATAGTTATTACACATATTATTGCCATTAAATTGAAGGAGAAAGACACAATGTAGCTTGTGTGTGTATGTTGACTGAATGAAAATCCCAATCTTCAAGAAAAAATGACAGATAAAATCATTTTTTTGACGATTGGGACTTTTTTTCAAATTTAGGAAAAAATCACCGAAATTTCTTAAATAAGAATACCATCTGAGTGGTAAACAGGTTGGATCCAGATCAGATGAGATGATATAGGTCCTAATAATAGCTTGCAAAGTTTATCAGCAGACAACACTAGCAGGCAAAGAGTTGATATGCTCAGGAAAAGTATGATGAAAACTCTGACAAAAACATGACAAGTCCAAATTAAAATGAAACTTAAAAATCACTTTCTTAACAAGCAAAAAGACATGAATTCATACCAAACAGTCATAAACTGACAGGATTTTGATGTTTAACACGTCACATACAAGTCAGTCTTTGTATTGTTGGACGTTTTCATTAATTTATTCTGTTTACCTTCATTTTTCATGTTTTTCACTAAATTTGACACAAAAATTTGAATTAATTTGAAACATTGTCCTCCACAGAACAAACAGATCTGTAAAGATTCTCAAGAGCAAATCTGAAGCTCAAAATCTCTCCAATGATCCAGTGAGTAAAATTAGTTCCATGGGTTGATTTGTTTGTTTGATTTGATTCTTTACTTCCCATCAACAATCTTTCAGTTAAACAGGGACTGGTCTTCCTGGGTTGAACCAGTACTTAAAGCTAGGATCAATGTGTCTTGCTCAAGGACAGCAACGCAGTGACGCCGGTGAGGCTCGAACCCGGTTCCATGGGTTGATTATTTACAACCATGATGTAGCTAGTATGAACTTGAAAGTTGTAGGGAAAACAGTGTAGATCCTGATCAGCTGGCTTCTTCAGATAGAGATCTACACTGATTTCAATAGAGTGAGCATTTGTACATCTGGTTTCATTCTATTTTCAAAACAGTAATTTAATACTGTATAATATACAGGGGTACTGGGAAAAGTTAAAATTTCTTTCTGCAACATGTATTCATTATTGCCCCTGGACAAACATCAAATTTACAGTCTATGGACAAGATGCCCCTGTAATTTAAAACAATCACTGCTGAGTAAAATTACATATATCAACATTCTGTCAGATTTGCTTTCAAAATAAACAGCCTAGATAAAATTCTTAGCTTGTCGAATCTCCACACATGTAAAACTTGAGGCCAGTGATTAGCTTTGGATACAAGTAAACTTCATTTAACAGTGAAGATACATCTGGCGACATTTGTTCAGCGTCTGCACTATTACCCATTGAAGGGCCAGCAAAACACATCTGAAAATATTGTCTGCTAAAGTTGTTTGCTGTAATATCCCATGTAGATGGAAGATTCAATTGCAACATGAAGGGCCAATAAACTTACATCGTTGGATGTATGTGGCTGTTTGTCACATACTTTGCTGTTTTTATACAGTAGGAACTTATTAAAATTAAGTTAGTTTCTGGAACAGTCTAGTTTGGGTTTTGATAGATAAAATGGATTCAACAAAAACAAGGCAATGATAAATATATTATGTTTTGCAAAATTTGCTGTATGCATGGAGCTAACTTATGACATAGTAATTTCTAAATTCAGATGCTGAACCCAGTTAAATAAACAATCAATCTCAGAGTGTTGATAACACAATTACAGGCAAAATTTATGAACTCAGATCCGAGTTCCTCAAAAGTGCTTGTCTCTAGACTGTTTAGCTAATTCCACACCTCTGACAATCCCATCCAAGCCATCTCCCTCATAGCATAACATTAATAATGCTGTGTTAAACTTATGAAAATGAAGAAGAAATTTGAATTTTGAGAAAAAACAAACAAAAATAATTCTGGCTGAGTTATTTAAATAAGTGCCCTGAAGTTCTGAACTCCTCTGTGGTCTCGGCTGCGACCACAGTCGGAGACAGACTATCCTAATGGGGAATAGTTCTTGGGAAAAAAGAATACTTCAGGGTATCATTATAAGTCTGGAGCTAGCAATACTGTGAGTTGTGTGATGACCTGGTAGACCTTTTTCTCTGAGACGCGGTCAAGTACTTGTCTCTATCAATAGACAATTAAACGTCAAATAGTCCCTTAATGAATCTTGTCCAAGAAAAGTAGAGAAGACTGATCCCTCCAGGCCTCCAGAGTCGGCCATTGCAGCACATGGAGCATCTCATCAACACTACTAGTGTTGTACCACCTCCTGCCGGTCCAGTAAAGAGTCTTGCAAAGAATGAATGTTTCTATACAGGACAAAAGTTAAACGAGTATCTTACTAAAAACCATTAAAGATTCTCTAAAACAGGCAAGCCTCCAGATAAGAGTGCATATTAGAATTTATTTTCTTTGTTTCTCATCCAAAACATATGTTGTGGGTACTCAAAAGAACCATCTAAATGAAACGGTTCTTTTGAGCACCCAAAACATACGTTTAAATTGATGGGTAAGAAAATATTTACAATTTTACACACATAAAATTTCCTTATCTGGATCTATGAACAGGCCTTGTTTTATGCCATGAATGAGATGAATTGGAAGGCATCACATGATCTCCTTTATCACATATATATATACCAATCAGGTAAAACTGTTAGCATTCTTGATTATTAACTTACCAGTACTCCTTTAATCCAACCAAATTTTACAGCTCCTTGTTTTTCTTTGGCTTTGTTCTCTTCCGGGGAGGATGGCTCTGAAGACAGTGATAGTAGCGGTTCCCGGTGACGTAATCTGTCAATGTCATCCTGAAATATAGACGGAGCACCTATAGAATCTGTCCGCCACTTCATCTGACCCATACATTCAGTAGCTACAATGACTTTACATGTGTTATAGTTGGTACTATACATAGCCCTAACCATCAATGATAAAAGTATATTCTTGTACATTACTTCCATGCATCGTATGTTAAAGCATATAATACTTTGTTTGATTTGATTCTTTACGTCCCATCAACAATCTTTCAGTTAAACAGGGATGGGACGGGTCTTCCTGGGTTGAATCAGTACTAAGCTAGGATAAATGTGTCTTGCTCAAGGACCACAACGCAGTGACACCGGTGAGGCTCAAACCTGCGGCCACTCGGTCTCGAGTCAAGCACTCTACCACTGAGCCACGTATGCGACTACCCAAAGCATATAATACACCCAATGAAACAAACAAATTTTTATGCTTAAATAGTGATGGGCATATTCTAAAGTCTAGCAAATATAAACTTTTTACTTAGAACAAAGTTACATGTAGCCTGTTGATCTCTCGACCTGTGACTTTTGGCTTAACCCTTATCATTCACTCAGGATAGTTTCAAACAGGTAATATGGGAAAAAAAAACAGTGAAGTCTCAGATGAAAGCCGAATGAAGCCAGAGCTTTCACTAACTGCTGATTTGCAGTCCTGAACTCCCATTTTTGGTGCTGGGACTCCTATTTTTTGAAGGAGGTGAGATCTAGGGGTGGGTATCGCCTCTGAAAATCATATTGTGATATATCACGATTTTTGATTTCGTATCGAGATATGAAGCACGATATACTGCAAACCTTAATAACAGGTGCGTTTGTGGGAGGGGAATTTTCTCAGATCCGACTTTATTCAACACCAAGTGCAATTGAACGTCAAGCTAGCATAGATCGATCGCAAACACAGCATGAACATTTGCAACTTTTGATGATTCATTGAAATCCGATCCTTCAAATTCGCTATCTTATGAGAAATCATTAAATAAAATGAGAATATAAGTGTGTTCCTCCTCGATCTCGATCGTGTCCGCCATTTTGGTTCTAGCCAGGGAAATTCTCCTCTTGGCCAATGATATTAACGTTTTGCACACGGCCCATTTTGTTTATCATAGTTACCGGCTTTTCATTGGCTGTCGGACATCCCGCTTCTATTAATTATCAAACGAGGTTAAATAAATATTGACATGCAATAAATTACAGCTCGAAACGAAAGCAGATAAACTATGCTCCGAAAATTGACGGAGTTTGTCGAGTGTACCGGTACGTCAAAAGCATATCACGATACGTATCTCAGGATTCCTAAATCAAGATAACCGGTATACCGGTAATATCGCGCATCCCTAGTGAGATTTATATCCTTTTGAATGGTGGGACTCCCACTTCTTGGCAAAGAAAGCTCTTGGACTCCTGTTTTCAAAATCCTGGAGTGAGAGCTCTGTATGCATCATATCATCAGTGTCTGCACTGCTTGCTAAGATAAAAAAAAAGCATTAAAGGACAAAATACATTTAAAAAACTAGAGCTGCATTGCCTCATCAGCGTCACTGCGTTGTGGTCCTTGAGCAAGACACATTTATCCTAGCTTAGTACTGGTTCAACCCAGGAAGACCCATCCCTATATAACTGAAAGATTGTTGATGGGACGTAAAGAATCAAATCAAACATCAAACAAACGAGATCCAAGAGGTCAGCCCTTTCCCAGCAGGTGACCACAAGGCATCAAAAAACAGACATACACAAAAGCATAACAAAAAATCCAGCATGACAACGATTAATATTTTAGTATTCACTATCTATGTTATTTCTAAGGTTCTAAAGTTGTCAAAAATGCATCTTGTCATGTATCGAATCGTGAGGTAACTGTATTATTGCAGCCCTAATGCACCTGTTATTTGTATCCACTGCTCCCACATATACTGAGACGGGCAGGGAACATGCTTTCACTTTTCAGAGCCCTGGTATAAGCCCCGCTCTGTGGGGACAAGCTGATGGTAACAACCTATCTATCTATCTATCTATCTATCTATCTTTACTGGTTCGCTCATATATGAGCATTACACCAGGGAGTGCGAATTTGGAAATTTTGATAAAATAAAAAACAAAAAACACAAAAAAAAAAAAAAAAAAAAAAAAAACACAAAAACTTTTGGCTGAATTTTTGTTTAAATAAGGAGTGCCCTAAACTCCTCTGTGGACTGGGCATTTGCCACAGAAGGAGGCAGACTATTCCAATGTGGAATAGTACGGGGGAAAAAAGAATTCTTCAGGGCATCACTGTATGTCTGGTGTCTGCGGTATTGTGCACTATGTGATGACCTGGTAGTTTTCAAACTATGAGCAGGGGTCATATACTTGTCTTTTTCAATAGACACTGCTCCACAATGAATCTTGTGAAAGAGAAGCAAGGAGGACTGGTCCCTACGGGCCTCAAGAGATGGCCAATCAAGCTCATCGAGCATTTCGCCGACGCTACTGGTGTTTCGCCATCTCCTGCAGGTCCAGCGGGCTGCTGTCCTCTGAACTTTCTCAATCTGATTAATCTGAAGTTTCAAGTGAGGGCTCCAAATGGGTGCTGCATACTCTAGTTTAGGCCGAACCAAAGTTTTGTATGCAACTTCCTTTGTACTCCTAGGTGCAAAAGCCAAATTCCTGCGAAGGAAACCAAGTGTCTTAGTTGCTTTGGAAGAGATTTCAGAGACATGCTGACCCCAATCCATGTTATCTGTAATAGTGATACCAAGGTATTTTGCCGACTGAACATTTTCCAAAGTTTGATTGTGTAGTGAGTAGTCGAAAAGAATTTGTTTGTGATACTGATGCCGAGTCACTCTCATTGAGTGACATTTGGCTACGTTAAATTTCATTTGCCAATCGGCTTCCCACTGTCCTAAGCTGGTGAGGTCTTCTTGCAAGGTCAAACAATCCTGAAGTGAATGTATATTCCTATACAGGACACAATCGTCTGCGAACAGGCGAACAGAAGACCTGATGTTATCCTGCAGATCATTTATGAAGAGGAGGAACAGGACAGGACCTAAGACCGATCCCTGGGGCACGCCGGATAGCACTGGGACTGGATCTGAGGCTTGGCCATCTAAAACAACTTGTTGAGTGCGCCCAGAGAGCCATGAGTTGATCCACTTGTGGGTGGATCCTCTAATCCCATAATATTCCAATTTGTGTAATAGCCTCCTGTGTGGAACCTTGTCAAAGGCCTTAGCAAAATCCATTATGATTAGATCTGTCTGTTTGTGCCCACGATTCACAGCCCCATCCAGGTTGCTGATGATATCGTGCACAAACTGGACCAACTGGGTTTCGCAAGACCTCTGACTTCGGAAACCATGCTGACAGTCAGCAAGTATGCTATCTAAGGCTATGAGTTTGTTGATGTTGCTGACTAAAATATGCTCTAGGGTTTTGCAGCAGATGCATGTGAGCGACACCGGCCTGTAGTTAGCAGCATCATATTTTTCACCCTTTTTAAAGACCGGAGAAACATTTGCTTGTCGCCACTCATCTGGTACCTCGCCCCGAGCTAAAGACTCATTGTAGATGAGTGCCAGTATTGGAGAGATCTCATTGCTACACTCTTTAAGTACTCTGGCATTCAGTCCATCCGGGCCAGAGGCTTTATGAACATTTAGTCCGTCCAACAGTTTGGTGACCCCTTTCGGGTCAACTGTTATGTCCCCCATGGAGGAGAACGGACTAGCCCCTTTCGAGGGCGGGTCAGAGTCGTCTTCACGTGTGAAGGCTGATTGGAATTGCCTATTACAAATGTTGGCTTTTTCCTTAGAATCTGTCTTAAGAATTCCGTTTTCTCTGAGTGATGTGATCCCATACACGTCTTGGGAGTGTCGGGATCTGAGCTATCGTTCTCGAACGTAAATATATTGGAAACGTATTTCCAATAGGCATCTCTCAGTACCTTCTGAACATGTGCTCTGAACCGCTTGTAATGAATCTTGACATCAGGGTCCTTTGATTTGCGAGCACGAAGGTAAAGCTTATGTCTCTTTTTTACAAGCCGTTTGATTGTTGCATCGATCCATGGCACAGAGTATTTTGTTTTGGTCATTTTTGATGGGATAAACCTTTCTACAGCCTCTACAAAGCCTGTTTTGAATTTGACCCACATGTCATTAACTGACATGTGACTGTGGTCTTCAGAAAGGTACGCGTCCTTAAATTGGGCCATGTGGTCTTTAAGTCCGACCATGTCTGCACGTTTATAGAGATAGATCTTGCGTGATGCCTGTTTTATTCTTTTAGCATTAATGTCATACTCAACATATACAATGTCGTGATCAGCTTTGCCGATCGGCCTGCTCTTTGCCCCGCCCAACACAACAGAGAACCCAACCGGGCTAAGAGTCCCAATGTTATAAAGCAAGCATGTCTCCGGCACTGCGTGACTATCAAAAAGTATTTGCCCTGCACCTTAGCACGGCTATCTCCATAGGTGGGGGCTGTGGATACAAATGACTGGTGCATAATAAAAACTCAGAAATTTTGATTTATGACACCTTAAAAAGTTAAAATTAAGTATCAAGTTATGTATCGCAATGCATGTAGCATATCGTGATACATATCGTATCGTGACATCCAGGCCTAGTGGTCTTAGGTTGAAAGGAGCTTCCTTCTAAATATTCTGTATAGTGGAGTAAGCTAATTTCGCCAAGAATGTAATTTCGCCAATTGAACATTCCCACCGTTTTTTCACTTGTGTGAAGTCACAGGCTCATTCTGAAAAGGGGATTTCCAAGGGTAGAAGAAAAGCTGTCTGTTAAATTGTTAAGCAGTAAGAAAATGCTTACCTGAGTGGTAAAATAATGGTCACTTGCCTGCATCAATGTTTTCTTGCCACTTTCACTAATTCTTTTTAACCCCAATCTTTAAACCATGATCCTGATATGTTTTATTCGGTAAATACATCGCTTCCTCCATCTTCATTTCTGCTGACATCCTCACGATGGAGGTAAGAAAACTCAGTGATGTATTGGGGTCCCAAGTGGGGAAATCATTGATTTTATCATAAGGGGGTTCTTATCAATGTTTAGACTCAGAAACAATGGTCTGGCTAATAAGCAGCTGTATGGACCATATATCTAAAAATGATTTTTTGATAAATTGTATCAATTTTCCACCTGCAATGGCTTGATGTATCCTAAAAGTACATAAAAGAAAGCTTTTATGTCTACTTTTTCATTTACTGTCTGTGGTAGCACCCCAATGAACCTAGGGGTCCAAATCAATCTGAATTTGAATTGAATATTGAAAAAAAAAACATGACTGAAATCTTTTTGATTACAATAAATTAAATCACAAAAGATTTACAATAATTTTTGTTCATTGAAAGAAAAAAATGGTTAGTCTCATAACACCTATTGATTTTTTATCCATCCAACCCTTTATGAGGCCTCTTTTTCCGGTCAACAAGAGTTGTCGAAATTAGATTACTATTTTCAAGATGGCTGAAAAAGGGATGTACAAACAAATCAAAGTTTTTGAAAATTAAATAACATATTTTAATGTTCTAAGGTATCACACATTAGTATAAAAGGTTGAAATTTTATGATAAAATCATTTTCTGGTCAGGTTGTATTTTGTTTTGCTATCCTCAGAGCCATATCTGCTTACGTTGGCGAAAACTGATTATCCCAGTATACAGTCCCATACAGTGATTGAAATTTTGCAACTTAAAATTAGTCATTGAAAGGGTGAGGTCTGTAAAAGACATTCAATTGAAACATAATTATCAGATTGAAAGACACTAAAATACAATAATCAAACTGTCAAAAATCAATAAAAATAATTTCACTCACTTTTTCTTCGTGTAACTCTGCAAGCGTAGGCCTCGACTTCAGGGCCGAAGTTGCTGACAAAAGATTTCTGTAATGATCAACGTGTGGGAGAGCTTCTGTAGTGTTCTTTCCGAATGTCTTCAACGCATAAGCCGTGTAGCTGTTCTGATTCTGTCCATAAGTATCTTGAGGAATGGTGAATGTCACAGTCGGGGAATCAATGGCAGGATCCTGATGAATGGATCCATTTCCTTTCACCTCTGATGTTTCGTCTGCATCAATTTTATTTTCATCTGCGAATTCTACTTTAGCGACTTGAAATCGGTGTGTCGATGGACACTTTTCTATCGAAGGTTTACATTTTAATGTAGGCGAACTCATTTTAGAAGTATTTTCTCTTTATTTTCTCTGTTCACTTTTTCAAGCCATGATCAGAAATCCAGACACACGCGAGGTTGTTTACGTTATGAGTATACCGCTTACAGGGCCGATAGCTTCCGGATCAAATTTTGATCGGTATTTTCCGTAACACGGAAACAAGACAGCTCACCGACAAGACAACTTGTAGTTTTACCGAGACTTTAACGGGATGCCCTTTTACTATTTAATCCATGTTAATCATTTATGGAAGTACGTTATATCCATATTGTTTGTTGTTGTTCTCATTGTGTGTGGTGTTTTGTGTTTGATGCTGGTTTTATGATAATATCACCGAGTGACCAAAAAAGCGCCCCTAAGCTTTATCGGTCAGGACCCAGGGGTTTTGGGGATCTGGGAGAAGGGCTATTTATTTTCAAGGATATGTAGCGTTTTCAAACCACTAAGGCACGACTGCATGAATGATAATATTAAGACACATTTCTTCAAAGATTTGTCTTATACACGTTGAGAGAGCCTTCTTCAGACCATACAAAGTTAGATCGATGCTCGAAGAGTTTTTCAGCTGGGCTGGAAAGATAGGTTTAGACACACTTCTCTAAACCTTGTTCTGAGCTATTGTCTCAGAACGACTGGATGCATATTGAGTTTCCAGCTTGCTAGGCTGGAAACATAGCAGGTTGGAAACGCTATATCTCCAACCTGGTACGCAGACTGTTCAGTGCCTGTATATTTCAGCTAGGCTGAACGCATACAGGTTGGAAACGTTCAGACAGGCATGCTGAAGCCCATACGAGTTGGTGCTTTATAACGTTATATGCTTGGAGCATAACGTTTAAACCAGGTTCTGAGCTATTGTCTCAGACAGACAAAATGAAACCCATACAAGTTGGTGCTTCATAACGTTATATGCTTGGACGATACCGTTTATAACTCATATAGGTTGAGCTACGTACCTAGCACTGAGGCTGGAACGTGTTTCAAACCATGAGTTTGAAGCGATTATTAAGTCAGAACTAGTTTAAGAATTACTCAGCGTTTTTGTAAAGCTGAGAACACCTCCAGCCATCTTGCTGGCGTGGCGACCATAGTTGACTTGTTTTGTTGTGTCCCATGCCAAGAATTTGTGTTGATCATTTATGACCATATAACTCGTATTATGAGCATTTGTCTGTTCAACTTTACTGACGTTTATAGACTATATTAGTCTTTAATTCAAAGAGATAGTAAAACGTTATATAAGGGTTGGATATAACTTGGATATCATGCGACAGTCTGCATGCCTAGTTTAAACCCAATCACGGTTTATAGCTATGGTTTCCTCTTTAATTGCACGACGGTGGGTCAAGCCTCATACTCTATGACGGCTCTGACGTAAAGCTTTAATTGGTGGGTTGATGCCTGATGCTTATCTTATATATAGCTGGACCTACCGTGGCTCAACTTGAGGTTTTCTTTAGCTCTGACTATCTGTGAGTCATGAGCCCTTTTCTTTGTTTCATCATGGTGTGTTTATTTGATTAGAGTGTCTCCATGATGATACATTGCATTAGTTAGATGGCCTCCATGCGAGCTGAACATTTCTTGTACTTCAACAACAGCAGAATCTAGGGCGAAGATTTGGCACCAGTAAACTGCATTTAAGCCCTCCGGTGGCTTAGGCTGATGTCCGTTCTAAGGCGGTGGTTCTGTTGTTGTTGACTTTTTGTTTATTGTTACTCCCATTGTGGGAGTCTGTAATTGTTCTATGTTCTGTTCCCGGTTTTGTTGTACGTTACTTTATGTCCATTCTAGTATTACAATCATCTTGATGGGGAAGAGAGAGCTGGTTGCTTTGCTTCATTTGTCTTCCTGGTGTCTCGTGATGGTTGAGCGGCTCTTCCTCGCGATGCCACGGGGTTGTCTGCAGTTTGTGATTGTGGTAATTCCTGATCATACTCACTTACTATTTTTGGAATATCATAGTTTCATAACTTATACGAGGGGGTTCAATATGTAATAAAAACCCAATTATAACTCCATCCACAGACGCGTTAGGATTTAATGCCATATGCCAAACGAAAGATCAAAGCGTCGCCGTTAAAATGGTGCATAAAACTTATTTTATCTTTCCAAAATAATAAGTTACAGACTTTTTAAAAACACATTAATATACACTGCATATGTTTTCATTCGAATTGTAAAGACTTATTTTAACAAAGGTAGAAAGGCATGCTGTATTTTCTAAAACAAACATTTAACGAGCATGAATCACATATCCATAGTTTTCTGACTCATTTCCCTTTTATCTGCTATAACGATACAAATTTTAACCGGTACCGATTTCTCGTGCAAACTGTTTCATTACGTTACCCCCTCTTACGTTGACTTCGTTTAAAGTAATGGACGTAACATTAAAATACGCACGGTTCTTGAAAATCGGGAATGTGGCTTTGTACCAGGAACGAACAACTTTGACCGCATCGAAGTTTCAATACACACAGTGCATAGGCAGCAGACCAGCTAAACTGAAACCAATATCTAGGGGTATCTCATCTGAGTGGTATACCATTTTCGTTTCCTATAATTTTATTGTCTGAAATTAGCCAGCCAGATTATGTACATGCTAATATGTGTAACAATGTCCAAATAATGCATCTGAATGCAAACATTGATGAAACGCAGTATTTTGTCTGATCCATTTCAGTGTAAGCCAATGATGGCATTCTTTAAGTGATTTTCTTATTTCAAATGACGTACTTGGGGGTACTTAATGACTGAGATTAAGTATGAAATTTCAAAATCGGCTGTATTACTTGCAAATGAACATCAAAGCGACCAGAAAAAAATGTTACACATGATTTTCGTATGAGTTTTCGCTATGTATTCGTTCACGCAAAAACGACTCTGTCAGTGGAATGCCAGAAAATGTAGCATCAAGGAGGATTTTAACCAAAATGACAGCCTCAGTATTTCATAGGATATAAAGCAATATCAAAAACTTTCGCTGGTATAAATCTCCAGTATATGGATTTTTACCACACGAAGAAGCTGACTGAAAACATCCCTCGTTCATGTAGTTATCTGCTTTTGAAAACATTTTTTGATTTCATATCGCACTGTACTTCAGAACCCTATCTTGAAAGTGGCTTGTTTAAATTAGATAATGAGCTGGAAAACTGCAATTTTACTTTTATTTAGCCAAGAAACAGACCTTTTAATGAAAGTAATTATGAAGTGTGTAAATATATGATTTTGGGATAAATTATACTGGGCTGTTTTCATTACATATTGAACGCCCCTCGTATGCTGAACTTTGGCTGTCCAGCTGAAGACATTGTCGCTTCATAGCACGAAAGCTGTGCTGAAACGTTGTCAGTTGACAGAGGAAGGGTTCAGGTCGAAGTTTCGTGAAAGTAAACTTTTCGAAGCGTTTTTCCAATTTTTTCAAGTGAAAAAATGACTTTATGCAATAATAACGATCAAGCACGATTTTCTTGCTAGACTCCTCGGGGTCGTTAAAACCCTCGCCTTTCAGGCTCGGGTTTCAACACCACCCTCGGGGTCCAGCAGATGTTAATGCATAGAAAAACATGTTTGATCCCTACATTAAAACACACAGGGGCTACGAAAAGAGCCCACAGGAACACCAGACTGGTCAGATCACAAATCAGACACATCGCCATTAACTCTTACCTTGCTAGCGGTGACTTTCGTCGTCTGCTGATAACCTTTGCAAATAGTTTGGACCCAGTTCAGGACCGACAGAACGTCATTCCTGATCTAGATCGAAGCGTTTGAAACTCTGATATTATTCCTGAATGATTAAAAAAGCCAGCAGACGACAAAACATAAAAACATGGTACCTTTATAAGACAACATTACTAACACCAATACGACAGAACTACATATGCATATGCAATAGATATTCTGCACTAACCTTTGGTCGTCGACAATGCCAGATCTAGAGACCTCGCTTGAAGTCAACAATCATGACATCATTTTGTTCGCCTTCAGAGGTCATGAACAAACCGAAAAAAGTTTGGTTTTACAGATTGAAGGATTTACGAATAAGAAGGTATGAAGTATGGTAATGTTAGATGTTATCGTATGTATCAAATGCACCTTAACCTTTTACTCCATATGCCATTTTTAGATCATGACAATATTTTAGACAATATTGAAAAAAATCATGAAAATTTAAGTTAGGTTTTGAATACTCCTGAAAATATTATCCAAAAGAGCTAATGCTCCATTTTCCATAATATTTTCAATTACATGATATTTCAAAGTAAGGAAGAAGGCACATATCAGGAATCGATACAATCTAGCACCACACCTGACCCAGGATACCAATGAGAAAGTGACAACGTCATAAATAGACATCACAAACGAGAGCCAAGAGGTCAGACCTTTCCCAGCAGGTGACCACAAGGTATCAACAAACAGACGTGAATGAAAGCATAGCAAAACAAGACAGTAATAACATAAATGATCCACAAAAGAAGCACCGCCTTGGAACGGTCAGTAAAAATATTTTACTGGAGGGCTTAAACCGGTTTAACGGTGCGCCAACCTCACCCTTAGTTCAGATGTGGATCAAGGCACATAGATGTTTGGTTTGCATGAAAGACCCCTAACTTATCAATGCATCATCTCCTAGAACATATAAATCAAGATATAAAAATGATATAAAGCAAAGATAAGGACTCAAAAGTAAATAAAACTGAATACCGGAGCAAAAGAAATCCAACAGGTAAGCCCCGGTGAGCCTGGCAACAGCCAAAGCATCAGGCCCCTACCATCTCATCAATAGATAAGTCTTTAAGTTCGGAACCGTCATAGTGTGTGAAGTCAGACCCACCGGAATGCAATTAAAGAGGAAAGCAAAGTTGCCAACCGTGATTGGGTTGACCACCAAGCATGCAGTCTGCTGCAACACATTAATGTTTTAGCCAATCTTTTTATAACGGGAAATTATTTTAATGAACTGCGCTGAAAAATTATTAGAGCCAACAATCTTCTTCAATTTATACACCAAGTCACCATAGAATTCAGGTTCCGAAAGTCCTTGGCGCAAGAGACATTTAAGTCCAACTTGGAATTAAGATGTCAAATCACAGTATCGTCTATAAAATTTCGAAAAAGTTTTGCGAAGTTTATGATACCAATTGCTTTGTTTAAGAAGTTTCTGAGTTAACAATTTATTGTGAGTATTGAAATCAGCAGCATGGCTAGATGCTCTAGCAAAACGAATAATTTGAGAGATATAGACTCCATAGGATGTAGAGCGAGGAACAACTATCTAAAAATGGGAAATTGACAATTGACAATCAAAATCAAAGTCGTCAAGTTTATCATAAATTTTGATAGAAACAATATCATTAGAAATTGACAAATGCAAGTCTAAAAACGCGTCTTCGGTATCAGAGGTATTAGCTTTATTAAGCGGGAGCTCCGAAGGGTATATTTGACTTACCATTGGTATGTGGTACTTGATTGTATCGTTTCATGATCTTTGCACCCTTACTTACTTTTACCATAGTGTCAAAATAAACATTATTAATGTTTAAAATATCATCCAAATATCTCGACGTAGTGTTAAAAGCATCAATAATATCAACCTGCTTATCATCAGAAAGAGACATTATAAAGTCATTTTCATAACAAAACAGGAATAAATCTGCAACCAAGGCAGCACAATTAGTGCCCATAGGAATCCAAACTAATTGCCTATACAACTGGGTGCCAAATCGAATAAAAATGTTGTCCAACAAAAAGGTCAGCGCATCACATACATTTTGGCAAGACCATGCATGATATTTTTAGGTTTTTCTGAAGTAAAAATGCGTTTCTGTCGTTTGATGCAAGGTAAGGAGAGCCTTCTCTATTGAAGCTTCTTTCAATAAGACCGATAAAAGTAAGTGAGTATGATCAGGAAATACCATAATCACAAACCGCAGACAACCCCGTTGCACCGCGAGGGAGAGCCGCTCAACCATCACGAGATACCAGGAAGACAAATTAAGTAAAGCAACCAGCTCTCTCTTCCCCATCAAGATGATTGCAATACTAGAATGGACATATAGTAACGTACAAAAAAAAAACATGGAACAATTACAGACTTCCAGAATGGGTGTAACAATAAACAAAAAAATCAACAACAACAGAACCTTCGCCTTAGAACGGACAGCAGCCTAAGCCACAGGTGGGGGGGGGGGGCTTAAAGTGAATTTTACTGGTACCAAATCTTCGCCCTAGATTCTGCTGTTGTTGAAGTACAAGAAATGCTCAGCTCGCAATGTATCATCATGGAGAAACACTCTAATCAAATTAACACACCATGATGAAACAAAGAAAAGGGCTCATGACTCACAGATAGTCAGAGCTAAAGAAAACCTCAAGTTGAGCCACGGTGGGTCCAGCTACAGATAAGCATCAGGCACCAACCCACCGATTAAAGCTTTACGCCAGAGCCGTCATAGAGTCTGAGGCCTGACCCACCGTCGTGCAATTAAAGAGGAATCCATAGCTATAAACCGTGATTGGGTTTAAAACTAGGCATGCAGACTGTTGCATGATATCCAAGTTTAATCCAACCCTTATATAACGTTTTACTATCTTTTTGAATTGATCACTAAAACTAGGTTTTCCAACAATACGTCTGAATTTATAAACTAAATCACCATAAAATATAGGTTCTGATATGCCTTGTTGCAGAAGAGTTTTTAACCCAATGTTGTATTAAACAATTAACTCTGAGTGTCTGTAATAGAATTTATTTTATGGTATATATAACATTGTTTTAATAATATAGCAGTTACAAATAAGTTTCTGTTGTTGAAGTCCTCAACATTAGAACACAGTCTAGCAAAACGAATAAGCTGAGAAATATATACACCATAGGAAGGAGAGCGAGGAACATCTCCATCAAGAAAGGGGAAATTTACTATTTCAAAATTAAAATCATCCCGTTTATCATAAATTCTAGAAGAAACTATGCCATTTGTTATTGACAAGTTCAAGTCCAAAAATGGAGCTTCAGTATCAGAAGAATTCGCCTTATTTAATTGAAGTTCAGTGGGATATATCTGACCTACCATTTGTTCAAAATAAGTCTATCTTTAATTAAATTATGATATGAGGTAAAGTAGAGTAAAGAGAAGAAAAATCATAAGTAGACAAACTGGTCGCATTAAAATCTCTAACTTTAAGTTTATCCAAAATTTCACCTGAATTTTTAATAGACCAAAATAGATTTTTACCGGATCTCTCATATACCTTTTCACAGTACTTGATAACATGTTTTAAACAGCTGTAAGACATGAGGTTAACAATTTAGAAAGTTCTGTGGTTGTACAAGAACTAGAATCAGCAATAAATCTTGCTTTATAGGGGTATTATGGAGTTTAGGTAACCAGAACAACGTAGGAACTTTGTCTTGGTTTTCTTTAGCTATGACACCAAAATGTAGGGCTGTATGACAACCACGCCCATCGACAATCACCCTCTCAAAGGCGTCAAATGCGTATTTATGGAGTAAAGGGTTAAGGGTACTGTCATGCGGTTAAATTCAACCTACTATTGAGCTTGAAAGAAAATATTGCTTCGAGTATTGAGACACAATGGGGCGATAGGTTTTACATGGGATGTCATATTTGATCCTTCTGTATTGGTCTGCACGATTACGTCAACAGACAAGAAAGTGACAATCGAGAATTGTGATACTTGAAGGTAAAATGGATGTATTGATAGACTGACCAACATGATTAATTGAACAAACCAACAGAATTTATTTCATATTTTCTTGTGAAAAAAAACTGTTGGACTTGATTTTGTTACTGCTTTTCTAAATAAACTGGAAAAAACGGATCCTTCAAGAATAGAGAGAAACTACAATATAAGAACTAAACAAACTCGGTTTTATTGAGTCTGTTCATGAGAACTATAAGAATGTACAACAATACTCACGCCCCTAGCACCAACTTAAGCGGTATTCTGCTTTCAGCCAGAACCCTATATTCCTGAAGGACCAGAATATGAAAAAATATTAAAACTCAATCTTCTTCCCTAAATTATATTTAATTCCGAAAAGCTCTGAAGCAAAATGCACTGAATTTAGCCGCATGACAATTTTAAAAACAGTAATTTTCTGCTACGAAAGTAAGTGAGTATGGCCAGGAAATGCCACAATCACAGACCAACCCACAGAACCGCGAGGAAGAGACACAGTACAGAACACTAATAGCCACACGACAGAAAATAACACAATTTAAGTTCTTTCTTCCTCAGCGAGATCATTGCAAAACTAGAAAGGACACCAAGTCGCCCTAGATTCTGCAGTTGTTAAACACAAAATCAGAACAGAGATAAAACGAAGTATAACACATATAAATGCATACAAGAATACTATCAGAAAAGGTGATTACAATACCAAACATGCCACAAAGTACTGTATCACAAAACTAACCAGGACAACTGATAAGGAAGTAACAGCAACAGAATCGCCGCATTAGAACGGACGTACTTTGCCGTTGTTAAACACAAAACCGTTTTGCTCGTATGAATGCTTCCTAGCTTATGCAATGCATCATCACAAGGAAACAATCAAATAAAACTAACATATTGTGATGAAGCAAAGAAAACGGCTCTTAACGCACAGACTGTCAGAACTAGTGGAGACACCTAGATGAGCCGGTTTATTTCTACAGTAAAGTACATGCTTTCTTGGAACTTTACCAGTTATCAATTCTTCAAAAATCTGTTGCCTGATATGGCCAAAAAAGAATAAAAATTCTGTGTGAACATACTGGAAAGACAAGCTAAAATGAAGCTAGTGAAAAATCAGCACATCGATTCTCTTCAAACAAAAAACGAAATGTCAGTTCTAAGGCGGTGGTTCTTTTGTTTTTGATTCATTGTTTTATGTACCTCCCATTGTCTGTGGGGGTTCTGTGTTTGTGTTGTTATGCATGACTTTGTGTCCTTTCTAGTTTTGCAATCATCTTGACGAGGAAGAGAAAGCTGATTGCTTTGCTTTAATTGTCTTTCTGGTGTCTTGTGACTGTTATTGTTCTGTGGCTCTTCCTCACGGTGCCGCGGGTTGATTTGCAGTGTGTGATTGTGGTTTTCCTGATCATACTCACTTACTTATTGGGTATGGCCAGGAAATACAATAATCACAGATCGTAGTCCATCCAATGGTACCTAAGGAAGACATTGAACACACAGACAGACAAAGACACGCAAATAAAATTCATAAAATGAGCCGCGACATGTGATTTCCAACAATGTGGTATTTTGACAAATGTAGACTCAGACGAGCCTGTGCAGTCTATTTTTAAGCTTAAAAACTTCAAATGGTGTTCGGTCAGTAGCTTAACACTCATAGAATATTCAAGCGATTAGCAAAGGCTGGTCTGAACCCTTTGTTGGTCGCACATACCATATTGTTGGAAATCTCATGTCGCGGCTCAAATATGTTTTTCGTTGGAACCAACAGTTTTAGATGTCGAAACATGGATTATAAAAAGAACAATGGGTACGGAAACTTGCATGCTACAATCAACAACAATTATCAAATCAAATTAAATCAATTTTATTGGTATAAGTCCAGTAACGGTGACTGTCACCAGTCACACAAGCATATTCACAGACTTAAGTACAAATATTATCACCAATGAGGCTAAGATATATGAAAAATATGGAAATAAATGCTAGTGTTAAAAATCAGACTATTAAAATTGACATTTTTCAACATCGAGACTGTCCCAGGTTTCATGTAGAACACTCGTGCATGTTTAAATAAACATACCTGAGTATTCGCCTGAACCATTCTGTCACAAAAGTGCACAGCGTCACCATAAAAAAGTATCAATATTCAGCACAACATGTATTATTATCGATCACAACATGCATTATCAGCATATGTTCTTTAGGGGCACTAATGTTATTAACCAATGTGTCTCTGGCTCTGTACATTATACAAATATTTGTAATGCATACACGGGCAATGTCATAACCTTTACATTCCATTATAAAAGTGAATTTCTCATCTACATTTTTACTGGAAATAGAAGGAACAAT
This sequence comes from Loripinus fragilis, assembly GCA_964019695.1. Classification (NCBI taxonomy): domain Eukaryota; kingdom Metazoa; phylum Mollusca; class Bivalvia; order Lucinida; family Lucinidae; genus Loripinus; species Loripinus fragilis. The sequence goes on from OZ026522.1 coordinate 93,813,967, forward strand.
TTGTTCTAAATCATCAAAATACTTATTTCTATATGTTGAAAGCGAGTCACATTCCATAACAAAATGTTTATCTTCTTCAACAGCCATGCCACATAAAATCATTTCCTTTCACTAAGTATGTCTTTCGATGCCTACCCTCTTCAATATGGAGATCATGGGAGCTTATTCTAAGCTTGGCAAATGAGAAAATTTCACCTTTTTGTCCCAGTATATCGCAGGCTCTTGTTATAACACGAGACTGTGTATCAGGAATTATAGTAGATCAACAGTCAGTTCAACTTGCAAATGTTCCTGGTCTCAGCAATGGAGATCTGCATCAGATGCTACTCGAATGTCCCGCATTACTAACCCAAAGACAATGGTCTTACCAGGTGATTTTCAATCTTTGGTTATTGACAGTGTTGGTAGCATTCAGGTGAATGCAGAGATCATTTAACGCAGTGAATCACTGATACTGTTAAATACATAGTATTCGCGGCACCCAAAATTTGGCGATTTTAAATGACTGACCTAGTGGCTACTTTTAAAGAAAATGATGCGAAAATGCGTCTTCGGGATTTCCGACCAGGTAAGATTCAAACCAGCCTCCTCAGCTACAGAAACAAGCTACATAATTGAAATTCTCGATTTAGCAAGAGTGGGTATCCTGCTCCCAAGGCAGCGAACAAAAAGGTGCTGATCAGACTGCGCGCATGCGCAGGCTGATCTGCACTTTTATTGTTCGCATATGTCATTAAGCAGGTTTTCGCATGATGTAGCTCATATGCTTTTTATGGGGAGCATATCATTTCCGTTAATAGTAACTCCTATTAAGATGTAGTTTCCTGTACCTTAAAACAGTCCATACCGTTCAAAAATGCCTTTAGACGATACGGATACCACCATACTGATATAAGGGTGTATGGCCTTTTATTGCTTATTGTATAACTGAATTCAAAACTCTATTTCGCGGTCCCATAATTTAGCGATTTTTGTTTTTACCGACAACAGCGCCAAATAAAAATACCCGCCAAATATTAATGTTTTATAGTAGCTCGATCTACACAGAACTGAAGATAAGTAAAAATTACTTATAACTGCAAAGACTCTCTGCAGAGTTTTGTCGTAGGAACCACTTTGCAATGCTTCATAAACTGACGCAGAAAGAACAAAAGAATGAGGAACGCCATCTGGATGTATGTGGATAGAGTTGCACCCTTTTGCATGTACGTGGACTTATCAACATTTAACTTTTGCTAACAGAGATCATTTATGCAGACTCTCTGCAGAGTTTTTGTCGTAGGAACCACATTAAAAGGTTAATAAACTGACTCAGTACGAACAAAAGAATGAGGAACGCCATCTGGATGTATGTAGTTAGAGTTGCACCATTTTACATGTAATCTGATTTGCCCACCGGATATGCTGAATCAAGACTCAAGTATATCTGCAGACCTTATGACGGACCTGTGTGCCATTCATCTTTTCCCTGTATACTAGACAATGGCGGTAAAGAGACTAACAGACGAAGCCATTATTGAGGTCCTGCCTGCTACGAAGGACCACTGTTGGACAGTCAAGGAAAGTAATTGTTATGGTGCAATTTGGGTTTAAGGATGACTGCCTTTGGAACATTTTGGTAAATGATATCTGTGTTGAAGAGTCAGATGGATTGGTCAATGATAATTTTGATGAGGACAGTACTATTGAAGAGAGAGTTGATTATGAATATGATGGCTGAATTATCATAGACTGAACCTGGTGTAGAAAATTATTTATTTATATGGAGTTTGACGTCTATTGTACTATTGAATGGATACAGAAGATAAATATTGAATTTCAGATCGAACCAAAGAGGTTATGCCTGGCCATACGGTTGCAGATAATAGAAATGTTACTGCTGTTGTTCAGCTTTCTAAATGGAATGTGGCAGAAGAATTCCTACAATTTACATTTGCCCCTCACCAGTAACTCAAACAAATATGTTCTTAAAAGGGTATCCTTTGGAAGCAAAGAATGCATTAAAGAACTGAAACTAGAGTGTGCATATTTTCTGGGCCAGACTAGCTAGTTTCGGCCATTTAGGCCTCATCAGTGACCCTCTAATAGTTTTAAAGTTCCACAATGAAACTCATGATCCCAAAGGACAAGACAAGCCTGCATATCTGTTCATGCACTCTCTGGATAGCTAAGGACCTGTTGCTTCTTCATGTGACCAGCAAAGACTCTGATCAGGCTGGATGGATGCGCAGGCTTATCTGAGTCTACGCTTGGCGCTCATGTAAATATATAGTACGAATTGCTGTGCCTCGGCTAAAATATGTGTGGACTACTGAAAAAAGGCAAATAGCAAACTTTGTAAATGTTGTGATACCACTCACATGCGTCCACGGTAGATGAACGTGGAATAGCATTCAGTGTAGACACAGATTATACTGCTCTATTGTGGAACAGTCTAATATGAGCCATCCGAGACCAGCGTGTACGAATATTCAAAACTAATATAGATTATTGCAGGATTTGAAAGAAAAAAATAAGTATCTTCAGATTTTTTGACGAGGAGGAATATTAAACGGACGTGTGCAAATACAAGCTCGTTTGTATATGTATTTATCTTTTCACCATTATTACCTAAACTGGTTAATCAATTTTGGCAACCATCTTCAAAAACATCTTAGTACAGATCTTAAAATAACCGAGACATCCATCTGGAGTCTACGACAACTAGGCACACATCTATAGAGCTCTTGTAAAGTCTCTTTAACATTAAGTCAGGTCGGATCTGGGTCCAAACTGTTTGCAAAGTTATCAGCAGACGACACAAGAATATAAAGAATTACAGCTGTTTTGAGGTAGTTGCTGTCGGATTATTTTCTATATCAATTTTGTTTCTCTTTACTTCTTTGGAATGGGTAATTAGTCCTGTCTCTGTATGCATCTCAGCCGATCTTGAGGGGCAAACAACAGTGAAAAGTCTATGACGAATCTTCTCTGTCGTAAAACAATAGAGGACGAAGTTGGCAAAGCCTTGTGCGCTATCTCCGATTCCCTGAAATGTATAGATCAAAAATTATATTTAACCCTTAAAGCGCCAAGAAAAAAATGCATCTGAAAATATCGTCTGCTGAAACCGTCTGCTGCAAATAATTGCCTAACATTACTGAAGAATTAAGTATAGAAGCAAACAGAGTGGACCCAGAACAGACTGCTCATATAGGAGCAGTCTGATCTGGGTCCACACTGTTTGTCATAGAGGCTTCTCAAACATTTCAGCAGACGAGAAAAGCAGACGACGACTTTTGTTGCGATTGGCGCTTTTGGGGTTAACACCTGGTGCTTTGGCAAACAATGAAGCCCCAGATGAAATAACACAGAACGCGGTATATTATCAGGGTCTACATGGTAAGCTTAGATTGAAACATCTGCGCGACTGAAGTATAATTTTACTTGATTTTTTTAACCTGTGATCCTTTAAAGTCACACCGTATAAAATCCGATACGATCTGTCTTCAAAGCGACAATCTGTCTTCAAAACAGCCGGTTGTACGGTGTGATATGTACACAATGAACCCACTGATGAAACGCCAAAAACTGACGATCATTCACCCGGACGTGTAATTGGGGAAAAAAGTCCCTAAAGCTCTCAACAGATAGGTCTCTAGCTTCAACGAATGTATATAAATGTACTTCAGCACGGGCATCTATTAGAGACATTTGCGCAGACGAGTCATTCTACAAATAAAGGTGAGGAATTCCTGTCCCACGCCTAAATACTTGCATATTTTTTTCTAGTTCAAATATCCTGCTTTTGGAAGTTTGTTTTGATTAATTTGGTCGATTATCTCACATTAACTACAGTGATTGGAACACTTGATACAGATGTTCATTTATTTTCCTAAATGAATTATGGGTTACCCCCTCATAATTGCGTGTCCCATCGCAAAATAGTGATGGTTGAACTTAAGTTTGACAAAAAATCCCTGTATAAACAAAACAAACAAAGACGTGATGTGAGTCTTTGGCAGAAATATTCCAATGACAGAAAAAAACACCTTTGGTTTTGTTTTGTAGCTGTGACATTTGTGTTTAGGTATGTCCCACAGATTGTGTCATCCCTGTTACCACAGTTACAGTTATATATTTTTACAGAGTTACTACCCATGAAAATTACTTTTCACTGCTCTTTTGAGAGGTAAAGAGTGTCAATTTTCTAAAAACGTTAAATTATTTCAGAAAAAAATTGCTTAGAGGTAAACATGAAACAATTAAACGAAGTAGGTATTGAGTCAGACAGGTAATTTATCATCCCTGTTACCCATATTTCTATAAAATGTATATGCTGCAAACAAATAAAAATACAAAAACTAAATAAGTATGATGTGCCTCAATATGATTGTGTAAAGAGTTTAAAGTTTTTTTCTTCCAGACAACAAATCAAGTGGGAGTTTACATACTTTTTGTCATCCCTGTTACCGTCATCCCTGTTACTCACCAACAAAAAAACAATGCTTACGCAATAAATATGTTGAATATGTAAAATATGAAGAGTATTTATGTTCGACTATTCATAGTACTTTCAAAAAGACTAATTATGATATGCTGTATCTGTACAAAACAACAGAAATGCAAATAGCAACCAGAGGGGGGGGTACTTTGATACTTTCACACATACCTAGGCTCGGTCATTTTTTGGGGGTTCAAAATTTGAATTTCAATATTATTTGGAGCTTTCAGAAAAACGATTTTTTTTTTGGGGGGGGGGGGGGTATGAAAATTTTGTGGATATATTTTTTGGGTCATCACAAAATTGGACTATATTTAGGGGTCATTTCTATTGCATTTCAGGGTCTTTTCGTAAGGTCAAGGTACAGAATTTCAAGTAATTTTTGGACTACTTGAAATTCCTGATATTTTTTGGGGGATGAGCGGTAGATGCTGGGTCTGAGCCTACGCATGGAGAAAAAATGAGAGTACCCCACCCCCTTGGATAGCAACCTGTAGCCTTGTTGGACATGATACCAGGGATGTAACACGCACATAGATCACCGCACACCTCCTTCAAGTTGAATTGCATTTGTTTACAAGAACATCAGCGTTTTGCGGAAAGAAATATTTACTGTAGTAAATGTAACAAAAGGCCAGCGGTGACTTCACATTACACAGTTAAAGCTTCACATTACACACTTCAAATTTAACATTTTCATACTTTAAAGTTCACACTTCAATTGCTTCCTAAAACAATGTTTTACGTGTGGAAAACAACGAGAAAGTGTTATTTCAACGTTCACAATTCATATCTAACAATTCAAACTTCATATTTTTTCCAGTTCAAGCTTGAAAAGACTGATCTCTTGGCTCTCGTGTGTTATTTTTTTATTGTGTTTTTGTCTCTAAGACAAAAAAGGTACCGCCCTGGGTTACACATATTTTGTATAGGTTTATTAAAAGAACTGTAAACCATCTTGTATGTAACCGTAAGGCCTAGAGGCGTGATATTTGGTATGTAAAACATCAAATGAGCTTAAGAAGTTCGTTCAAATAATGGTTGGACAAAAATGGTTCCACCCTATGAGTCACATGTTTTGTATTGGTTTATTCAGAGAAAATACGTTAACTTTTGTGTGTGTAATAGAGCCTTAATATTTGGTATTTAGCATCACCTAGTGGTACTTTACCAATTTTCTTCCTTTAATGGTGCTTTGGGCAAAATGGCTCCATCCAAGGGATCACATGTTTTATATTATCATTCAGTCTTGTAAATTCGCAAGGTAAATATCACAGTATTGAAATTTTTGATATATATGGAGGGAAACATTAAAATATATAACCCTAAAATGATTAATATCATTGTTATGCTATTAGATTTATGTTTAGATGCTAAAAATAAACGTCTATGAGCAAAGTTTCTTTTACGCACGAAAGCATGTGTTTTATTGACAATTATTAAAATAGTTCATAAATAGGGCACATCTCTGAATCCAGAGTGCCTCGAATTTATTTTGGATAAGCAAGTATTTGGAAAGAGTTGATTTCGATATGTTCATGGTTTTGCTGTATATGGGGAATTATATAAATATATCGTTTTCCGAAACCACTAACTCATGAGTCATGATATTTGGTACGTTGTTTGTAGAACCAACTATTGGTCTCCTAAAATTGTTCAAATATTGGCCATGGGCCTCAAAATACTCCCATACCAGGGTCGAGAGGGGTATGTCCAGTTTCTGATTAGTGCCTGTTAAAATATTTGACGAACACTCCGGTGAGCGATCAGTAGTGACTTTAAAGGAAAACTGAAAAGTCACTATGAGCATTTAATAGCTCAATTTATTCAAAGCCAATTCACCAGATTTGCGCAGATTACACGTTACTGATTATGAGCAATTCTCTGTAACCACTTGAATTTTTACATAGGGTCATGGCACGCATACACACCGATTTTGCTGAAACTTTCCAATCTTGGTCATGGTGACCCAAAACCAAGCAATCAACACTCCTTTCATCCATATGCATGCCCGTTGCCATGGAAACGGCGTATGAACATTTTGGCTAAAAAGGTGACAAAAAATCACTTAAAATTGATGGATTTCCCAATGAAATCATTACTTTAACGTTAACCAAATGCCACCAATGATCCATATGTACGAATATATAGCACATCTTGGTTAGAAATAAACAATCAAAATTACATTTGGAAAACCTCGGTTTTTATCCATGCTCTGCAAAGTAGGTGGGGTTTCAGAAATTTGACAAATGTGATTTTTGAGCATTTTCAAAGGACATTTTCATATTGAGTGCGGTCGGTTACAAATATGCTGGCATATTCCAGAGATATAACAAGGTTTCCTAAATTGATATATGTAAAGACATGTTTGGGAAAGTATGGTTCCTGAAGCGTTACCATAGCAACAATCAATGTACCGTCACAAAACGCAAATTTATCTGTGACTGTATTTCTGATCTCATAAAAATCTGCTGAAGGGACATATCTGATTTTTAAATGGGGAAATATGTTCCTTATTAAGATAATGTACCAAAAATAACATATCATGTTGTAAGTGACCTGCTGAAGGTCAAGGTCAAGGTCACAGAAGCAAGAAATTGACTTAAAATGAGCAATTTTGCCACATATTTAGGTCTATTTCTCTATTATTTGATGTGACTTGGTTTGTAAATTTAGTCTTCTTATACGCAGCTACACTGCCAATTAAAATGAAATAATTTTATCCTCCATATTACCTCAAGGTCAAGGTCAAGATCAATGAATTTTTAATATTTTTGGTTTTAAATTGGAGATATTGACACTATTCGTTAACCAATTTCTTTAATTCAGTTATATTAAGCTTCTTCTTTTAGAAATATGCTGCACAGTATAACATTGTTAAAATAACGTGACAATATGCCATAGTTATCAGTTTGAAGGTCAAGGTCACAGAAACCAGAAATTACCATAAAATGAGCGATTTTGGCACATATTTAAGTAAATTTCTCCATTATTTGATGTGGCTTGGTTTGTATATTTAATCTTTACATAAGCAACTACAATGCCTTTTAAATTGAAATAATTTTATCCTCCAAATTACTTCAAGGTCAAGGTCACTAAAACTTTAATTTTTTGGCTGTAAATTGGAAATATTGACACTATTTGTAAACCAATTTCTTTATTTCGAGTATGTTGAACTTCTTGCTTAAGAAATGTGTTGCACGGTATAACATTGTTAAAACAACACGACAATATGCCTAAATTTGTCATTTTAAATGTCAAGGTCAAGGAGTCAAGAAATTGGCATTAATTTGGAGATTTTCACACATAATATTTTTGGTCATAAAGGATCACTGACGGTTTGGGCCTTATACGCCTATTTTTCTGATTCCCAGAAAGCTGCTTTTGAGCTTCTAGTGTGGTGTATGTAGTATTAATGAAATAGGTTTATCTAATGGCAAGAGCCAGCTAGCAAAATATTTTCAAAAATCCTACGCACTCGAGAGTTATGGCGGGTAGAAAGGGGAGGGGGTCTGAAATTTCATGAAAATAAAAAGTGCTTTAAGAAGTGATTTATGCACCTTTTCTTGATTTATTTAGTAGGCATGGTGATATCTATTGAACAAACCATATGCAGAGTATTAACGAATCACGATACTTGATGAAATTGTTTTAAAAACAAAATATGTTTTGTAATAAAATGATTTTGGGGAGATAATTTAGAAGTTACCTGTACATTTTTGACTTCGTGTACCGTAAATAATACAAAACTGAAAGCTCAACAAAAGAAATAAATATTTTTGAAGGAATGAAAGTGTCCCATTTAGCATTGAAAAGTAAAACTGATTCTAAATACATCCTTTGAATATTACTTTTGCTTTGTTTAAAAGGCATAGCATGTTGAAATGCATTTAAAGTGTCCTAATATTTATGATATACATGATGCATGTATATCCCTATACGAGACAATATATTGAACACTATAGTATTTACCTGTTATAACTCTTTGTATGCCAGTGGGTAATTTTGTCGTCTGCCAATAGCCTTTTGCAAACAGTTTGAACCCAGATGAAGATCAATAGAATGTCGGTCTTGATCTGGATCCAAACTGTTTGACACTTTGATGGTGGTCCTGGGTGGTTTATTTTTAAAAAACTTAATTTTGAAGAAAGTCAGCAGACGAAAATAAAAACATGAACATTTCCCTAGCATGCAAATAGATAATTACAGGACGTTTGCAAAATAATGTGTCATTTAATTACAGTGAGATTTTTTCTTATGAAAAAATGCATAAAACCTTGCTAATTCTACTTTTAATCTTTAAGTATTTTATATTAAACTAGCACAGCATACAAAGCAATTTAGGAGGTTGGTTATTGAGAACTTCATTACTGTCATTAATTTCTTATTTGGTAGAAAAGGCATTTTATGGGCTTAGGCCCTGGGTTTTTGGGCTGCTGAACATCTTTCCCCCCCTTGTGCCAGCAAGCCACTTCAATACAATGTGTAGAATATGGTAACACATATTCATGCAAAAGCTTTTGCTGGCACACGGGGGGGGGGGGGGGGGGGGGGGGTATTTTAAAAAATGTTTTCGGATTCCTATATATCTTAATGTAAAACTGATTGTTCTACCCAAAATTTTACATCTTTGAAGCATTAAATATCGAAAACGGATTTCACAGCCATAAAGTACTCAGGTCCGGGTAGCTTCAGGGTGAAGAAAGGGACGATTGACAAACTTTTATTTTTACTGAAAACCATAGGCATTTACCCATAGCAAGTGTCAATGATCCTTGGAGATATTGACAATATTTATTTACTGATTTCTTTATTTTAGTTATGTTAAGCTTCTTCTTTAAGAAATATGCTGCGCAGTATAGCTTTTGTTAAGATATCATGAGAATAGGCCTTAAATAGGTATTTGAGGGTCAAGGTCAAGGTCACAGAATAAATAAATTTACATTAAATGAGCGATTTTCGCCCATATTTTAGACTATCTCTCCATAAATTGGTGTGATTTGGTTTGTATATTTAATCCTTATCTACACAACCACAATGTATTTAAACTAAAATAAATTAATCCTCTAGATACCTTCAAGGTCAAGGTAACTGAAACTTTAATATTTTTGTACATAAATTGTTGGAAAAATAGAATATTTGATAACCGATTTCATTTTTTCAATTATGTTTAGCTTCTTTCTCAAGAAATATCTTTCTTTTTCTTTTTTATGGTTTGTCTTTCTTTTTTAAGAAACATATTTTCACAAAACATAGATCATAACCCAACAACTACAACAGTCACCGCTTCTTTGCATGGGATAAGTATCTCACCAGGTTACAGTCTGTAGTCTCTACAAACTTTAAAAAATAGTAGAAAAAGTAGGATATAATATGGATGTAAATGAGGAAATATGGATAATGTACCGAAAATAACATATTATGTTGTAAGTGACCTGCTAAAGGTCAAGGTCACAGAAGCAAGAAACTTTCGGAACCAAGGACTTTCGGAACCTGATTTCTATGGTGACTTGGTGTATAAGTTGAAGAAGATTGTTGGCTCTAATAACTTTTCAGCGCAGTTCATTAAAATAATTTCCCATTATAAAAAGATTGGCTATAACATTAATGTATTGCAATAGACTGCATGCTTGGTAGTCAACCCAATCACAGTTGGCAACTTTGCTTTCCTCTTTAATTGCACGCCGGTGGGTCGGACTTCAGACTCTATGATGGTTCCGACTTAAAGACTTATCTATTGATGAGATGGTAGGGGCCTGATGCTTTGGCTGTTTGTCGGGCCCACCGGGGTTTACCTGTTGGATTTCTTTTGCTCCGGTATTCAGTTTAATTTACTGTTGAGTCCTTATCCTTGCTTTATCTCCTTGTTATATCTTGATTTATATGTTTTGGGAGATGATGCATTGATAAGTTAGGGGTCTTTCATGCAAACCAAATATCTATGTGTCTTGATCCACATCTGAATTAAGGGTGAGGTTGGCGCCGTTAAACCGGTTTAAGCCCTCCAGTAAAATATTTTACTGACCGTTCCAAGGCGGTACTTCTTTTGTGGATCTTTTATGTTTTTGTTCTGTCTTGTGTTTGCTATGTTTTGTGCGCGTCTGTTTATATGTGCTTCGTGGTCACCTGCTGGGAAAGGGCTGGCCTCTTGGCTTTCGTTTGTGGTGTCTTCTGTGAGTTTGTCACTTTCCCATTGGTATCCTGGGTCAGATGTGGTACTTGATTGTATCGATTCCTGATCTTTGCAACCTTACTTACTTTTATTAAAATGAGCAGTTTTCGCGTATATTTAAGCCTATTTCTCCATTATTTGACGTGACTTGGTTTGTATATTTTACCTTCTTATACGCAGCTACACTGCCTTTTAAATGAAAACTTTTATCCTCCATATTACTTCAAGGTTAAGGTCAATGAAATTTTAATATTTTTGGTTTAAAATTGGAATTATTGACAATATTTGTTAACCAATTTCTTTAATTCAGTTATGTTTAAATTCCTCCTTTAGAAATATGCTGCACAGTTTAAGATTGTTAAGATAACGTGACAATATGCCTTTATTATCAGTTTGAAGATCAAGGTCACGGAAGCCGGAAATTACTATAAAATTAGCGATTTTTGCACACATTTAAATCTATTTTTCGAGTATTTGATGTGATTTGGTTTGTATATTTAATATTTACAACAGCAACCGTAATGCCTTTAAATCGGAAATAATTTTATCTCCCATATTATTTCAAGGTCAAGGTCACCACTTAAGTTGTCATATTTTTGGTTGTAATATGGACATATAGACAATATTTGTTAACCAATATCTTTATTTCAGTTCTGTTCAGATTATTTCTTTAGAAATATGCCGCGCAGTATAACATTGTTTAAATAGCGTGACAATTTGCTTTAATTATCAAGTTGAATCTCAAGGTCAAGGACACAGAAGCCAGAAATTACCGTAAAAAGATAGGTTTTAGCTTATATTTAAGTTTATTTCTCCATTATTTGATGTGATTTGGTTTGTATATATAATTTTATATACTCAACTACAATGACGTTTAACCTGAAATAATTAAATCCTCCTCATTATTTCAAGGTCAAGGAAATTTTTATATTTTTGGTTTTAAATTGGAAGTATTGACAATATTTGTTAACCCATTTCTTTGTTCTAGTCATGTTTAGTTTTTTTTTCTAAAATTCTTCCTCTGACAGTATATGTTTTCATATATCAAGGGAAACATGACGCCATAAGCCACATCACTTGTGATTGGTCAACTTAGCAGCTAAATTTTGTACTTTATACCTTCGTCTTGATGTGTTGCAGTAGAACAGGTAAACAAGAATCTGATAACTATTAGAAAAGCAATTGAGATGACCATTTTTCATTTGTCAGTACTCTCAGAAATCATCTTTTACGACTACGCTGAAAACTTACCATGTATCTGATGATATAACTCTCCAATGAAATTATTGACAAAGTATCAAGCTCCTAAAAGAATTTGAAAGAGTTTACATATTTTTAATTGGCCAAACCCCTAACTGGGATACAAGTCATAAACATACAAACAATATAAACCAGAAACCAAAATACTGAGGAAAATTCCAATATTTTATTATATGATGTCGAGACTGGGAGTGATAAACAAATGTATTAAAATTGATTTACCACTAGTGGCTTTTACACATTTGGTCAATGTCAATTTAATATGATAGATGTCCATAACAGCATCAAAGGATCTTACACGAGTGCTCATTTTTAAATCAATTTATTAAAAAAATATTGAAAAGGGATCAACTGTGAGATTTGTTAAACAGTCAATAGGTTTTCACTAAAATTAAGAAATTCATTAGTATAGAATCATCAATGTTAGATTCAGTTTATCACATGACTATGAAATTACCAAAGATCAGATTTTTGAGGTGAAACCGTCATTATATTATGCTAATAAATCTGTAAACTGCTAGTGGTTAATCAATTTAATTGCATAGCGTTATATCAATCCTGACAGAATGTGTGTGATAGACTGCAAAAATCTTGAACAAATAAAACTGTTTAGTTTGAGAAGTATTTTTGCTTTGTATACCAAGAGTGAATATCAAAACAATATCACACTAAATTACGAATAAAGAAATTAACTATTGGGAAAATGGCTGAATTTATGTTAAATTTTAGCTTATGACCTATTTAAGGCACATAGTCATGTTTTACCAGTATTGTACTATGCTTGATATTTCTAAAGGCAAAAGCTAGACATAACTGGAATGATGCTGTCAATTCTTTCTTTGTATGACAAAATATGTTAAAATTTCAGTGAATTTGACCTTTAAGTTATGTGAAGGATAAAATTATTTCCATTTAAAAAAAGTAAGAAAGAGGGCAAAGATCAGGAATCGATACAATCAAGCACCACACCTGACCCAGGATACCAATGGGAAAGCGACAACGTCACAATTAGTCATCACAAACGAGAGCCAAGAGTTCAGCTCTTTCCCAGCAGGTGACCACAAGGCATCAACAAACAAGATGTGCATGAAAGCATAACAAAACAAGACAGAAATAACATACATGATCCACAAAATAAGCATCGCCTTAGAAGGGTCAGTAAAAGTATTTTACTGGAGGGCTTAAACCAGTTGAACGGTGCACCAACCTCACCCTTAATTCAGATGTGAATCAAGACACATAGATGTTTTGTTTACATGAAAGACCCCTAACTTATCAATGCATTATCTCCTATTATTTTTTTTAAAGAACATATAAATCACGGTATAAAAAGAGGATAAAGCAAAGGTAATGACTCAAAAGTAAATAAAACTGAATACCAGAGCAAAAGAAATCCAACAGGTAAACCCTGGTGGGCCTGACAACAGCCAAAGCATCAGGCCCCAGCCATCTCACCAATACATAAGTCTTTAAGTCGGAACCGTCATAGAGTCTGAAGTCCAACCCACCGGCGTGCAATTAAACAGGAAAGCAAAGTTGCCAATCGTGATTGGGTTGACCACCAAGCATGCAGTCTGCTGCAATACATAAATGTTATAGCCAAATTTTTTATAATGGGAAATTATTTCAATAAGCCACGCTGAAAAATTATTAGGACCAACAATCCTCATCAATTTATACACCAAGTCACCATAGAATTCAGGATCAAAAGTCCTTGGCGCAAGAGAGATTTAAGTCCAATTTTTAATTTAGATATCAAATCAAAGTATCATCTATGAAATTTAGAAAAGGTTTTGCAAAGTTTATGATACCGATAGCCTTGTTTAAGAAGTTTATGAGTCAACAATTTATTGTGAGTGTTGAAGTCAGCAACATGGCTAGATGCTCTAGCAAAACGAATGAGTTGAGAGATATAGACTCCATAGGATGTAGAGAGAGAGGAACATCACCATTTAAAAATGGGAAAATGACCATTTCAAAATCATAGTCGTCACGTTTATTATAGAATTTGGTAGAACAATATCATTAGAAATTGACAAATGCAAGTCTAAAAAGGCGGCTTCGGTATTAGAGGTATTAGCTTTATTAACTTGGAGCTCTGAAGGGTATATTTAACTTATCATAGTGTCAAAATAAACATTATCAATGTTTAAAATATTGTCAAAATATCTGGATGTAGTGTTAAAAGCATCAATAATATAAGCCTGCTAATCATCAGGAAGAGACATCATAAAGCCTTTTTCATAACAAAAGGCTAGTTGTGTAGATAAAAATTAAAGATACAAATCAAATTAAACCAAATTATGGAGAGATAGCCTAAAATATGGGTGAAACTCGTTCACTTTACCCTGTATGTCATTTTTTATTCTGTGACCTTGACCTTGGTCCTCAAATTCCTATTTAAGGCCTATTGTCATGATATCTTAACAAATGCTATACTGCTCAGCATATTTCTTAAGGAAGAAGCTTAACATAACTAAAAAAAAGAAATCGGTTAACAAATATTGTCAATTTCTCCAATTTATGACTAAAATTATTATGTGTAAAAATCCCCCATTTTATGCCAATTTTTTTACTCTTTGACCTTGACCTTTAAAATGATAATTTAGGCATATTGTCTTGTTATTTAAACAATGTTTTACCGTGCAGCATATTTCTAAAGCAAGCAGTTCAACATACCCGAAATAAAGAAATCGGTTTGCAAATAGTGTCAATATTTCCAATTTACAGGCAAAAATATTCAAGTTTTAGTGAACTTGACCTTGAAGTAATATGGAGGATAAAATTATGTCAGTTTAAAAGGCATTGCAGTTGCTTATGTAAAGAATACATATAAAAACCAAACCACATCAAATAATGGAGAAATAGACCTAAATATGTGCGAATATCGCTCATTTTATGGTAATTTCTGGCTTCTGTGACCTTGACCTTCAAACTGATAACTATGGCATTTTGTCACGTTATTTTAACAATGTTACACTGTGCAGCATATTTCTAAAAGAAGAAGCTAAATATAACTGAATTAAAGAAATTGGTTAACTAATAGTGTCAATATCTCCAATTTAAAACCAAAAATATACTAAAATTCATTGACCTTGACCTTGACCTTGAGGTAATATGGAGGATAAAATTATTTCATTTTAATAGGCAGTGTAGCTGCCTATAAGAAGACTAAATTTGCAAACCAAGTCACATCAAATAATAGAGAAATAGACCTAAATATGTGGCAAAATTGCTAATTTTAAGTCAATTTCTTGCTTCTGTGACCTTGACCTTGACCTTCAGCAGGTCACTTACAACATGATATGTTATTTTTGGTACATTATCTTAATAAGGAACATATTTCCCCATTTAAAAATCAGATATGTCCCTTCAGCAGATTTTTATGAGATCAGAAATACAGTCACAGATAAATTTGCGTTTTGTGACGGTACATTGATTGTTGCTATGGTAACGCTTCAGGAACCATACTTTCCCAAACATGTCTTTACATATATCAATTTAGGAAACCTTGTTATATCTCTGGAATATGCCAGCATATTTGTAACCGACCGCACTCAATATGAAAATGTCCTTTGAAAATGCTCAAAAATCACATTTGTCAAATTTCTGAAACCCCACCCACTTTGCAGAGCATGGATAAAAACCAAGGTTTTCCAAATGTAATTTTGATTGTTTATTTCTAACCAAGATGTGTTATATATTCATACATATGGATAATTTGTGGCATTTGGTTTATTCTAAAGTGATGATTTCATTTGGAAATCCATCAATTTTAAGTGATTTTTTGTCACTATTTTAGCCAAAATGTTCAAATGCCGTTTCCATGGCAACGGGCATGCATATGGATGAAAGGAGTGTTGATTGCTGGGTTTTGGGTCACCATGACCAAGATAGGAGAGTTTCAGCAAAATCGGTGACTATGCGTGGCACAACTTTTTAAGTGGTTACAGAGAATTGCTCTTATATATTAACATCTTGCAGTTTACCTGTTATTCCTGTTAGTTAATACCATTCAAGTGCTTTCTATGTTTCTGGAGAATTTTTTTGTCACCCCTGTTACCTAATTTCATCCCTGTTACCCGTCTAATTTGCATCAATATATTAAAAGATCTAATGTTCTGCTGTTGCATTTAATTTTTCCATTTTGCAAGTTGGTGCCTGCGGCTACCTTATGCAGAAAATGAAGATACTCCTCCTATTATTTTTTTCGAAATGGATTTGATGTTAGCGTTCTTAAAACATGCTGTTTCAGAAAAATACCTAATAACTGACTATATTACTAGTAAAAATATATTTTTAGTGAAACAGGCTTGTTGTTTGATTGTTTGATTTGATTCTTTACGTCCAATCAACAATCTTTCAGTTATATATGGACGGGTCTTCCTGGGTTGAACCAGTACTAAGCTAGGATAAATGTGTCTTGCCCAAGGACCACAACGCAGTGACGCCGGTGAGGCTCGAACCTGCGGCCCTTCGGTCTCAAGTCAAGCACTCTACCACTGAGCCACTGCGCTCCCTATAAACTTGAAGGTCTATAAAGGATGTTTAAGTATGTAAAAAGAAAAAAAAATCGATAATAATTCGGTTGATAAAATGAGGTTCCATGTCTTGGTAACAGGGATGACATTTTAAACTAGGGCAGCCATCAAAGTATGTCAACAAATGCATTATTATGCATATTCTCTTGTCTAGATGAATGGTTTATTGCTGTTAATTGTTCAGAGTTGAAATTAAAATTTAAAAAATCCAAATAAGTTGTGTAATTGTTTGTAAAAAAAAAAAATGCTCAAATTCCTTCCCTTTTGTAGAATGACTCAGATGCGATAAAACTATGGACATTAACCAAGACTAACCTGCAGCGGGTTAATCCACGTGATGTAGGGTTCGTTGATATGGTCCTTTGCAAAGTGTCCCAATAGAAAGCGGATGGTGCCCCATATTCTACAGATAATAAACACGAGTGGAACAAATGTCAATTTCCGATTTGTATCTTGGATGATCTGCATCCGCCTTTGTCGTCTGGATAGTATTCTGTCACCATGATCAGCCTAGAGGATAAAATATAGTGGTGTCCCTTTATAACACATCTCGATATAACGCGGATTTGGATATATCACGGTCATATGGTGGCTCCCATTCATTTTCACCATGGCATTTTTACAAAGGAATTATAGGAAAATTACCATAAAATGGACATAAAATGTCATTTTCCCTATTATTCCCTTGTAAAATTGACCTTTATAACACGGTTCACTTAAAACACGGTCCATTCCTATTTACCTCAAACATAGCGTTATAATTGGACTGCACTGTACGTGTAAGTGCTTTTTAACTCTTTGTACCATGATGAGTTATTTTAATTCTTTGCATGGTGAACAATGTTGCAAGTTTTGTCTACAGTCGTCGTATCTTTTTAAAAATTACACTATTGGATTAATCTATTTTGCAAAATACCACCAGAGCGTCAAACAATTTGGATCGAGAATAGGCCTACGTTTTGACTGACCTGATCTGGTTCCAAACCCTTTGCAAATGTATCAGCAGGAGACAAAATTCGCATCTACAACTTGACCACCTCCTTTAGGAAGTGAGACAAATAAGCACTTGCTAATTTCAGATGCGGTGAATAGAATGAAATCATTGCATGACCTGTGCTCCCAGACAATAATCAGGTCGGCCTGGATATCAGCCAAGTCTGACCAGATTCTTCGCAGTTCACATAAAGAAAACAGGAGTTCTCATTGCGCGCATGGTCAGGGGTCTGATCTTTTGTATTCGGGAAACCCCTAAACGAGTACTTTTGCAAATAGTGAAGACTCAGATGAAATGCAGCATAATGCTGCATTTCATCAGTGTCTGCACTGTTTTTTTAAATCAGACAAAAGGATATAATATTTTTTGAAAATTATACCCTGACACCCTAAATATGTACAATGGACTATCCCAAGTTTAGTGTATCAAATCGGAAGGAAGAATCCATTTCATGTAGCACGAAAGCTGTCGTCTGCTGCAGTCGTGACTGGTTAAGCATATGTTAACTCTTTGAAGCTGATAGCTTTGCCCAGATCATGAGTCTGGATCCAAACTGTTTGCCACTCTAATAACTTTTTGAAAAAAGAATCAGCAGACAACAAAAACGTATTTACCTGTAGAAGTGACCTATATACGTCACTGCTTGTAGGCAAAGACTTTACAAGTTCTTTTATGCAATACGGAAATTGGCTAAAGCTATAAGCCAGTTTGTTTGATGAGCAATTTTCATACTATAAACAATCGCATTTCTGCTTTCTTTTAATAAAATAAACTCATACCCATGTTTTTCTTATCATTACCAACCTGAAGCTGTAAATACTCATTACAACACTCAGACCACTGCAACAGTGACCCAGCTTGTCTTTGAAACAAAACAAATACGCGTATAATCTGTCAAATCAAAACAGTACCACTCTTTCTTTTTAGGCATTTTGAAACTGGAGGGTGTGAATGGGAAGGATACAATTCTTATTATGTTTGAGTGATTATACTCGTACATGTATCTTTTAAAACTGCTTTGAAAACAGGCCCCGCGTCATTTAGACTGCTGACAAAAAATAAGACTGACCAGTAACAGGCTTGTAAGAGCTACTAGATTCGACGTCTGAACACTTTGGCACCATTTGGCATCAAGAAGGGGTCTGATACTGTTCAGTCAAATGGTTTGGAAATTTGGTGCGCTGTGTTGTTGTGCATGGTGATACAAGAGACTGTGCTTCATTCAGTCTCATGCACATAAACATTTTCTTGAAATAAATTTTCTTGACAGAATACTTCTGGGTGGAGATTTTAGGCGCTGCATTGTAATTTGGGGCCCAGGTAACAAGCAAATCTTAATACTTTACTTAGTGTTTTTACAAGAGAACTCATGAAAATGGACGTAACGTAGATTTCATGCTATTACTAACACATCTGGGGCGGACTTGATTTAGCAATTTTAGAGTACGCGGAGTACGCCAGAACAGCCATCTAAAACAAGCAAAACTGGGTACCTTGGAGTACTCCGGAGTAAATCAAACGATTACTGTTCGAAATGTGAAAAAATAACACAATCCGATTGCCAAGAAAAAGAAAAAAATGACAAAATACAGTGCTTTCAATCCCTTCTACTAATGACCATATTTTTCAATATGAATAATTATCAGAACCTATCGGGAATGACTGAAAAATATCTCAGTACAGTGTAGGCAGTGCTCCGCCATTTTATTTTGGAACAGGTCACGTGACTGTTCTGTCTGCACCACCTTGGAAGATGGAGTACTCCGGCGTACGCCAGCACAGGTGTTCCAGCGCATTTGATTTCTGTTCTGCCTGTTCGGAGTGGAAGGAGTAAAGAGAACAGCTAAATCAAGACTGCCCCTGGACATAATCTTGACATAAGAATGGACAATATGAAGTAAGGTCATAATATATTTATTTTTCATCAATATGTTTCCTTTTTGTTTCAATGAATTCTAGTTAATTTTCAAAAACGTATATATACTCAATGTTGTGTATCCAGGACGCTTTTAACTATTTGCATGATGATTAATTTAGCTTGCTTTTTACTGCCTGAAGATAATTTTTGAAATTAACTTTTTCAAAAAGAAATTTCAGGAATACTGTGAGAATGTCCAGATCAGATCCGACTTTTCCTGGGTCCAACTGGTTTGCAAAAAAAATACCAGTAGAAGACACTAGCAGACAAAGATTTAACCATTGGAAGAGCGACTGTCAGCACGTTACAGTGGACTGCTGACTGGTGGGCCCAGACCGGCAACTGTTTTTTCCATAGACATCAATTATAGCTTTTAAAAAAGCTGTCGTCCACACAAACCTTAAAGCACACTGAGGCTGTCATAGATTTACTGATTGGACCTAGTTCAATCTTTAAACAAGAATGAGATACCCTGGTGACCGCCACTTTTTGGCCCCTGAAGATGGGCACCCTACATGAGAGGAAAATTTCATTGAAAAAAAAAAACATTAATGCAGGGTATTTTTTCTAATCCACACCAGTAAACTTAATCAACAAAACCAGTGAGATGTTGTTTCAAAAAGTGCAGCAAAATATATAACCGTCTAATAAATATGATTTCATTCCCGTAATTTTATTATTGGCCAATCAGGAAGCACTTTACAACTTAAATATTGTGCTGAGCTTCCATCCACCTTTAGAGCCAATCACTGTCCTTTTTACAATTACAGGTCTGTGACCTGGTTCCTACCTGTTTGATAAGAAAACATTTGATGCTGGTATAAAGAACAACAGTTGTGAGGTAGGCTGTTATTTCCCAGAATTTCCCCGTGATCATCTGCCAGAGCATCATGTGAGGTACCCGTGGATCTATCCAACACCAACTGGCCTCATTCAGGGTAGGGTCTATTCCCAGCACGTTCAGTGATAGCGCCACAATTACTATCACGCCTGTAAAAGAAAACAACAAGGCTGACTCTACTGAGTTTTAGGGGCTATATCCAACAGGATCCCATTTTCGGACAGTCTGGTTAAGTTGATACACAAACTCTAAAGGTGGTCTGTAACTTTTGATATTCTTATTTTGGAAATAAAGTTTCTAATTTTCGAGAATACAGTAAAACTACTCAAATTCAGGTAAACATTTTACCATTTTCATAAATTTTAACAAATTACATGTATATCTATCAAAACAACAGCATTTATGTTAAAAATCAACTGTAGTGCACGGACTTATGTCGTGTTTATAGGTCCCGTGGGAATTTTCAGAAGAAAGCAAACGACTATTATAATAATAATTATTTTGTTTTGGGGATGTATGGTGAGGACGAAAATGGTTGTTGGCAGACCTGGAATCGTGGCAGACACCAGTTATGACGTCATCAATACGGCACCTATCAAATGCTTAATTTGAGAAAAATTCATAAATCTTGTAAGAATTGGAGATTTTGTTGTCAATTCTATGTCAGCCAAAAGTTGATACTGTATAAAAGACACAACAGAACAGTACTGTGTACACAAATGATACATCTGTGAACATTTTAATGCATTTTTTATTGAAATATCCTTGGCATTTGTCTCATGAACGCTTGTAGTGGTGCAAATCATGAGTTGGACAGTGCCATTCTTGGGAACAAAATTTGGGCGAATAAAGGGATATATTAAACTTTGTAAGTAGTCATTTTCTTATCCAAGAGAAAACTATGATAGGTGCATTCATCTGTGAGCTGAACAGTATTAGAATAAGATAGGGGCATAATCAAAGCACTGATACTACTAAGTCACTAAAACACAAACACATTTTTCAATCGAAAATTGTCATTATAATGCTATTAAATGCATAATGAGAAAGAAAGGCAAACACAATAACAATCAGTTTCTTGTCAGAACTTAGTGGTTATTTTTGCAGTTGCAGATATATTAACACTGAAAATGCAATATACGAAAGTGCCTGTCGTTACAAACAAGCGCAATGTCCGTGAGATTCAAGCTATCTGATACTCAGTATTATTATTGTGGTACCTCGCATGTATAATATTACATTTGCAGCGCAGAAAAACAAGGCTTCACACTACATTATGTCTATGGAAAAAAGACCTGGGGCTTAACTTATTATGACTAGTTTATTTTGAGCATGTCTTCATTAAAAAACGACATACCACAATATTCATTCTGTTAATGGCGTTAAAAGTCCTCATCTTGAATCGCATGAGGTACTTGAGAAGGAATTTGAGTCAAATCCCCCCAGTGAAACATATGCATAAAGCGATCAGGCAGTATATGCATATGTTGGAGTTATGTGTTCGTATATTAGAGATGAATGGACTGCCAATTGAACATTGCATCTCTCTGCTTTAGAGGAATTTGTCAAGTACCTTTTCGCACTGGACAAGCTCAATTATGCCAGGATGATTCCCATATATCTAGCAGAGATGTCATAGCTTGAAATATAGTCAGAATTCAGCAATGGAAATCGGGTTGTAAATAAAAACACCATTCTCTTTTGTGCTATAGGACCAGATCATGCTTTGAAACAAATCAACAGATGGATGGAAGTGACTGGAGGCCATGTTGGCATAACACTGAATGAAAATGCAAGAAATCGATTCCTCCTGATCTCAGCTGATCTTGTACGACTGACAGAAAATGCCAAGGAAATGACTTGAGATTCAGAAGCAGCGAAAAACGCCACCATGAGCTGTCATGGGCTATTCTGAAAAGGCAACCGAAGAATGCTCAAAAGCTTGTCAGCACCATAGAAAATATCTATGTGTCTTGATCCACATCTGAATTAAGGGTGAGGTTGGCGCCGTTAAACTGGTTTAAGCCCTCCAGTAAAATATTTTACTGACCGTTCCAAGGCGGTACTTCTTTTGTGGATCTTTTATGTTATTGTTCTGTCTTGTGTTTGCTATGTCTTTGTGCGCGTCTGTTTATATGTGCTTTGTGGTCACCTGTTGGGAAAGGGCTGACCTCTTGGCTCTCGTTTGTGGTGTCTACTGTGAGTTTGTCATTTTCCCATTGGTATCCTGGGTCAGGTGTGGTACTTGATTGTATCTATTCCCGATCTTTGCACCCTTACTTACTTTATAAATCCATTTAGCTATCAATAAAATGATATAATAAATCTGATTACAAAAGCAGTAATGCTAGAGAAAATCAAACGGGGTATATGCCTTATTGAAGTTGGGGTTTCAAAGATGGAAAGCTTCATTCAATAGCGTATCAAAACGGAACATGTGAACATTTGGGCAACAATGCAAAAGTTTCTGCTTCAAACATGGTCTGCCTGTTTAAAAAAAGTACATGTAGCAATATCAAACCAAGTATTAGAATTAAAAGAAGACAGAGGGTTATTTGCGAGAATTGTCGCAAACTCATACCCTGATATACAGCTTCATGAGTGCTTAAGTAATTATAATCTGTCTATAGTGCCAAAATCACTGTTTGCTGCGGACACAAAACAGTGCTGTACTGCTCTGCCCAGCGTAAATTAATGGACATATTAGAGAATACGTCTAGTGCAGATACTTCTGATGTTGCACCTCCTGACCAAACCAATGTGTTGCGATAATTCATACTAAGGCTGACGTTCAGTCAATGGACAAACCTAGCTGGATTAAGACGTGAAAAGATCTGTCAGCTCATTTCATTGTATTTATACAAATAAATATGATGAATATGATGAATTACATAATTTTGTTTTACATGTATGACATTCCAGAATCACTTTAGTCAGCAACAAGGCATTTGCCACTTGGTGATTCTTACCCTGTAGAATATCACAGCACAGACACTACACATATTTCAAATGTAACTGAATAAACTGTTATCCCAAACAGCAACAAAGGATGAGCTTACAGTATTTTTGTCAAAAGAATTGCTGAAATTCTCAAGTTGTATACCGTTGCATGACTACCATGGATACAGCTCCTGGTGTAATATTACAACTAGTGAAACGTGGCTGTACATAAAAAACAAAGTGCACAATACTAAGATGCAACTGAAAAAACAACAAACTGTTTTGTACTGAATTGTGGAACTGAGGACGAGTCTTGTAGATGATCAAAACATTGATGAGGACTCTTTTAAGTCTTTAACTGGTGATATTTAACAAATCTTGGTCTATCACATATCACCAGCGTATATCAATATTACATTGCCACTAATAGATAATCCTCTGAACATTAAGTTGCCTCAGCTTTAAATATTGACCATGTTTAAAATATTATTAAAATACTATTAGGCAAGGTAGATTTTCAATGAAATAAAATATGGCTGCCATTTTGATGACGTCATAGCTAGGCTCTGCCGTAATTTTAGAGGTGAATAGATATCACTGATCACATTAAACACATTGATATATCAGTTTTCAAAATGGCCCAGTATTTAAAATAGTATAATACAAAGATGTCAGCCATTTTGGTGATGTAATCATTTAGCTCAGTCATTTTGCTTCGGTGCGAATAGAAAGCACTTGTCATTTTAAACATTTTGATACCTAAATATTTGAAATCGACCCACTATTATGAATATTATGAAGCAACGTAGAATTGTATTAAAATTCAAGATAGTCGCCATTTTGATGACGTCATAATCTGGCTCTGCCACATTTTCAGAAGTGCAAACAACTGATTTTGTATTACCTAGGGTATAACAATCAAAGTTATCAAAGTGGTTTGCTTTCTTCAAAACAATCCCACGGGAGTACACATGTCCGTGCACTATGTCTAGAATTATTGGAGGGACGTAAATAATTCCTAACAAGAGAAAAATCACCTGTTTTTATTAGATAATTCACTGTTCCATGCAGCTTTCAGCTGTACTGGACATATTTATTGTGAACACATAACTTAATTCTATTTTTACAAATGATTTAAAAATATTTTTTTCGAAAAGCGTTCATAGTAACAGATCTAGTCTCTTTAAGTTAACAGCATACGCTACGTAGATATCAGAAGCATTCGATATGTTCAGGTATTTTGAAGAAGCTGCATTTTTTCAAATGAACCTATTACGTTCATAAAATCCAGTATAAGTTTACTGGGACCGAGATAATACACATAAGCAAAAGAACAGGCTCCAGGGTTATAAAACTTGTTCCATGCTAAACTCAACCAAGAGCTTAGCTAGAACGCTGAAAAAGTTACGCTCATCAAAGGGAGACTACCTGATCAAGCAGTGATTCTCTTCAATTGCTTCCCTTTTCAAAATGGAAACTTCTCATTTAAAGAAATGAGCTCGCTCCCAGAAGGAGTGAAATCTTTCCTCTAACAGCAGTTCGTTATGGTATATAACTTACTTTTACCACATTAGATGACCTCCCTTAAATGTTACTATATTTATTACGCACGTGCGTAATTGCGTAACGGGAGCTACCTACGCCAATGTCATCTGATCATGAAATTTATCATGCTCATAAAGGTTAAAATGCCAACAATTGTTGGCATTTAAACATTTATTAACATGATAAATACAATGAGAAGATAACCCTGTTTATTTTTCACCATTTAACCTTTTTGCTAACTTGGGCATGAAAAAAGTTTCATAACCTGGGGGCCATCTCTCCTCATCAGCTGGATTACTTACACGCTAGAAAGAAAACAAAGCACTATATCAGAAAAGCTGGACTAACCATGTCTATCCCAAACCCGTCCCCCTACACGCAATGCAAACGAAGCAGATAGGTTGTTATTACTCAGTAATACGAAGGTATGTGTTGCGTACCAAAATACACGAATCTACTCGATTTTTTTAAAAGTTTTCACATTTATTTTCGGCGATAACTTTTTAATTTTTAATTTTATCTAACTGTGTTTGCGATGAATGTTGTAGAGCAAAATTAGCGCCAACTCCTCCAATTGGTTCCAACATCCAAGATACAGCAGTTAACTCTGCGCATAGATGCACTTTTTGAGTAATTTAAGTGAAGCGCAAACAAGTTAGTTAAAAATGTCAGTCAAAAAGCTACATTGCACCGCCCTAATTCACTAACTAAAGCGATGGATTGCTTTTTTAAATTTGATGAAAATCGCGACTGAATCGCTGGTGCGTTAAGCTGGTTGGGTCATCTCAAAACTTCCGTTGTGAGAGAAAAATGGCACGAAATGCGAAATCCCAGCTTTAGTACCTGCATATATACGTAGAGTAAATGCTATCGCCAGGATTATGCTATGCACAAACGTTGAACAGTAATATATTCTCCACTTGTTAATGTTTTTGAGACGCGCCCTTTCTGTCACGCCTCGACGAAATTTACCTGTCAGTAAAAGACAAAAAAATTGCAAAATCGTCATTTACATACACAAAAATCAGTTTGCGGCACAAACTTCTGATCTTTTGGAGAAATTGGCGTTACTTTTTCTCTACAAAGTAAGAAAGACAGCAAGGATCAGCGCGAACACAGTTTGCTAAAATTAAAAAGAAGTTATCCTCTAAAATCAATGTGAAAAACATAAAAAATGTAATTTAGAAAATGAATATGCGTCTTTTACATATTGTTTTTGTTTTAGCTTATTTGAGTCTCATGCTGGCCAGGATAGCAACAAGAATTTACATGACAGCGATAAAGGGACCGCAACATGTCTTACCCAGATATTACCTGGTGGAATCCACGTAAGAACGTGAAAGACTCTCATGTATGTCACGGTAAATGTTGGATTCTTCATTACTGTCCCCACAAACAGACAAACACCCATGATCACCGTCCAGAAAAACGCCGTATTGCTAAAATATATTGTCATTGCACTCTGAAACTTGCAGTAGAAAGGATTTTTACGGATCACTTTCGAATCACTGTACAAGTACCAGATGACACCAAGGAGATTACCAAAAGCCAACATGGCGTCCGATATTGCCAGAAAAAGTAACAACTTTCGACCAGGAGTACGTATATCCTTGAACGCATAATACAAACAGCAGATGCACACTCCCCCAACAATTGACAAACCGGAAGTGACGGCAGTCAATATGGTGTAAAAGTAATCCATCGAAGAAAGCCCATTTCCGGTGACATTTCTACTATCTCCATATGGTGAAGAACTGTTGTAGAATATGGTTAAGTTTGATGATACAGTAAGGTGCATTCTGGCGGTTTTTAAAAACACAATATTACCGCATATTAGACACATATTATACAGATATGAGCCAGCAAATCGGACTCTGGTACTTATCACATCTGTCAGAACTAGCTACATGCAACTTTCCAATGTTTTAGCTAGTCTCAGTAGCTGGACGGGCTGGTTCCAAAAGGAACCAAAACTCTACATTTAAAATTCCCCCATCATATTTAAATGACAACAAGACACGCACTTCTTGAAACAGAAAACAAAAATCCATTTCAATATCTGTAAACTAGTATTTCTCAATACACAAGCATCAAACATCGTTTAATATTTTCCACATCTGTTTTACAGAATCTAATCTTGATTACCATGTCCACTGCAATAACCGCACACGGTTTAATGCGCATACACCTGGAACATAGCCACACTGTAAAAATTAAATGTAACTTTCCACCAAATATAGGCCTGATTTGGTTTTGTCTTTATCAGATAGCTCTGTACACTAATAAAAATGTACTTATTACTCTCATCAGAAAGCTCTCTTTTGCCATATAAAAGTGTATCCAATATTACGAGGGGCATTTGGAAAGTTATTAGCATGGTCTTTATCTCAGTAACCGATTTACAAACCCTATCATGTTTGGTATCATTTTAAAGAGCTACCTTGCCTCAATGTTATGGCACAAATTTCATAAGGATATTAAAATGCAGACACAAAACATATTATTGTGAATACATGTACTGTTTGTATACTGGAAAACGCAAAATTTCAGTGGAAAATTTATCATTTTACCCTTTGAAATGTGTGCAGAACATTAACATTAGTTCATGAAATTAGATAATTGTGTACCATTTTGTAGGCCACAATCTGGTACAGTAACTAAACAATTGTTGACCGAGTTGGAAGTTTCTAATAACTAAATACCTGAACAGCAATACCTAAACCGTCTAGAAAGCAAAGCAGTGCGCTAATTTTTTCGACCAAAAAATCGCATGTCACAATGCACATATTTTGTAAATATATAACCGACATTAGTTTAAAATTGCCGTGCGTTGGTATTTTTGTCAAGCACAGTTTATGTTCTTAGTATTGAAACCAAAATAAATTTTGTGAACTAGAACAAAGGGAAGATAACTCGTATAATCTTTCCAATACGGTTAACAATGCTGTGACACGCTGGATGAACTTTAGAGAAAACCACTTGCATGAACACGACCTACAATTATTTGACTACAATATATAGAAGTATTATCGCCCAAAATGTACGATTTTCTGGTAGAAAAATATAAATTTTCAATTCTTGCTTGTGAAATTTTCAAGGTCAAATTGAAAAATTGTAGATAATACCAGAAATACATAATATTTGGGTCCAAATACTGCTAAACATTGTAGTCGAATAATTGTAGGTCATGTTCATGCAAATGGTTTTCTCTAAAGTTCATCCAGCGTGTCACAGCATTGTAAACGGTATCAAACCAGGAAGTAACTCTAAAAAGACTGATAAGCATGCTGCGGATTGCTCAAAAGCTGTATGTTGGGAGCGTAAAGTAATCTATGTAAGATGCATAAGTTGTTCATAAAACAATGCGGTCAAATGTATCCGTTTCCCTGACAAAAAAGCAATTCTTGTTTACGCAGGAAAATTTTCATGCAAGTAAGAGCTTTTGAAAGATATATCCCCTTGAGTCTGTGCTTAAGGGGATATATCTTTCAAAAGCTTTTACTTGCATGAAAATTTTGCTGTATAAACAAGAATTGCTTTTTTGTCAAGGAGACGGATACTTTTGGCCACATTGTTGTATGAACAACTTACTCATCTCACATAGATCACTTTACGCCCCAACATACAGCTTTTGAGCAATCCGCAGCATGCTTATCAGTCTTTTTAGAGTAACTTCCTGGTTTGATACGGTTAACAATGCTGTGACACGCTGGATGAACTTTAGAGAAAACCACTTGCATGAACACGACCTACAATTATTCGACTACAATATATAGAAGTATTATCGCCCAAAATGTACGATTTTCTGGTAGAAAAATATAAATTGTTAATCCTTGCTTGTGAAATTTTCAAGGTCAAATTGAAAAATTGTAAATAATACCAGAAATACATAATATTTGGGTACAAATACTTCTAAACATTGTAGTCGAATAATTGTAGGTCATGTTCATGCAAATGGTTTTCTCTAAAGTTCATCCAGCGTGTCACAGCATTGTTAACGGTATCAAACCAGGAAGTAACTCTAAAAAAGACTGATAAGCATGCTGCAGATTGCTCAAAAGCTGTATGTTGGGGCGTAAAGTAATCTATGTAAGATGCATAAGTTGTTCATAAAACAATGCGGTCAAATGTATCTGTCTCCTTGACAAAAAAGCAATTCTTGTTTATACAGGAACATTTTCATGCAAGTAAGAGCTTTTGAAAGATATATCCCCTTAAAATCCCAAATACTTGTTGCGTTTTGGTATCTTGAAACAGTTCATTTCGATGGTAGACACGAGTTGTAATATAGATGAGTATTAGAGCGTATAGTTTTATATTCCGACGCATTTCGGAGATTGTATGCTGTATTATTTCCTCTTGTAGAGGGAACAAATGAAGACAAATATTCAGGACATAATCCATTCCTCACTTTATAGAGTAAAATTAACTTATGTTTTTTCTCTTGCAAGAAAAAGTATCCCAACTAACTTCTCTTAATAAATTTTTCAATGGAAACTAGTTTTGTTGCACCAGAGACGATGCGTGCGGCTTGAAATTTAAGTTTTCACATGACATTTATGCGATGCCAAGCTTTTGTTCTAATAGACTCAAAGTGTTTGTGCTATTTAAGTTCATTAGAAAAGGTAAGCCCAAAGTGTTTATGAAAAGTAACAATTTAACTTGCTCATGATTCATATGTAGGGCAGGGTGTATTTGTTTGATTAGTTTCCTGAAAAATAATACTGACTTAGTCTTTGAAGGATTAAAAGTAACAAGCCAATAGATGCCCCTGTATATATTTGTGAAGGGTCAGAGTGGTTCTGTTGTTGAACTATTGTTTAATCTACTTTCCATTGTCTGTGGGGGTTCTATGTTTGTCTTTGATTTGTTATACATTACTTTATGCCAATTCTAGCTTTGCAATCATCTTGAAGAGGAAAGGAAACCTGGTTGCTTTGCTTTTATTGTCTTACAGATGTCTTGTTACTGTAAATGTTCTGTGGCTCTTCCTCACGGTACCATGGGTTGGTCTACTGTGTGTCATTGCGGTATTTCCTGATCATTACTCTTTGTTTGTACTGGATTTATTACTTTAATGTAAAGGCTGGTGTAATCAGCAAAGAGATGCATGGAAGGGTTAATTTGCAATACAATATCATTAAAAACTAAAATAACTCAATTTTGTTGAAAATGTTAGATAGCACCTATACCACTAAGGGGGCGATTAATATAAATGAGGAAAGCAATGGACCAAGTATTCAACGTTTTGATGTTATTAAAGACGTTAACGTCAAATTTTACATGCCATCTGTATGTCAGAATCAAACTGTAGGCGATACAAATTTGTATCAAAGCTCAGGTTTTATGATCATCGTTATTTGCCATTATTATTGTTCTTTTCCGGAAGGCCATATCAAGTGTATGTCTTTTTGAATTCCTAGCGAAATCTAAGGAAAAGCAACTTCAGTTTTCAAAGCATTGGTTTACACCATTAAATTTTCCCAGACAAAAAAGTTTGAGGTACAACATAAACAAGCCATTAAAAGTAAAAATAATTCGTATTTACATTTATTACCTCATGTATGAACATTTATCTAACATGGCTTTGAATTTAGATGTAGCGTTTCTTTTGTCAGACAGTATGTATTAATTCGTATAAAGTTTGTATAATTATCCATTCTTCTTTACATTTGCAAAAAAGATATTTTGTAACTCTTTATATCTACAAAAATGATTTGCTCAAAATCATAAATGTTAAAGCTCATAAACTAAGGAAATGACAACTCTTAAGTAACAATACTTAGGAGGACACATTCCATTTTTTTTTCGAATGTGTTGAAATAACACATATTACTCTTTGAAATATATCATAATGCCCTATCTTTATTCCAAATGTTGTCAAAGACGATGTATAATTCAGCCTAAAAGCTAATATATTATTTTGAGTTTGTAGTTTTGATATAATTATCTAAAGAAATCTAAGTAAGTTTTATTAAAAATTCTAATCAGTTTTTCAAAAGCAATTATTTTTTGCACCAGTTGAGAGTTGTTCAAATTATGGGTAAACTATTCAGTTAAATGGCATAGGCTAGATTCCATGTGTTTATGTATGTTTAGGTTCATTTACCATAAAAGAATAACCTCTGTTTTGAGAGAGGTAGTCAGATATCATTTATTATAACTGTCTGTAATCAGTTTAAAGAGACTGTTTCCAACGTAAGGAAGAAGGCAAAGTTCAGAGATAGACACAATAAAATACCACACCTTATCCAGGCCACCATATGGGAAAGGGACACAAACAGAAAAGACAAAAATAAAAAGGATCCACAAAAGTATTACCGCCTTGGAACAGTCTGTAAGAAAATTACTGTAGGACTGCTATGTGTCTTAATCCACATTAGAAATTAGGGTGAGGTTGGTACCGTTAAATATGTTTAAGCCCTCGAGTAATTTTCTTACTGACCATTCCGATGTCGTGCTTCTTTTGTGGATCATTTTCGTTATTTGTGTTTTGTGTTAGTCTTTGTCATTCTGTCTTGTCAGTTCCTTGCAGACTTGTGATAACTTGCTGGGGAGGCTTTTTGGAATATTATGTTTTCTTCAGGTTTTCTCATTTCCCATATGGTATCCTGGGTAAGGTGTGGTATTGGTTTATTATAGTTTTATTTGGTACATGTGTTCGAGCTAGTTTAAATAATACAGTTTGTTACGTTTTCAGCGCTAGTGTTGACGTCATCATTCTTTTAATACATTCCACTCTGTCTGATGGATTTCACCACTGAATGCTTTGTAGTGACCTCAGTCATATAGCCAGATTTGGCGCGTGAAAGTTGACTTTCCATTTCTATCAAATTTGAATAAACAATATATCAGATAGTAATAGCTTATTGTTCTGCTCTAAGAAAGGGTATCTGACTTCGGTTAAAATATATTACATCTTTTAGATAAGGTAGTACTTGATATATTCATACTGGCCAACCTTTCATGTAATATACATGAATATGCCATTCGCTACAAATATTTATGTTTGGTCAATTGTAGCGCCATTTCTGTTACATTTAAACACCCCCCTATAAAATCATTGAATTTTTTTTAGATAGTTTCATTATATAAGCATTTCAATTAGCATCAATGTTGTAAATACATGTTCCAAAAGACAAGTAATGATCCATTTTCTAACTGCAAACAACCTTGTTTTATTACAAAAAAACTGTAAGAGTTATAAACTGTTTAATATGATCAGCCAGAATAAAACGTTAAATAAGGTAAAGACTATTTTCATTCAAAAATCTATCGTTTAATGCTATATGAAAACTTTTAAACA
Source organism: Loripinus fragilis (assembly GCA_964019695.1). Taxonomy (NCBI): domain Eukaryota; kingdom Metazoa; phylum Mollusca; class Bivalvia; order Lucinida; family Lucinidae; genus Loripinus; species Loripinus fragilis. Next base: position 93,845,967 of record OZ026522.1, read on the forward strand.
CCATATAATATATTATGATCATTATATTGAAATTCAAGTATGAAAGGCTACACTCAACATCGTTTCTGGTGTAAACTGTCATTTTTGTGGCACTACGTAACATATATTACAAAGGGAGCGCAGTGGCTCAGTGGAAGAGTGCTTGACTCGAGACCAAAGGGTCGCTGGTTCGAGCCTCACCGGCGTTACTGTGTTGTGGTCATTGAGCAAGACACATTTATCCTAGCTTAGTACTGGTTCAACCCAGGAAGACCCGTCCCTATATAACTGAAAGATTGTTGATGGGACGTAAAGAATCAAATCGAACAAAAAAAACATATATTACAATTTTCTAGATTGAATATACATTGCTTAGTTCCTTATATTAGCTGTCATATGGTATTTACAGCTGTAATTGTTAAATAAATATAGTAATCCAGTTTGTTCGAAAAAAGATATACTGACTGACAAAAGATACGCTGCATGCTTCCTGATTTTGTAGCACTTACGAAAAGCTAAAAACATGCTATATTTATAAGTGAAATTTATAGTCTAGAGTCCAGGTAATGTTAAGCGTTGTTATTATTACAGTTTATGCATGGTGTTTGACATAATGAGGTCATTTGCTAAAAAGAGGTTTTATAGACACCCCGCCTAACAGGTAATCATTACGATGTTAAAATAATGTTCAAGCTTAGTGAGTGGCACTTATTTTCGGAAAAACACCGTGTCATAACAGTGAATTATACCAACTCATGTCTACGTCAAATACAAAGTTGACCAACACTGACATTTCTGGATTTTTCATGTATACCAAAAATGGCAGGGGAAAAATGGATAATAGTGTACCTATTAATTGTGTGCAACATGTGTAAACAATATCTGTCTTGAAATGTAAAATGGCGACATTCGTTTTGATGTTATTAAAGACGTTAACGTCAAATTTTACAGGTCATTTGTATGTCAGAATCAAACTGTAGGCGATGCAAATTTGTATCAAAACTCAGGTTTTATGATCATCGTTATTTGCCATTATTATTGTTCTTTTCCGGAATGCCATATCAAGTGTATGTCTTTTTGAATTCCTAGCGAAATCTAAGGAAAAGCACATTCAGTTTTCAAAGTATTGGTTTACACCATTAAATTTTCCCAGACAAAAAAGTTTGAGGTACAACATAAACATGCCATTAAAAGTAAAAATAATTCGTATTTACATTTATTACCTCATGTATGAACATTTATCTAACATGACTTGGAATTTAGATGTAGCGTTTCTTTTGTCAGACAGTATATATTAATACGTATAAAGTTTGTATAATTATCCATGCATATTTACATTTGCAAAAAAGATATTTTGTGACTCTTTATATCTACAAAAACGATTTGCTCAAAATCATAAATGTTAAAGCTCATAAACTAAGGAAATGACAACTCTTAAGTAACAATACTTAGGAGGATATAATCCATTTTTTTCGAATGTATTGAAATAACACATATTACTCTTTGAAATATATCATAATGCCCTATCTTTATTCCAAATGTTGTCAAAGACGATGTATAATTCAGCCTAAAAGCTAATATATTATTTTGAGTTTGTAGTTTTTATAATTATCTAAAGAAATAAGTAAGTTTTATTAAAAATTCTAATCAGTTATTCAAAAGCAATTATTTTTGCACCAGTTGAGAGTTGTTCAAATTATGGGTAAACTATTCAGTTAAATGACATAGGCTAGATTCCACGTGTCTATGTATGTTTAGGTTCATTTACCATAAAAGAATAACCTCTGTTATTGCTAAAATTTTAATGTTTTAAGAGAGGTGGTCAAGAAATCATTTATTATAACTGTCTGTAATCAGTTTAAAGAAGGTGTTTCCAACGTAAGGAAGAAGGCAAATTTCAGAGATAGACACAATAAAATACCACACCTTACCCAGGCCACCATATCGGGAAGGGACACAAACAGGAAAGACAAAAAATAAAAAGGATCCACAAAAGTATTACCGCCTTGGAACGGTCTGTAAGAAAATTACTGTAGGACTGCTATGTGTCTTAATCCACATTAGAAATTAGGGTGAGGTTGGTACCGTTAAACATGTTTAAGCCCTCCAGTAATTTTCTTACTGACCATTCCAATGTCGTGCTTCTTTTGTGGATCCTTTTCGTTATTTGTGTTTTGTGTTAGTCTTTGTCATTCTGTCTTGTCAGTTCCTTGCAGCCTTGTGATTACTTGCTGGGGAGGCTTTTTGGAATATTATGTTTTCTTCTGGTTTTCTCATTTCCCATATGGTATCCTGGGTCAGGTGTGGTATTGGGTCTATCGATTCCAAATCTTTGCCTTCTTCCTTAATTTGAAATGACGTTATATGTGATTTATATATAAAATTCTTTCCTTTAATCATACATGCTAATTTGGTATTATTACTGGTAGATAAATAGCAGTTTATAATACACTAGCAGTGCTGTTTTCACTTTAACACAATGTATTTAAAATAAAGTAACGTTCATAATACCAAGCCGCAAAGGGCAGTCGTTAGCGATGCTGACTGCAGCCCGATTGCAGATCTGGGGGTCGCGAGTTCGATCCCGGCCTAGTCTCACACTTTCAAGCGGATTGATCATGACAATAATTACTACGGCCATTCTCCTCCTTCCGCTGATTCAAGAAGGACTGTTATCAGTTACAAGCGAAAGTATGCGGACGAAATACTGGTTAACCTCTTGGTCAAGCTTGCAAAGAAAAAAGTGTGGTTAGGTGAACTGACCGTCTCGACATGAACATAGCTGTCGACTGAGATGTAAAGAATCAAAACAAAACAAACAATCGTTCATAACAGTAACAACAGATAATTATTTTGATAAAATCATATTGCTAATCATTTGCTTTATTGACATGTAAGAAAAAGTAACAATCTGATGTAATTTCTTAACAGTTTAGGGTAGCTGTGTAAATTTTGCTATTGCATGGTAACACTGTAATGGCTAAAGTGTTAAAACATACAATACTCTATGGCATATACAGTGAGCCACTTTAGTTACGCATCACCTTTTCAGGGCCCACATTTTTGACGCAAATGCTGGAATCAAACATTCTATAATGATTGTTTACCTTATTGGCATTTTATTTGTTTGATGAAATAAAAAAATATCGAAATCACTCATGCGAATTATTCTGCAAAGTCAAAGGCAATTTTAACAAAAATGCTCGTGCAACCTGAATGTCTATATTTTCTATTTGCGTTTTTCGCTAAGAATTATCCATGGTGATCGTTATGACAGAAAAACACACAAAAAAAATGTTTTATTCAAGTCAACCCCCTTTTTTGGTCGTTGAAATCAGTATCACTGTTACTTTTTGAAGAAATGCTCGTTTTGGCGTCATATAACGTCAGTTACAATAATCTAACATGTTTTCCTTCGCAAATTGTTTTGTTATGAGTCACCTGTTGACATTGAAGTATCAAAACGCTAAAACATCTTATCGTCGACACGTCTTATAGCCTTGGTAGTAGTGACGTCAATACTTACGTCAACACAATGACGCCGATAAATCCATTCATTTTTTACGGAAATAAACGGCGGATACATGGTTGTTTAAAATGAAATTATAAAAGAAATGTTTTGATAACTAACTTACTCAGAATCATACGAAATTTTAACTAACTTTCAAAAAGTCATAAATCAACTTTTTTCAAATCTTGGTCAGATGGGAACCAAAATAGTAAAACGTTTAAAAAACTGATAAAGTTAACAAACTCATTTCAGTCTACGATATTGCCAAGATTAAATCGGCTCTAATCTCTGGCATTGCAGAGATTCGACCCTGAAAAAAATGCAATGTGATCTGATTTTCATTCGAAATAATGCAATGTGAAATGTTGTTTTGAGGGTAGTGTCCTTCAAGATCCATTTTCTCACATGTTTCTCATTTGATCACAATAAAATTTCAATGGCTAATGCACATAACGATGTGCTTTACGCTGGTAGTCTCAGAATGAAAATAGCATACTTCTTTTCCGAGTAGTTTTACATTATATAAGTGGTGCGTAACTAAAGTGGCTCACTATACAATGTGGTTTTAGAAAAATATAGTGTGCACCCCCACTTTGGGGTCTTTTGATGCTCATTGTCCTATGATAGTACTGCATTTAGTAGTAATACATTTGAAGTAAGTAATATATATATAACTATAATATCACAGGGGTATATTGTTTAAACGCATACTGGTTGTTTGCTGCTTTTAGATAGATCCTTTTAAGGCAATCAGCATGTCGATAAATAAGAATTAGGTATAACTTGGTACTTGCACAATAGGATTTGAAAGTATAATAGGGTAACGTAGTTAACATGGCTGTTACAGGTCAGAAAGCTAACATATGTCATTTAGCATGCTATATAATGTAGCTTCAGAAAGTCATAGAGTACAATACCCCTGCAGTTGGGGATGAGGGTCTACTAACATCTCGTTATCTAATGTCATTTGAGCTTTCACTATAACAGACTTTACATTTTGATACTGACTACATTATTTCTTGTGCTGGCATCATTGTGAAATAAATCTAACCTCTTATAAATTCTGAGTCAGAGTGTAATCAATTTTATAGTACTATGCATTACATACATCTGAGGCTTGATTCTCGAAGTTTTCCAATTGGTTAAAAAATGAATGCAAAGCCGGAGGTTTTCAAAATCTCTTGATTGCATAAAATCAGATGCTTCGTGCAAACTCGTTTTTGGCACTTTCAAACCGTGCATTTTTTTGTTTTGTGAACGATGAAAGTAAATGCTGTACTTACAATGGCAACTATTATCAAGGCGGGGCTAAATACCAAACTCTAAGACACCTTTATAGAGTGCTATTCTATTGTTCTGACTTAGACAGAAGTATTAAAAAGCTTTCATATTTGGCCAGTTGGTAACATTCATGGCTGGCTTCCACTCGAATGCTTCGGAACCCTTGGGTCAACGCCCCAGAGGTCAAAATATATGACATCTTAAGTTTTTTTTCTTTTATAGAACCATTAGCATTTGAAACAACAGTTACTCTTTAGAGTTGTCTCTGTAACTTTGGACCTTAGGGTGCATGACACAGGTTGGAGGATAGAGGTCAAAATCTAGGACACCTTACGAGTTTGTGCTTAAGCTATTTAGACATTTAAATGAAATTTTCAAACCACATAGTGCGCTTACAAGAGCGAATGGGTAACTAATATATTTCTAAAGATAAGAAATTTTTGCGCCATCGTTGCTATAATAATAACAACCTCTAGTGTTTGAAGAATAAAACCTGCCGTGTTAATTAATTTGTTGAGCCAAGGCGTGAGTACTTTTTCAACATGAGTTCCTTCTTTAGCTTATCATGTCGAAGATAACGATATATTGCTTTTTGTTTAAGAAGACATAACATTGGGCTTATATTATATGACTTTTTGCTTGCTGTAAAGGCGGTACCTCATGAATGCGTAATTACGACTGGTCAACCTTAGACATAGGTAAAAGCTGAAAATGAGGCGTGGCTTAATTCAAAGGTAACTAAACACCTTAGTAAAGACAGTAATTATTTAAACTTTAAAACGCCAGCAAAATAACTACATTTGAAAGGACCTGTTTCTTGTTTAACATAAGTACAGACGCAAACAGTGTGGACTCAGATCAGACTGCTCATAGGAGCAGTCTGATCTGGGTCCACGCTGTTTGCCTATTTCAAATATTTTAGTAGACGACAAAAACATGCATTTTCTGATTATGCGCTTTAAGGGTTGATAAATGTGAGTTCAGTGTGTATACGGTTAGGATTTTCATGAAATGCACGCACGTTTGCGCGGCCCAAACAACTTATTAATTTTTCACCAAATTATAAATAGAACCTGATTTCCCTTGTTTAGCAGATGAAATAGCCGAACCACGCCCAGATATGAAAATTAAAGTTGCCGCCTTTACAGTGAGCGAAAAGTCTATTTATATCTAGTCATCTAGATATCGGGATGTTGAACAATAACGTTATATTGGTCATTGTCAGATTGAGATAATTTGAAGCCCACACCGTATAACCGCCTGTAAGCCAGTAAATGAGATTTCCAACAATGTGCCATTCTGACATGTGAAGGCTCGGACGAGCCTCTGCAGTCTCCTTTTAAGCTTAGAAACTCCAAATGGTGTTCAGTCAGAAGCTTAACAATCATAGAATACTCAAGCGACTAGCAAAGGCTCTGATCAGACTGCGCGTATGCGCAGGCTGATCTGAGGCTTTGCTGGTCGCACATACCACATTGTTGGAAATCTCATGCACTGACTCATATTACCGTTTTTAAGACAGATGCTCTCGGATTTTACAAGCAATGGGTTTATTTTCCATAAACATTGAGCGAATCTATGGACTCTTGTTCCTGATTGATTAGATAATTGAGCCGCGACACGTGATTTCCAACAATGTGGCAATTTGACAGGTGTAGACTCATACGAGCCTGTGCAGACACCTGTTAAGCTTGGAAACTCTAATGGCTGTTCAGTCAGTAGCTTAACAGTCATAGAATATTCAAGCGACTAGCAAAGGCTCTGATCAGACTGCGCGTATGTGCAGGCTGATCTGAGCATTTGCTGGTCGCACATACTACAATATTGCAAATCTCATGTCGGGGCTCATATTTGATGACAAGAGGTACTGAAGCATACATCTTAATTTGTTTTACGCCCAATTAAGACATTTGTCAGCTCGTCAAAATATGTTTCAAGAAAATTGCACAAAAAAGCTTTCTACTCAATCCGTACGTCTATGAAACAAACCATATTATAGTCACTTGCTCCCACTAAAACTACAAATATTCATCATCAAACAGTTTTGTCGAGCTGATAAATGTCTTACTTGGGCGTGAAACAAATTCAGTTTGCTTCTGAAGTATCTTTAGTCATCCAAGTGCGGATCCATAGGAGGGGACAGGGGGTCCGGACCCCCCCCCTGGAAAATCACAAGTTATATGGGTTTCTATAGGGAATAAGCAATTGGACCCCCCCCCCTGGAAAAAGTTGGACCCCCCCCCCCCCTGGAAAATGTTGGACCCCTCTGGAACATTGAAAAATGATAGATTTCTTTGAAATTGACCATTTGAATTCTGTAAAATAAGCTGAGGACTAAAAAAAATAGTTGTCAGATCTTTTTTTTTGTCAGACTGACCTGGACCCCCCCCCCCCCCCCCTGACGAAAATTCTTGGATCCGCGCATGTCATCGGACATCTTCTCCATCAGCGACAGGACACCCTAGATTCGCTCATTGTCAGTAAAAAAAAAAAAAAAAAAAAAATCACCCACTCATTCCTTGTAAAAACGGAAAGGGTCTGCCTTCAAAACTGCAATCCGTCTTCAAAACAGGCGGTTTTACGGCCAGCAGTACAGCAGTAGCAGTAACTGCTATACTGCTACTGCTGCTGCTACTGCTACTGCCAGCTTCACACTGATGTTTACAAGCGAGTTGATGCACGCCATTTTATGTCAGAACAAATGTAAATGAGCCGCGACATGTGATCTCTAACAATGTGGCATTTTGACAAGTGTAGACTCAGACGAGCCTGTGCAGTCTCCATTTAAGCTTAGAAACACAAAATGATGTTCAGTCAGTAGCTTAGCATTCATAGAATAGTCAATCGACAAGCAAAGGCTCTGATCAGACTGCGCGTATGCGCAGGCTGATCTGAGGCTTTGCTGGTTGCACATACCACTGTTGGAAATCCCATGTCGCGGCTCAAATGTTCAAATTTTTAAATACTCTCCTACTGTTTACAGCTTCATTTTAGGTTTACTAAGTGTTTGCTTTCTATTGTTTTCAGAGGGCTCTGTCCACATAGCTGAAATATTTTGGATCGGGCTTCATCTTATTAAAATGTTATAGTACGATTACTATCTATGGTCCAATTGATAACAGTGGGAAATTCCATTCGGCCTAAATGGGTTAGGGTGACCCTAGATTTCCACTTCACGACTGTTCTTTTGCATTCTGCATGTTTAACACATTTTCAGGTAACAAAGGTTTTAAAAGCCATGTAAATAGCAGAAAATCCCGGAGACTATTAGGAATATTTGATTGTTCAACAAAACTGTGTAGTAATCGCCCCTTATATGACATTCTGATCACATCCCGACATATTTTAGTCAGAGGTTTTGGACAACCTTGAAGCTCCAGATAATCTCTGATATAGTCTTGCTCTATGGGAGGCAATTCGTTTTTTTCTAGCACACTGATCAGTGTTTCTGTCGGAACACGAAATCCACATTCAAGGAGTAAAGGAGCGATAAAATTTAAAGCACTTCGCGCTAGTGTTTGCCACTCTTCCTTCGCATTTAGGCCACCGCAACGCCAGCTGTAGAGCCGTGCATCGCTTTCCAAACCCAAGCCCAAAGCTAATCTATTTAGAACTATACTTGAGTTTTCGTAGATTAATAGGCGGGCTATTCGTTGACTAGACAGATACATGTATTTTCGGGGCCATTCTGCAATTTGGTCCGTCAAAAAGTGCATTAGAGGAGTGTCGCCATTTGAATCTAAATCATCTACATCTAAACCAATGCACAATAGACTTTTCATAATGCTAGCATTTTGGTAGCTCTCATCATAAAATGTTGTGCAACGGTGTAAAAGAGGGGTGTCTGAACCAGAAGCCTGGATGCATCCCATGAAAATTGGATTTGATCTTAAGAAATTGTAGAATTCATTTTGCCGATTGTGAAACAATACTCGGAGAGCTGTATTGGTATGATAGTCTTTTGTTAGGAAATATGTTTCCATCTTCTCATATGAATCTTCATCGAATTCAAGCAGTAATTTCGCTATGATATCTGCATTGGTTTCGGGTTTAAACATGAAGCGTCTTGGACTTTTCAAAGAAATGTTTTCACGTCTTATACAGTCTAATATGAGATCTATGAACTTATTTCGCTTCTCTAACCAATTGACGAACTCTTGAACTGGTTTTAGCAGTTCATACTTATTATGCGTTAAAGAATAAGTCAGAATTTTTTCTAACCCTCTATACTGAATATTTTGTCTAGCTAGTAGTTTAAATGATGGAACATTTCTAACCAGAACACTTAATTCAATATCAGACACGTTGAGCACTGGTATCTTGGTAGGATAAGCAATGTCTATGGTGTCGACAAACATCACCCAAGATTGAATCCTGGTTACGGTAGGGGCTTTCGTGAATATGTTATGATAAGCCTTCAGTGATTTATATGTTTTCTTGACGATAGCTATATGGTATGGTCTCAAGTGAAACATCTCAGTCTGGAATGTTCTTGGAATATTATAGGTACCACACTTTGGTCGAAAGAAATATCGCCTCGGTTTCCTGTACTGTTCAGCATGTTTTGTTGCCAAGACGACCGTTCCTACCGCGACTGCTATGTAAACAGCATCTACTGTCGTTGTATTTCCAATCTCTGTATCGTTCACGTGAGGACAGGCACCGTTTTCGATATTTTGCACAACTTTTTCGTAGATTTTCTCATCAATTGTTCCGTCAGAGTTATAATAAAGCATGTACTCATGTTCGATGCCGCAAGGACAGCCTACGAATAAATCATGAGATAAACCTTGATGTATTTCGCCTTGTGTTTGGAATGAAAAATATTCTCTAAAATAATCAAAGTCTGGCATATATTTAGCAGTTACCAAGTTTCTAAATATTTCACGGAAACAATGGGATTCCATATCAATGTATTAGCTGAAGATTAACTATTTTCTAATCCATTAGTTTTAACATTTGTTTGTGTGATCATTGAGACGGTTCTTTTGAGTAACCACAACATATGTTTTAGTTGAGAATTAAGAAAAATAACTTAAATTCTCTTACAAAGTATCTAAGGACCTGTGCTTGCCTCTCAAGTATCGCGTTTGTGTTCATTCTTAAAATAAATAAAAAAAAAATCACATTTAATATCTAGATTATCTTTCCTTTAACACACCACTTCAGAAGTTCACAGCCTCTGCTCTGCGTCTGGACCGCAACTGACATTAAATCTTGTAACAGAGCACTTTATCCCCCAGCACGAGCATAGCTACCATTACTCACAACATACACTGTTGTCCTCAGCACGACATTCAATAACTCGTAGTATATCCACTTGCGTAATTCCAAATCTGAAGAAGAAGAAAACAACAACAAAAGAACGGGCCGGTTGATGAGGTTTTATTACCCATCGTATACAGTAAAACCTGTCTAAAACGGCCACTCAAAAATAGACAAAACAAAGATATTTAAAATGACAAATGGTAGCTTAATGAAGGTCGAAAGTATTGCAGAATGCTCCTCTTGGAGAATTCAGCAATACTTTTGACCTGCATTAAGCGATAATCGGTCTCGCGGTGCCACGGGGTTGTCTGCGGTTTGTGAGTGTGGTATTTCCTGATCATACTCACTATGTTTGAAAACCAATTTTTGGTCTTTTGTAGAGTGGCCGTTTTAGACAGGTTTTACTGTATGCGTTAATTATAAGTCATCCTTGAACATGCATGCTTAGCTATGTAGTGGGACTAGATGTTCCAATATTGATCTAAGCCTTTATCTGCCTCTGTACTTTGTGCCGTATGCGAGTAGCGAACTGTGCGGATGCACAGGTCCGGAGCACAGGTACGTTAGAGCATTCGTTGGTCGGCTAAGCGATAAGTACTTTAATGTCATGTTTAATATTAATTAACTCCCACAAGCCCAAACACTGATAGCTCGAACAAACTGCTTAAGTCGAACTTAATTTTTGATACATTACGTATCGGAATTCAGAGACAAGCACATATCAATAAATGAAATAATGAAACCTCCAGACACAATCGCAGCAAAGTAATACAACAACAAAGAAAGGGTAACAGACCGTGACACAGACAGGTAGATTTTGCTGCTCCAACTCGCAGCTCTCGAAACACTTGTCTTGCGCTCTTATCACCTGCGCAACCAGGGTTTCCGAAATCCCTTTGAATTGACGAGTCCGGGGGCGTTTTGACTTGGGGACGTCTCTGTTTAGATAAGGATTATGTTGGAATTAGGAAGGCAGGTAGGCGGGCGGACAGATTTTGCTGCACGAGATGAGGGTCTAGATGGGGTATAATGATTAGTGAATAATGGCCCTTTTATACCCCGCCACACTTTAGTGTCGGGGTATTATGTTATACCTTTCGCCGTCTGTCCGTCCGTCCGTCCGTCCGTCCGTGCTCACCATTTCCGATCGATAACTTGAGTATTGATTCACGGAATTTTTTTCAAATTTTGCATACATATCGTTATCGGCGATGAGTGGTATGGGATTGTTAATGGGCAAAATCCGTCCATTTTTAACGGAGTTACTGCCCTTTTTCGTATTGGAAAGATGGTTTCTGGGCTGTTATTCCTTTACTGTTCATGATATCTGAATGAAACTTCACAGCTATGTTGCACATCAAAGGTTACATATTGTGACTAAGGACCGTCACTCTGACCTTCCCAGTTTGTGAGTTATCCGCCCTTGATAGGTCTGAAAAAAGGTTTTTGATCTATTGTTCCTTTACTATATGGAATATCTGAATATAACTTCACAGATATGTTTCACATCAAAGGTAACATATTGTGACTAAGAACCGTCACTCTTATCTTTCCCGTTTGTGAGTTATCTGACCTTGATTGAATTAAAAATGTTTTTTACCCGTAGTTCCCTTACTATGTGGAATATTTAAATGAAACTTTACAGATATGTTTCACATCAAAGGTTACATACTGTGACAAAGAACCATCACTCTTACCTTTCCAGTTCATGAGTTATCTGCCCTTGATTGATCTGAAAAATGGTTTTTGACCTGTAGTTCATTTACTATATGGAATATCTGAATGAAACTTCACAGATATGTTGATCATCAAAGGTTACATATTGTGACTAAGGATCGTCACTCTTACTTTTCCAGATTGTGAGTTATCCACCCTTGATTGATCTGAGAATTGGTTTTTGGCCTGTAGTTTCTTTTACTATATGGAATATCTGAATGAAACTTCACAGATATGTTGAACATCAAAGGTTACATATTTTAGTAAGGACCGTCACCCTTACCTTTCCAGTTCATGAGTTATCCGCCCTTGATTGATCTGAAAAATGGTTTTTGACCTGTAGTTCATTTACTACACTGAACCAAAGTTCTAAGTAGCCACTTTTAAATTTCTTTTTTTCTGACTAAGCCCTAGTGATATTGAAATGAATTTTTGTCCAAGTATGTGTATTGTAATGAACTAAAGTTAAGCGATGTTTTGGAAGAGTTTTCTATCACTTCACGATTTTTGGGTTCAAAAATGCAAAAATCAAATTTTTGAAGAAAATAAGCGTTTTGAGTGCAGTTTTTATCAAATTCAAGTACAGGTTATTGCAAACCTGCCTAGTCGACTTGAAAAACGTCAAACACTTGACATTTTGCTTATGACAGATTTTTTATGAATTTTTAAAAATTGATAATTTTCTGAATTTTCCGAAATTTTCGGAAATCGTCAGCTGCACATACTAAAATCATTGTATGTGTTTTATTTTATGTTAATATGTTTGACACAACACCATGCAACTTGATGAGCCAATTTTCTAATGATATTTTTTACTAATTTGGTATCCACCTCCGCTTTTAACGTGAAACTTTAAAGGTCATTTAAATGGCATTTGTTAAAGATTTCTTTTAATTTTTTAGCAGAACAGTGACGCCAATTCATAATAAAGAACCCCTGAAAATTGCACTACTGTGCCGCAGATAATAAAGCGTACAGAGCAATGCAAAGTGTGTATGCAAACTGCATGGTTAAGCTAAAAAATCCTTTGATTAAGTTGTTGACCGTGGCTGTCTTCATGTTAACGTAGAAGAGAAATGGAGTGTTCAATTGTCAAAAAAAACATTGATTCTTTTCATCTTATATCACAGCTGTTATAAACGTCTTCAAACTAATTAAACCATAAATGGATAACGTATCTGATAATTAGTTTATATCACACTTAAAAGTGTGACTTTTTGAAATGATGGTACCTTTACTTGGGACTCGTCTGTTCAAGGTCTACCAGACATTTTGATATGAAATAATTTGCAGAGTCTCAACAAAGCCTTGGACCTTCTTATAGAGTTTAAATTTTGCAAGAGCGATTTTTTACTTTCTGAACAGGAGCAAAAATTGTATGGTGGCTACTTATAACTTCGGTTCAGTGTATATGGAGTATCTGAATGAAACTTCACAGATATGTTGACCATCAAAGGTTACATATTGTGGGTAAGGATCGTCACTCTTACCTTTCCAGATTGTGAGTTATCCACCCTTGATTGATCTGAGAATTGGTTTTTGGCCTGTAGTTTCTTCTACTATATGGAATATCTGAACGAAACTTCACAGATATGTTGAACATCAAAGGTTACATATTTTAGTAAGGACCGTCACCCTTACCTTTCCAGTTCATGAGTTATCCGCCCTTGATTGATCTGAAAAATGGTTTTTGACCTGTAGTTCATTTACTATATGGAGTATCTGAATGAAACTTCACAGATATGTTGACCATCAAAGGTTACATATTGTGGGTAAGGATCGTCACTCTTACCTTTCCAGATTGTGAGTTATCCACCCTTGATTGATCTGAGAATTGGTTTTTGACCTGTAGTTCATTTCAACCGTCCATGCTCACTGTTTCCAATCGATAACTTGAGTATTTATGCACAGAATTTTTTCAAATTTTGCATACATATTGTTATTGGGAAAGAGTGGTATGGGATTGTTAATGTGCAAAATCCGACCATTTTCGATGGAGTTACTGCCCTTTCTCCCTTTAAAAAATGGTTTCTGGCCTGTTATTCTTTTACTGTTTATGATATCTGAATGAAACTTCACAGATATGATATGTTGAACAGCAAAGGTTACATATTACAACGAAGGACCGTCACTCTTACCTTTCCAGTTCATGAGTTATCCGCCCTTGATTAATCTGGAAAATGTTTTTGACCTGTAGTTCCTTTACTATATGAAATATCTGAATGAAACTTCACAGATATGTTGACCATCAAAGGTTACATATTGTGACTAAGGACGTCATATCACTGTCTATCTCAGTTCTGTTGCTATTTAGGCATTATATATCTCACAAAATAACTTTTGGTGCCCCAGCAGTGGCGGGGTATTATGCAGTGCTTGCGGTGCTTTTATTTATAATGAAAAGTGAATAATGAGCCAAAAAAATAATGAATAGTGAATAATGAGAGCCTAAAAAATAATGAGTAATCCTATGTTTTAATGAATTGAAGAAAAAAATAATGAATAGTGAATAATCAGATTTCTTCGCCACTTTTCTTACCTTTAATGAATAATTGGTCTTATCTTAATGAAAACCCAAAATTTTAATGAATAACCCAAAATTTTAATGAGATGAATAATGGGCTAAATTTTTAATGAATAGTGATTACTAGACCCCCCCATCCAGACCCTCTGAGATCACAGACCTCGGAACACTGATCAGGCGATCTAACCTCCTGAGCTCCCCCTCCCATCCCCGAGCTATCCGGGTGGTCCAAATCTTTGGGTGGTATACCGAATAAGAGAAAACAGCTTGATTTATGCTGATTTCGTCAAAAGAAATGTGGATCTGATTGCTTTATTCGGTGCGTTCTGACTTGGGGACGTCTCTGTTTCCAGTGTCTCACTTCCAGGATAATCTCCGCGCTGGGGCGCGTAGACAATAATGTTTCTTATACCACTCAGTGACGTACGTTATACACTTTAGAGCACAGTCTATAAATCATAAGAGACACTCAATATAAACTCAATCGAATATCATTGGTTTTATGTGACGTATATTAGATACATCAATGGTTTTATATAGCATCTAGTTACCACAATGGTTCATAATTAAGTAACGACTTTATTTTTAGTGATGGTAACCCAATTGACGAATCATTCTTCTTTGGGGCCCTAAAACATAAGGAAAATACATATGAGCCGTGACATGAGATTTCCAACAATGTGGTATGTGCGAACAGCAAAGGCTCAGACCAGCCTGCGCATACGCGCATTCTGATCAGTGCCTTTGCTAGTCGCATGAATACTCTACAAGTGTTAAGCTACTGGCTGAACAGAATTTAGAGTTTCTAAGCTTAAGAGGAGGTTGCACAGGCTCGTCTGGGTCTACACATGTCAAAATGCCACGTTGTTGGAAATCACACGTCACGGCTCATTTATTAACAATAAAGAACATCCACACCCACGCACATATGATAAAACAACAATGAATGCTAAATGACCTCTAGCTACAGTTGCAAGTAAGGCTATGCAAATTAAAGATATTTACCTTTTAACCAGAATGTACAGTTTTGAGCAAAGGAATTTAGAGTCATAGAATTAACTAATGCACCTGAGTACGATAAACTATTCTTAAACATGTTAATTTTAAACTTGGGTACCAGAAAATGTTTATTACTTACTGATCGTAAATTTAAGGTAGCCTAAGTAACTGTTCGATTCTCTCATTTTGAATAATTCATTCAGATATTCAGGTGCTATAATATTCGACACTTTATACATTACATTTGCTTTCTTTAGAAACACACTCTCAGAAAATGACAACATGTTTAGGCGATCCTGAGCTTCTTCAGTCTAAATTAGAGTTACTCATTTCTCAATATAAGCTCACATGCTCTACGTTGCAATTTAGTTATTTTATCTGTATTAGAACATGTAGATGATCCCCAAATAACGAAACAGTTATCAAATGAGGGCGAATATACGCATTATAAAACAAAAGTCTGTCTTTTACTGATAGGTATGAAGAAATTTGAGACAAGAGCCATAAATGTGTGGACACCTTCTTAACGATGTACTCATAATGCGAATCCCAAATTAAATTTTCATCTATAATTTGCACCTAAAATTTTATCACCTTTAGTAAGTTTAAGGTCTACATTATTGCACTTCAAGTTGAATGAAGCATCATTTAAATTGCATCTTTTCTGTCGACTGGTAATGAACATGGCCTTCTTCTTGTCAGTATTAATTAACATTCCATTTTCTTTACACCGTTGCTGTAGCAGTACTAGAGATCTTTGAAGATTGTTTATCATATATAGTAGTATCATCTGCATTCAAGTCAGTTGACGATACAATATTTTGAAGCTTAAGAGGCCGATCATTAATAAATATTTAAAAAAAAACTTCAGTGAATGGACATGCACGTTTAATATTTCAAAGACCACTTGGACTGATGACAAACAAGTATACCGTTTCACGGACTGAAATTACAACATTCTCATCCATCATACTGTTTCATAGACCACTCTGTGAATGGGCACATGCATTACAGTAAAACGCTTAATATTGGCGGCATCAAAACCTGACGATTTTAAAAGACAGAAATATTGGTGTCGTTGAATGGTGTTGGATTCTTAATTTAATTGCCCTTAGAAGTTGTGTTTTATTCTCATATGGGGAAGAGTATGCTATGGAGAGCATATTCTTTCCTTCAGTAGTAGCCCCATTCTCAGCGTGGAAACAGACTTTACCGTTCAAAGGTTTAACAACATACTAAGGATGTATCCAGTTATTGTTTATTTCGCAATTTAATTCGAATGTCATTTTTACGATTTTTGTTTTGCTGTCAATAGCGCTAAATAAAAAATACCTTCCAAATATAAGAGCCGCGACATGTGACTTCCAACAATGTGGTATGTGCGACCAGCAAAGGCTCAGACCAGCCTGCGCATACGCGCAGTCTGATCAGAGCTTAAGTATTCTATGAGAGTTGAGCTACTGACAGAACTTCATTTGGAGTTTCTAAGCTTGAAAGGAGGCTGCACAGACTCGTCTGAGTCTACACTTGTCAAAATGCCACATTGTTGGAAATCACATGACATGGTTCATCAGCGTTTTACAGTACTGTCTCCAAGACCATTCACATAAATGAGCCGTGACATGTGATTTCCAACAACGTGGCATTTTGACATGTGTCGGCTCAGACCAGCCTATAGAGCCTCCTTTTAAGCTTAGAAAGTCCAAATGTTGTTCAGTCAGTAGCTTAACACTCATGGAATATTCACTAGCAAAGGCTCTGATCAGACTGCGCGTATGCGCAGGCTGATCTGAGGATTTGCTGGTCGCATATACCACATTGTCGGAAATCTCATGCACTGGCTAAATATTATATTATGCTGTTTCAAAAATGTAAGTGAGTGTGATCAGGAAATACCACAATCACACACTGCAGACCAACCCACGGCACCGTGAGGAAGAGCCAAGAGCATTTATAGTATAACAATACATCTGTAAGACAATAATAGCAAAGCAACCAGCTCCTAGATGATTGCAAAACTAGAATAGACACAAAGTAATACATACCAAAACAAAGACAAACACAGAACTCCCACAAACAACGGGAAGTACATTAAACAATAGATCAACAACAACAGACCCACCGCCTTAGAGCGGACAGCAACCTAAGCCACTGAGGGGAGGGGGGTGGGGCTTTAATGCATTTTACTAGCGCCAAATATTCGCCCTAGATTCTGTTGTTGTTAAAACACAAAATTGTTTAGCTGGCATGGAGGCTTCCTAACTAATGCAATGCATCATCACAGAGATGCAGACTGACAAAGATCACTACTTAATAGTCAAACACATAGATCATAATGATTCATATATCATTCAGTGAATCGTTACACATACATTTCTGATGCTTAATAGAAAACTCTGTGAATGGACAGGCACATATGGTATTCACAGAACCACTCAAACATTAAACGCACCAGGTTCTTAGTGAGTGAAAAACAAAGGAGTCAAAGCGCAGATTAGACAGCGTTAATGTAATAAATGTAATGCAACCTAGATACTTACGAAGACCACAGAAGTATAAATATCTTGTTGGATAAACAGTTCATCATTCATTTCTCATCATCCGTGAATCTAATCTAACTATTATTCAAAGCTCACAAGACCCAAGGTAGATAAGATAAAACAAAAATAAAGTAAACAAGTTTCAGCTTTCCTAAAAAGCTTGTGCTCTTTAATCACTTTTTCATTGTGTGACACCACAAAATAATAATAAAGTTTCCTTTTAAAAGGAAAGGCTTGATCAGTTGAGGTATTTGGAATGTGATAGTTGCAAAAGATAAGCAAAGAGAAGCCCCCGTGGTGTAGTGGATAAGTGCTATGCCTTGTAAACCAGGGGTCGCAGGTTCGATTCCCGGCTTCTCCATAAAACCATAAAACCACATAAAACCACTTTCGGTGAGCCTTCGGGTGCTCCCGTCATATAATAAAAAACACACAAATCATAAACCCTCCCGGCGGTACTGGTTTCTACCCAGGGAAAGCCACAAAAAGATAAGCAAAGCATCAATGATATGATAAACATTTGTATTCAAAGTACCTAACAATTATTTTGAGTAGATTTTAAAAGTCACAGGTTAAAATGTAAGTAAATAAGAGGGCAGAAATCAGGAATTGATACAATCACGAACCACGCCTGACCCAGGACACTGAATGGCAAGGTGAAAAACACACAATAAAATACAAGAATACAAAAATCACATACACGAGAGCCAAAAGGTCAGTCCGTTCCTAGCATGAGACCACAAGTCTGCAGTGAACAGACGAGAAAGCATGACAAACACAAAACATAAATAACAAAAATGATCCACAAAAGAATCACTGCCTTGGAACGGCCAGTGAAAATATTTTGTACTGGAGGAAATGTTTATGATCTTGATTCCAATGCCATTGCATGTGTGAAGATGATTAAGTAACATTCATTTAAGAAGGGTTTAATGTCAAGAACTCATATATGAGCTGTGTTGCGAGAAATCTTGTTATCTGAATTTCAGACTTATTAAGTGAAGGTATTGTTGTGTATATATAGTGAAAACATTGAAAATGATTTGGATTGCAGTTAAAGCTGTAATGATTTGCGTGTTTGTATGCAAAAAACACAGTTACTCATGACTCAACTCATAATATATGTAAATTGAAACTTTATTAAGAATGAACTTCAATGTTGTGCAAAATGTGGTCTTGATTATTAAGTCTGTGATGTTGACTTCGTGAAAAAAAATAGTTAGTTGCAGTAAAAACTGGAAAAGGTGCCCTGAGTAAAATGTACCATGACAATTAATGAAAATATGTATCATGCATAAACATTTACTAATTTACTAACAGGTACAGCATAAGAAGCTTTTAGTTTCGATTTTGTATTTCGTATTTTAAATTAAACACTGTCAAGATCATGGTATTGATAAGGCTCTAGCGTCCTGTCCTAGCACCAGGATGCTGGCAAGCTACCAAAATGCAAGTTAAAAACATGGCGGTATTTTAAGATATGAAAGTTGAACATAAGGAGCATATAAAAACCTAGTGGTGAAGCAACCAGCAGACAACAACAAAAGCATTAACAAAATTACCTAGCATGCAAATAGTTAAAGCAGGGCCATGGCCAAGTAGGCCGCAGTTAAATGGCTGTTGATAGTCTAGTCAGAAGCTACTAGACGGACATCCATCGTGCAAATTTAAACAAGTAATGACTTTAAAAAAAAGATATTCAGCAGCATTTCAATTGTGGACTTTCTTAATATGTATATCTGTTTGTAACCTTGTAAATTTGATAACCTCTCGAGAGGATATGTGTTCCATCCTAGAGGGTTTCTTACATGTACTGGTTTTACTAAGTTTGACAGCGTAAGCAACATATGTCTACATAATATCTTTAAAGATCATCAAAGTAAAAATAGACCATTGTTTAACATCAATGGGAATATAATGTCAAAACCAACTGCTATACTGTAACTTAGAACTTACCATTTATCAAGTGGCCCTACTTGGTGGCAATTTTGTTAACATAATGCCGCCAGGGTGTCCTAACAAAAATAAGGTGCTACAATATTCATCATAACATCAAACATTCAATTCGACTTTATCTCCTTTTTATATATTGATTTATATGTTTTTGGAAATGAGGCATTGATAAGCTTGGGGTCTTTCATGCATGTGTCTTGATCCACATCTGAACTAAGGGTGAGGTTGGCGCCGTGAAACTGGTTTAAGCCCTCCATTAAAATATTTTTACTGACCCTTCCAAGGTGGTACTTCTTTTGTGGATCATTTGTGTTTTTGTGTCCTGTGTTTATCGTGCTTTGGCGTCTGTTCATTGCTGCCTTGTGGTCACCTGCTGGGAAAGGGCTGACCTCTTGGCTCTTGTTGGTGATGTTTATTGTATTTTTGGTACTTTCCCATGTGGTATCCTGGGTCAGGTGTGGTACTTGATTGTATTGTTTCCTAATCTTTGCTTAGTGGCCCTACTTGGTGGCAATTTTGTTAACATAATACCGCCAGGGTGTCCTAACAAAAATAAGGTGCTACAATATTTATCATAACATCAAACATTCAATTCGACTTTATCTCCTTTTTATATCTTGATTTATATGTTTTTGGAGATGATGCATTGATAAGCTTGGGCCTTTCATGCATGTGTCTTGATCCACATCTGAACTAAGGGTGAGGTTGGCGCCGTGAAACTGGTTTAAGCCCTCCATTAAAATATTTTTACTGACTCTTCCAAAGTGGTACTTCTTTTGTGGATCATTTGTGTTTTTTGTGTCCTGTGTTTATCATGCTTTGGCGTCTGTTCATTGCAGCCTTGTGGTCACCTGCTGGGAAAGAGCTGACCTCTTGGCTCTTGTTGGTGATGTTTATTGTATTTCTGGTACTTTCCCATGTAGTATCCTGGGTCAGGTGTGGTACTTGATTGTATTGTTTCCTAATCTTTGCCATCTTTCTTACTTTTTACAAAATTGTTTAAAATTGTATAACTGTCTTAGAAAGTTAGTTTTCTTTTATTTCATATCCACCAACCAACTTCATTTCAAAGTTCACAACTGCCAAAAAAACAGTAGTAAGTGAACTTACCACCCCATTTCGTTAAATCACAAAACTTGCAAACACATTGATTGTATTGACATTGATAAAGGGCCGTCCGACTTGGAGACAATATAGTTGATAATCTTTCAATGTAAGCAGCCCAATAGTTTTATTTTTGCAAAGGGTTTTAACTCCTTGCCTCCTAGTGTCATCTGCTGATAACCTTTGCAAACAGTTTGGATCCAGACTGTTTGACACTCTAATGGTATTTCTATTGTTTTTTTAGATAAATAAAATAATTGAAATAAACAGCCGATGACATAAAAAAAACCATGCAAATCGAAAATTATCAAGGGTGCAAAGAGGACACACGAGTACAAAATCACAATTTTGGTGCAATACACCTTTAATTACCAAAATCACCTCGAAACGGTAAGCCCCTTTAAACGTTATTGCCAACTGGGTCAATATGCAATATTAACATTAGATATGAAAATACTGGATAGGGTAAGAAAGTTGTAGTTAAAATGTTGATTTTTACTAATTTAATAGTGTTCTATTTATCGGTGACCTCTGCAATAATAGATTTGTCTAAAATAGAACTATACTTCCTGTTTCCGTTGACATTTGTATGAGAAGAAAAACGCAGAAGTATCAGCTGCTTCAGTCTGTATCCCTAGACTTTGCAAATAAGTTTGAATGGACAGTGTGGTTATTAACTTATGGGATTTTTCATGTTTAAGCAGGTACTTTAAAATGCAAAATTATAAAACAACCTGATTGGTTGAAATAAGAAAGAAAAAGTGATACCAAGTTATTAAGCATCTGAAAATCTTATTTATTCTTATAAATTAACCCATAACATCGGGCATGGCATTTAGCAGATGGCAGCAAAAGTGTGAACAAAATTATGTAATGACCTAGTAGACCGCAGTTAAATCTTTCAGGTCACTTAGGTTTAATAGCTTTCCAGTTAAATTAGGAGCAAATTAACTCTTTGCATGCTGAGTAATTTTTCATGATTTCTTGTCATAGGTTGATTTATCATTTAAAAACATCATTCAGGAACACTCCCAGTATCAGACATTTTGGATCAAGATCATGCCCCATATTCTGTCGAGCCTGATCTGGGACCAAACTGTTTGAGAAGATCAGCAGCAGATTACTAAATTTGCCGCTGGCAGCATGGACATAATTTGCCCCTGAAATAGATATCTGCTTATTTCATCTGCTGCATATATTCAAGTGTACTTCAGTCTCTTATGGAAGAAAATGATTTGAACCCTGACCAGACTGCCCCAGGGAGCTGTCATTGACTACCTATAGGCTGCCTAAGAAACTAAGCAGATGAGAGAGCAGATGACAAAATTAAACAAGGATAGCTCGATCCTTTGCGGTGTATTTTGAGATAAATCTTTACTTGGTAGCACTGAAAGTCTGCCAAATGAAAAAAAGTTTTGACCCATATAGGCCACTGGCTGAAAATGGTTTACCTCCCCCCAGGGGGAATTTTGTAGACCATATTTTACTTGAAGCTCAATGTCTTGCCAGGATTTTGCAACATGTTAGCCCTCTGACAATGGCAGCGTTAATCTGTAACAGCCTGTTACATAAGTTACCTTACAAAATATTTGGTAATTAACATTCTTTTTAAGACGTAAGAAAAGTGCAAAAGTTAAGGTAAGATTTCCAAATTGGTTATATCTTCTAACAAAGCTATTACTAGGCCACAGATACTGACGTTTGAAAACAAATATAGTCACCCCGGGTGTAGTGTATGTTACATTTTTTCATTGAACCCCCTTTGAAATGATAAATGAATCTAATATAGTTTGTCTTAAATTTTATTGAAACCAGTTTATGTTCATTGCATTTTTTGGTATTATATTAAAGAAATTGTATTTACCTTTTCAAAACTGCAAGCATTACGTTTATATCTTATATATTTTTTGAGTTATTAGATGTTGAACATGGTAGCCCCATATCACACAAAAATGTCAAATGTAATTCTCTAGGTCTTGAGCTGGCTATAGACATCCCCTCCCCCAAAGGGAATTTTGTCCACTATGATTTCTAGATACTACAGTATATAAGCCTCAAAATGAAATATGTTAATTCTCTAAGAGTGGCAGCGTTAGCGTGTAACATCATGTTACGTACGTTACCCACAAAATAACATAAAATTTTCCTGATAATGTCTCAAGCATGACATATACACACTTTTTTTAAGTCTGGCACACGTTTAAGAACTTCTTATAACACAGTTACATAATTTTAACATTTATTTTATGAATGTCTTGAGTTTTTGCTGTTGTATATGTTACTTAGTGTTTCATATGTGATTACCAAGTATCATTATGGCAGTTATTGACTATACATGTATTACATCCGCCAGTGAATATAGCAATTCTATAAGGCTGCTACTCAAATAAATTGAAGTCCCTTATTATGGTGTCTTACACTATTTTACGGCCCATCTTATATACGTTACTCTCCAAATATCATTAAACGTTCAAGATAAGGTCTCCAACACGACCTGCTTGTACTTATTTGCATGCTGGCACAGGTCCATGTACTTCTTTTTACTCTGGCTCGTTTGCTGAGGAAGTAACTTAAAACCTAAACTACCATAAATCCTCTTTTTTATTGAGACATCAATTACAGTTAACATGATACTGATGTAAAGTTTGTAACATACAGTGCAATATGTGAGTAACAACTTCAAAGATCAAAGAAAACCCATCAGGTAGAAGTTATTGAACTGTTTCTTGCCAAGCTAGCAACTCTTCGTATGTTATTCAAGAGTTTAAAGAAATTTCCAATACAACTTATTAATTCTCTATCAAATTCATCTTGCAAGGATTTTGCAATATGCTAGAACTTTGGTAATGGCCTAATAACCTTGTAACAGTCAATAACATATATTACCCATCAACATCTTTGATAATTTTAGTAAATGACATGACTTCTGAAAAGTACAACCATAAGGTAAGATTTCCAAATTGGCTATATCATCCAAGTAAGCTATTTTTGCATCACAGATATGGACCTTTGAAAACAAATATGCACCCCAAAGTGTTATGTATGTTATTTTTTTTTTCATTATTCCTATATAAATGATTCATGGAGCTAATATAGTTTCATATTTTTAATGTGAATGTGCTTACAAATTCATTTTGTATTAAAGAAGGTTTGGAAACTGCAAATATTACGTTTCTATCTTTTATAAGGTTTGATCTTTTGAGTTTTGAACATGGTAACCCCATATCACACAAAATGTGAAATATTATTATGTGGCTCTTTTGTAAGGATACAATCAAAGTAAGTAAGGGTGCAAAGATCAGGAGTCGATACAATCAAGTAACACACCTGACCCAGGATACCAATGGGAAAGTGACAAACTCACAGTTGGACACAACAAACGAGAGCAAAGAGGTCATCCTTTTCCCAGCAGGTGATCACAAGGCACAAATAAACAGACGCTCACAAAGGCATATCAAACACAAGACAGAAAAAAACCCATAAAAGATCCACAAAAGTTTTCTTTCACCAAGAGGAACATGATTTTCTTCTCATTTATTTTCCACACATTTTTTCAATATCTGGAAAGCCTCACATGTTTTCATGGGAAAGACTTGATAGTTCAATCTTTGTATGTACATTTTAAGGACAGAAAAGCAGTGTGTAAGTAAGCTCATGTTCATACCATTTGAAATTGTCAGTGTATGTGTATGGCTTTGGTACTTTTTTCTGAAACATGTCATACTGCAGCTTATTTATTTACATAAATAGCAGGTGTTAGGGCTTCATGTCACTGATGAGTGCCTAGAGCAATTCTTTGTTTGTTTTCCTATCCTGCTTAGAATGTAGATGATCTAGTGGGGAGGGGTTCTCTATCAGTTTGATAGGAACAACCTTTCTGTGGTACTAACACATTGGTAGTGTCACAATCTGTTAAACAGTGTATGACTGTAGATCTCTTCCCTCATATTCTGGCTAATGTTGTTGACATTAAGAAGGAGCACCTTTTGTTGCATAAAAAAATGGTTCCATCAGATCCTTGAAGGTGACAAGAATACCTATTATGCTCTGTAGCATTACCATCAAGTTATGTGCAGCACTACATGGCCAATCTGATGTTGGTTAAATGTGTGATTGCATGCAGAAGTTTGGACATGTCAGTTTTGGTGAAAATCTATATCAGGCGTTGACAGCGACCATGGTACATGTCCCAGAAGGAACGACAGTGTCGACTCTAGGTCAACATTATGTCCAATAGAAAGAAGGTCGTGCTGACCAAAGACGCTCCTTTAAGCTCTCATCTGACTGATTAGGTTTTGTAAATTGGACTATTTCTTCTTGACCTCGCAAGCCTTAAAACTTTGTTATTTTGTAGCGTTTTATGGGGTTGTGAAAGACAGATTTTCAGCTTAAAGTGATCAAATGATGTCTGCAAAAGCCTTCTGCCAATGTCATCAGCCTCAATAAGATCCTTAGCTATGCCAGGCTTAGCAGGAACACCAAAAGACAAAAAGTACAGTTCATTGTCTTCAAAACTAGACCTAAAAGGATTGGTGAAGCCAGAAACTGCCTCTAGTACTCATTCTACTTTGCATCTGAGCAGATTGAATATTTGATATCAGTGCATTGAAGAGTTGTTTCAATATATTGAGCCTGATGTGATGAGTAATATGTAATACAGAGGGTAATTCTAGCTGCTGAAGCCTATAATACCTCTTACGACATGATAGCTGTAACAAAGTAAAGCATAGCTGAAAAATTTCGCGTGCCTTCGCTGGGGATTAATCCCTGGTCGCCCCAGTACAAGACCAATGCTCTAACCACTGAGCCAAAGAGTCGACTCTCTCTGGCGCAGTTGTCATAGATTGATTATATACTAGAAGCTATGCGAACTCTATTTTATGAGATATATAGGTGAGAGTGCCTGGCCCCTAACATACCTCCTTTGACTTGGCACAAGGTTTATTGTTTGCCTGATAGTTATGAAAAAAGCATTTCTCAAGCAAAGAACAAATGATTGTGACACACTAAACCCATTTTGTTCGAGAAGTTCTTTGCATCTGCAATGTGTATCAGACACATTTATGAGTGTAATCAGTTACACAGGTACATATTGTGCAATGAAAATTGGCCACAAGTCATACAGATAGAGCTGACATGCAATTAAAAGTTGTTTTTCTTGTAGCCATAATCAGAGTCAACACCATCTGATTTTTGTCCATATACCTTGCCCATAACTGTGCTGTTTCACCGTGACTGTCTTTCAAACTTCCGATTTGAATGCATGGTATCTACTGTTTATGTGAGCAAACAGCCAAGGTTAATAGACCACATCATAATAATACATGTAGTTTAAATCACCATAAATGTATAAGGAACTTCAATTTATTTCAGCCTTATAAACTTTCTAAAATCTCTGACAGACTTTATACATGTATAGTCACCAACTGCTGTACAGATACTCAGAATAACTTATGTATCATTTGGTAACACACATAACAGTTAAAGCTCTAGGTATTTATTAGATGAATACTTAAAATAGGTTAACCTTGTTAAAAAAGTACATAAACTTGTGCCAGCATGCAAATGAGTATAAATAGGGCTTGTTAGAGACATTAAGTTGAATGTTTAATGCTATTTTGAAGGTAACATACGTAGCATGGGCCTGAAAAATAGTGTAAGTGACCATAATAAAGTACTTTAAATCATTTAAGTAGCAGCCTTATAGATTTACTATATTCTGTGACAGATGTGATACACGTTCAGTCAATAAATACCATACTGATACTCAGAAATAACGCAGGAAACACTAAGTAACGTATACAACGGTAATTACTCAAGACATTTATAAAATTAATACTAAAAATATGTAACTGTGTTATAAGAAGTTCATAAACCTGTGTCAGCATGCAAATATGTACGAACATGTCATGGTTGAGCCATTATCAGGGACATTTAATGCTATTTCGGGGGGTAACGTATATAACGTGATGTTACACCTTAACACTGCCACTCTCAGAAGGCTAACATCTTTTATTTTTTGTCTTATATAATGTTGTTTCAGAAAATCATAATGTACAAAATGGGGGGGGGGGAGGTCGGGGGTCTATAGCCAGCTCAAGGCCTAATAGTCATTCTAGTCCATCACTTCAAATTTTGTCTGCGAAATAAGCTATATGGTCCTGCTTTTGAAGATTTTATCCAAAACTTAGCACACAATAATTTGCATTCAAGAAACACATTTAGATTGTTTTGATTAAATTGTTATTCATAGGTCCAATCCCTTCCATTCATGAATAGAGATAGGGCAATGATCATGTCAGGTGGGGTCGATATCCTGGTTAGAAATGATGCGTTTGATAAAGTTTAAGTTCTAAAATCCAGTGGTGGAAACTTCTATTGGTTTACGTTATTGAATTGCTTTAAATAGTGTTCACTTTTTATTTTGTTCAGTATACATCCCACCAGAAAGCTAAAAGTAAGATGTTGACAGCATTTACAAAATTGTTTATCAATGTTTTTGATTCTGAACATGTATCGGATGAATGGTCCCAAGGGATTATCTCTCAAATTTATAAGAAAAATGTGGAAAAAAACAAGTCCAGATAATGAGATAACTATAGGGTATAACCATATTTAGTTGCTTTGGGAAGCGCTTTACAGCTGTTCTCAGTGGAAGTTATAAAGACTTAGTAAGTTCTAGAAGGCATGAACGTATTGGCTGAGGAACAGGCTGGTTTCCGTAAGGGATTTAGCGCCACATATCATATTTATAGCCTCAAATGTCTGATAGATCTTTCCTTTCTCAGAAGCAAAAAATTATTCATCGCCGGTGTTGATTACAAGAAGGCTTTTGTGATGTTTTCATGTGTTTTTGTCACTTTCCCGTTTGGTGTCCTAGGTCAGTTGTGGCATTCGATTGTATTGGATTTGATTCCTGATCTTTGCCTTCTCCCCTCTTTTGACTCTGTCAACCGTACTTATATTTGGCAGAAGCTCCTAAATAATAATAATATCGATGGTAAAAGGTTTAAATAATTTTTAATTTGTATGTCAATTGCAAAATCTAGGGTGAGGATTGGGAATTTAAAATCTGTACCATTTTCTAGTAATATAAGAGTCTGACAAGGTGAAAATTTATCCCCTATACTTTTGTCGCTATTCCTAAATGATTTGTCTGAGTTTATAGCTCATTCTTGTAATGGTCTAAACAGTGTGTCTGATATGGCCCATACTCTTCTCACTAATGATAACATTGAAGTTTACTACATACGGCTTTGTGCTATATAGGTGAAATGCAAAAATTCCCAAATCCTGAACTTTAGAAATTCAAATGTTGAAACATGTTGTATGCCTACAAAATATTAACAATGCCAACTTTAATGACATATAAATCTGAGAAGACGATATTGCAATCTGCCTGATTCAGGGATTTTGAGGCTGACTTTCTATGGAAAGGCAGCCTCAAATCCTGGAGTCATAGCCTCAAATCCTGGAGTCAGGAATACTCCTTGAAACCCTCATCCGTACTACTAATGATTAACCATTTCATTCAAAATGATCATCAGATGCCATAGAGCCACATTGTGTGATTTCACTATCTTCAACGATTCAAGAAAGCACCGCATTGCTCTTTCTGTGTTTCCTTTTTCTTTCAAAGCCCACCCTAACAAGTTGAAACCAGTTTCTTTGTGCTTGAGATTCCGATCGTTTATAAGCAAAGATTCTAAACATTTTAGGGTGTCATCTGCTTTAGATTTCATTGCAAGTTTGGTGTAGTTCAAAAAGAATAAAAAGTGCAACAAAACTTTACCATCAATAACCGCCCAATCGTACCAGTCGTCAAGAAAATCATATCTAGACCCTGCTGGCATTCCCTGAGACCGATACATTTCAAATATCAGAGCCGAAGGTATTAAATCTTTCTCCACAGGCAGAAATGATACACATGGAACAAAGAAAGAATTCAGAAATTGTTTTGCTGACACGTGTTCATTTTGTAGCTTAACAATCGGCGGTAATACCGTTGAAAAATTTACACCACTAAATGGCAGGACACGACATTTGCATGCAGTGACGTAAAAATATTGACAACATATTTCAACAGAGCGCAAAATATCCAAGGACATCTTTTCTTGGCCAGTCGTGAAGAGAAATGTAGCCTGTTTTAATTGAACTGAGAGACAATCAGCTTCCTTACTTAGTTCAAGCCACTTATTGCTTGAAAGAATATCTAGCAGTTTTGAATCATCTTTATCCAGTTTAGCCTCACGTGCTGCCTGTGCGGACATCAACGATAGTTCGTAGTATGGAAGAAAATAACTTAAAGCTTCCTTTGTTTCCTCTTCGGTATGCTCTGTGATCGTTTTTGTATCCTTTATTTCTGATATAGCATTTCCAAGAGAGTTGATCAGTTTGTCTACATCGTTTGATGGCAGACTGACCATTTTCCCATGCACTCTTTCCTTAATCGATAATCCACTGGAAACGTATAATCTTATCTTAGCAAACAAAGTATCCGCGCTCCTAGTAGCATTGATTTTTTTCAACTTTTGTCCAAAGCCATCAGTTTCGATATCCAGTAGAAATGTGTTATTTGATGACAGGAGTTTCCTCAAGGTTTTGCATAATTTAACTCTTACTATGCCGTGAACTCTTCTCTCAAACATATTTTCTTCTGGAATGAAATAATTTGGGCAAAACCCTTCATCTGCCCAGTTTAACAACATCTGCAAACAACCCTCCAGAGCAGAAAGAAAATTGTCAGGCTTCCAAAAGTCTGGCGATGTCTGTTCCACCATGTAGAACACACAAGTTTTACAATGGTATGAGCTGATTGATTCTACACCAACTTTTCTGTTAATGATATCTTTCTTGATAAGTTTCAGTAAGACATAGCACTTGAATTGTATGGGGTCCAAGCTCCACATAAGAAGTCTCTCTTGAAGCGATAATGATAGTCTCCAGCCTAGATTCCTTTGCTTGCTGTGTGGGTGACCAATTGGGACCAGAAAGAACCCATACGATTTCATCTGCTCAATAAGTTGCTTCGTTGGCCAGTTGTACTCTCTGTGTCTAACTAACCATTCATTTGCTTCAGTTGGCCAACTCTTACATCTTGTTGCTAGTACAATGTCTTCTGACTCAACTCCCAAGGCATCGCCAAGCAAGGCTGGTCCGTGTCGCTCTGCATCGGGCTTTTGCGCACCATTTTTAACATCCTCCTCTGAAAAAAGCATGTTAGACAAGTATACGTTGTTTTGCTCGTCCTTGACGAAAGGAAATGGCCCTAGTCTGGATGTAGCCATAGTCCTGTCCCAACGGATAGCAATTCCGTCTTCTAACAGCTGTAATTTACCATAGCCTGGTTTTCGATCGACATCACCTTGTACCAGCAAGAAATTTTTACCACGTGTAGCATCGGCCTCGTTCTGGATAACTGGTATAGAAGAAAGAGCGATCAGTTCGTCTACATCAGATACCATACTTAATGTCTTTGAGCCTTCAATTGAGCTTCCAAATATATAGGATTCTTTTGTCGCACCATTATAAGATGACATGATCTCGTTTCGTATGTAGGTCTCCTTCCATACTTTTCTAATTTCTTCTGATACTCCAATCTGGTCCATCACTTGACAAAGTCTCAGCGAAGGCTGGATGAGTGACGAAGATTCATCGACCATCTTACCTGAAAAAAATGCAACATAGATAACCTGTCAGCATATAGTCACCCAGGTTGCATCAGCCCAACGGCGTAGCCAGAACGCTGAAAAAGTTACGCACATCAAAGGGAGACTACTGTATCAAACGACGATTTTCTACAATTACGTCCCTTTTCAAAATGGGGACTTCTCTTAAAGGGAAGAATCATTGCTCCCAGAAGGAGCGAATTCTTTCCTTTAAGAGCAGTTCCTTAAGGTATGGTAAATCACTTTTACCACATTAGGTGACCACATTAGGTGACCTCCCTTGAATGTTACTATTTTATTACGCATGTGCGTACTGTGTAATGGGAGCCACACCAATGGATAGTAGCCCTCTTTTGTATGCTTATTGGGATTACTATTACAATGAAATTGAATGGTTTGATACCAGCATTTTTGCATCATATATATCTTGTATTGTTAATTAGAAAAAAATGATATATGGCGTGTGTTATATCTATAACATGCTGGGTGGTTTTACATACTTTTAATAATGTTGTCTCCTGTTTTTCAAAAGCTTTTGTAAATTAATTCTTTGCAGGAGTTCCAACAATTCGTCAAACTATTTGGATTCAGATCAGGCCCGACCTTTGTTTGCAAAGATTATCATCAGATGACAAAGTTAGTAGTCACTAGAGCTTAAACGGTGGCAAATGCCTTCTCTAGAACAGACCAACTCAGAATTAAGAAACCTCATCATGCCATCTTACGCCTAGAGTATATAGAAGGGTTAATTAGATATTCTGCTGCACAAGGCTCAGATTCTTGGCAGTATGTGTTTTACCTAAGCCTACGCATTGGTGCACAAAAACTGCTTTTGCAGCATGATAGGCCAGTACTTCTAGAATACCCCACAATTCTGTCCTGTGAATCTGAAAGTCTTTCAACCAATACTCTGCTGACTCACACTAATATCCTTTTATATCTATTTGCCAACCTCATCACCGAAACAATTATTGAATCATGACTTTGCCGCCAGTCCTTTGGTCTATGCTCTACAATAGTTTCCACAAGACCTTGTCAAGAGTGGAGCTTATAATTGACTTTAATATCTGATGAATAAATTAAAACGTGGTTGTTTTATTGGTCATGATGCAAGCATTTTCTTGTACAAATACTCGTGAACATACAAATATTCCCTCTTCTAGCGGGAAACTCGTCTTAGATTCCTGTTCATTCACGATATCTTGGCTCAAAGAAACCGTTAGGTGGAGTTTACCATTACATCAAATAAGGGAATATGGGGTTTGATGCATATTAACGGTATAATGATAACAAAACAGTTTATATCACAATGGAATTTTAGACGGCTTCGTGGCTCAGTCTGTAGGGCGCACGTACACGTTGGTTATACCTTTTTGAATATTAATGAAGAGATAGTGGTTCGAAACCCAAAATCAAAGATTTTTTTTTATTGTATATAGTTTGTTGTCTTGTTTGTTGTGTATGATTTTACAATTTATACATATTTCACACTTGTCAAAGTCGCTAAGCTCCATCCTGTCTCTTCATGACTTCCGAGGCGCGAGGACTGCATTCTCTGAGTCAGCTTTGGTGCGCGATATTGTTTTTCAGCTTGCGTGCTCCCTCTCTATAATTTGATAATGGTGCAAATAGTACATCATTCACGGCATCTTCTTCGCGCGCGTAATTTTAAAATTGCATGTGCAGTAACACGGATCCTATATAGGGTCCGTGACAGCAATTTGACTGGCTTGCGTTCGAAAAGCCAGCCTATCAAACATTTCTACAGCCAAAGAGAAGTATGCGCAGTGAAAATAAAATGTGAGTGAAAGCATAATTGAACCTGAAAAGCATGAGAGAGATCGAGATATGAGATTCAAAACAAAAAAAAATAGGATTCCATAGAACTCGAACACCATAACCGCAGAACATGAAATCAAATATGTTTGATAGTTCTCCACGCTATCCTCTACACCACACAGATTGATAGAAAAACACATCACGTATATATAGCTTAATACCATATTAATCTAAGGGCATTAAGAAGAAGCTACCTATATTGATGTAATGGTAAAATCCACCTAACGGTTTCCTTGAGCCAAGATATCGTGAATGAACAGTCGTCCCGCCTACAAGAGGGAATATTTGTATATATACACTCGTAAAATTGTACAATAAAGCAACAGGGGCTTGAAGTTATGATTTTTGAGTGATTTGGGGCCTATGGAAGCGTGATAGATGCTTTAAAATGCCAAAAGTTCGACTATTTAAAGATTTGAAAAAAAAACCTGTTCGAATGGAGTATAAGAAAAATGAAACTATTCGGACCATATTATACTTAACTACTAAAAAAACCTGACACATACTGTGTGTCAATTTTTGATAGTAAATGAATACGATTCACAATTGTCTTTCCATTGCGTAAAGTTCTAAGATGCACTGAGGTTATTTGAAAAGGTGAACTAATTTCGGACGTCAGCTATCAATACGTCTTGTAACCCCTAAAATCATTTTTGCAAGAACAAAGAAATCACCCAAAATTCACCAGAAACCGCTTTAGTGTGATTCTTTGTTATTTCATTGACATCTTCTCGGCATTCAAATAAAGCATGCGTGCATTCTTCAATCTAAAAGCCTATTTTCTTTTTCTTAACGCCAATTTGGGCGTTATCATACCAGCATTTAAAAGCACTGTCACTTTATCAACTCTTTTCACTTTGTTTGATCTTTCCAAAGTTACCAGCATTTAAAAGCACTGTCTTTTCACTTTGTATGATGTTTCAACTTTGGAATGCATTTTGACAATGTTTCAGTCCCTTTGAATTCCGTAGCTGCCGCCTACGTCCATTAAGCGATGTCAGGCGTTACAAATACATGCTGATATGTGTATCTGCAAAGTTTGAAATTCATACGCGATCAAAGTAAAGTGTAGCCTAGGTACTATAACAAAGTAGACAGCACACACTAAACGGCGACAGACGTTGGTTATTACCCATAGTTTACGTTGTTTCTAAATTGACGTTAAATTTGGTTTATTCCGCTTTTACCCTTAAACGCAACGCGAAAGATAAGTTCTCATTCTTGAAAATGCATTCTTTTACAATGATTGGTTGACTCCAAGTCATTTCAGTTTCTAGAAATTGCTTAAACAAATGGAAAACCCCACTGCCGTTTAGACAACGTCGAAAGCACTACTTCAAAACCCCATATCATACGCCACAGCAAGAAATTGCAAAATTTTAAAAGGCTCTTTTGTCTGTACTGGTAGTTGCCTTGCATACATGAACAAAGTTTTCAAAAAAATATCTAGACATAAACTCGGTTACTCCCGGGGCAAAAGTGATAAAAACGGTATTTTTGAGGTTGTGACGTCATGTTCTATATTTGGTAAATGTATTTTTTTCGAAGAATACTTTCTAAAGTCTTGTTATTGAAATAAGCATATGCGCTTAGCTCTATATAATTTGAGCCGTGGCATGAGATTTCCCACAATTTGACATTTTGACAAGTGTAGACTAGGGCGATTCTCCGAGCCTCCTTTTAAGCTTAGAAACTCAAAAACTGTTCAGTCAGTAGCTTAACAACCATAGAATACTCAAGCGACTAGCAAAGGCTCTGAGGCTTTGCTGGTCGCACATACCACATTGTTGGAAATCTCATGCACTGGCTCATTTGTTATTTGGTAAAAAGTGCCCGGTTTCTTTAGTAGTTAAGTAGTTGTTTGCTCATGTCGTAAATGGGAGCAGCAAAAGATCCTGTAGGGTGTAAATCCGGCCCTCCTTCGTGGGCACCGCCGGCTTTACACCCTACTCAAAAGATCAAACGAGCCTGTAATTCATGACAGCCGGTCGCCAGAGCCTTCATTGCTCGCAACAGTTAGGAACGATGACGAATGCTTAGGCTAAAATGTCAGTTTCTAGCCCAACTAGATAGCTTTCTGAGCATGTGATTTGTACCCGGCAAAATCTCATGAACCAGAAAATAGTCGTGCACTGACATTGAACGATGGCTAAGTATCTCAGAAAATCCCAGCGGAATTCCCAACCTCTTTTCAGTTAACACCTTAAAGTAAAGTTGTTTTTTTCAGATTCAAGCCCTAAATTCTCCTGGTTACACAGGTGTGACGCCACTGTTTCGATGAATGCAGAGTAACGGAGTGGGGAAAATGTTCTTAAGCAAAGACTGCACCAAAACCTGAAACTAGAGGGTGCATATATCCTGGGCCAGACTATCTAGTTTCTGCCTGGGTTACCGAGGATGACCCTAGATCATACGATTCAATACATAAGATTTCGGTTTATGTTGCATGTCCATAAATATGCCATTTCTTGTCAAATTGGGGTGGGTAGTTGGGATATAGGAGTGTGTTGCTAATACTCGTATACTAAATAGTCTGGCCCCAAACATTTTCTCCTTTTTTTGCATTTTCTTCTTATTAAGGGACACAGATCTTGAAAAGCTCTCAGTATTAAAAGAGGCAATTAAGAAACATGTAAGGAGAAAAAAATAACGACAGAGGTCAGTATAGTTATGAAAATGAAATGCCATTTTTTTAGTTAATTTTACCTGATATCTACAGATCTAAACATGTCCAATGTATGTAAACAGCACTCGTAATCTTTTTTTTTTTCTAAATTTAGCCGTGGGAATACCCAACGGAAATATTTCTTACAAGTATTACTTTTTAGACAAAAAACGGATTGTTGGATGTTACCGATATCGTGAATCTTTACCGAATAAAAATGACGCTATAACGTTACCCGATTTACATTTATAAAATCTTCAAGTGTGTAATTTTTTAATGAGGCCGTGAGAGGTTATCAAGAACAGCGGAACGATTGGCTTTAATTTCAAAAGGAACCTTAAGAGATTCAAACACAAAAGGGGGCCCCCAGGGGTTTTGGGGATCTGGGGAGAATGGTTATTTATTTTCAGGGAGCTGGGGAGCACTGGTAATTATTTTAGGGGAGCTAGGGAGCAAGCTCATAATTTTGGGGACATAGGGAGCCTTGCCAAAAAGCAAAAAAAAAAAAAAAAATAAGGAAAAGCCTCAATTTTGTTTGATTTTTTTTCAAAATTTCTTCCTGGTAATTCTAAATGTATTTATTTTCATACTAACATGCTTATGCGGATTGATCTGAGAGAGAAATATGGCAATTAAGTTTTCTTGTTGATTTTTTTTCCTTGAAATTGTTGATTTTTAGGTTGGTAATAACATACTTGGGGCGCGCCTCAGATTGACCAGATCACACCATTTTTATCAAAATATTTTCGGGGGAGCATGCCCCCGGACCCGCCTAGCGACAGTGTGACTACACAATGTTACGAGGCCACCTGCTATATTTTTATCTTTTTTAGGTAATTAGCCCTTTTAAAGGAATTTTGGAAAAAATGCGTATCAGATATATACTTACTTGATTTAACTGAAGTTAAACAAGCATATAGCTAATAAGCATTGGTAGAGAAGACTTTTTATAGGTAGATGCTTTCACTAAAGTGTCTAGAAAAGTCTAGTTTAAGCTGTTGGTAAAAAACAGCCCTTGTTCCCAAAGAGAAAAACGAATGGTATGTCTCTAAACCTCCAAGCCTACTCTACCAGGTACAGCAACAACATTTTAATTAAGGATGGCCTCATATAATGCATTTCATTGAAATTAATTATATGCCATGCATTCCATGGCTTTTATATGTCATGTATTCCATGGCAAAGACCTGTCTTTACATGTATAAGACAAAATATTAAGTGATCATTTAAACATGCGCTCTTATATAGCTTCATAGTTTTTAAGTATGTGATTTTAATTCTACGGAAAGATAAATACATTTTAGGGAGAATTGGCTTATATTTTTGGGGATTTGGGGAGAAGCTGAACTACTTTTAGGGATTTGGGGAGCAAAGGCAAATACTTTTAGTGAGATGAGGACATTATTTGCAGGGAGACGGGGAGATCAATGTATTATTTTCAGGGATCAAGGGGGCACAGACCCCCCTGGGGTGCTTCAAAAAAGGCAATTCATGGATCCACAACTGTCAATCAAAGTAATTAATGAGCCCTTGAGATTACTGCTGCAGCCAGTTATAATGTTGCTTTTGCTAACCACATGAGCAATAAGAGCTGGAAATAAGATAAGGAAATGTCAGTTACACCTAGGTTGAAAATGATTAAAATATATAGAAAATTGAAAGGAAAGTTGAATAACTTAAGAACTAATAATCACATCTTGCTGAAATTTTCAAAACTTTTTCATCTAGTCATAAACAAACAATAACAATAACTTAAAATTTGTATATTTCTTTACAATAACAAAAAAGTTCATATGCTTATGAAGAGGGTGGGGCCTATCTCATTTTGCGGATTCATGACTAGTGTGAAAGGTGAAGCAGGGGAAACAAGAATTGGGCTGAAAGTAAGGCTTTCAGTATAACCCCCCCCCCCACCCCGAAACATTATGTTCCTTCTTATTTGTTCAAAGCCTTTATTGACCAGATAAAAAGAACCCAAATAAGAGTATGTAAAGTTAAAGATAAACAAAGACAAGGAACTCATAGTCCTATCCTTTAAACTGAAATGGAAAACAATTGAATAAAGGCATGCACTGCAATGATCCAAAATCATTGGCTATGTTTAAAATGCTATGAATTTGTAAAAAAATCAGCACCAAACTACATCATGAACATCTTTAATATGTCTGTAACATGTTCATATACTGAAAGGATACACTTAAAGCTCTAAGATGGGTTGATTTCACAAAGTGTGCACTGGTCCAAAAAATATCTAAGCTAAAAATGCTGTAACTTTATTTGTAAAAACATTTCATCAATAAACTTCTTCATGCACATCTTCAATATGTCTGTAGCATACCTGCAAAGAAGTATTAAATGATACACTAAAAGCTCGTGGAGGAGTTGATTTCACAAAGTATGCACTATTTACTATTAATTCAATATGTGCATTGGTCGAGTATTTGCGAAATTAAAAATCCTGTAAATTTATCCAAAATTATTTTTTCATCATTAAACTTCCACATGCACATCTTTAATATGTCTGTAACATACCTGCAAAGTATCAAAGGGATGCACCGAAAAATTAGGTGGAGTTGATTTCACAAAGCATGCACTAAGCCTAGTGGTCATGGATTTGCTAAGTTAAAATGCTGTAAATTTATCAAACATTATTTTTTCACCATAAAACTTCTACATACACATCTTCAATATGTCTGTCACATGACTGCAAAGTATTAAAAGAATACACAGAAGACTCTAAGAGGAGTTGATTTCACAAAGTATGCTCTATCAGTCATTATTCAATATGTGCAATAGTCGAGAATTGGCTAAGTTAAAAAAATCCTGTAAATTTATCAAAAAAATGATTCTTCATCATTCAACTTCCACATGCACATCTCCAATATGTCTGTAACATACATGCAAATTATTAAAAGGATACACTGAAAGCTCTAGGATGAGTTGATGTTACAAAGTATGCACTATACGACATTGAAAACACCATACAGTTAGAACTACAAGGTGGGATAGCTCTTTCAATACCGATCCGTCAGCCCCTTTATTCCTAGCAAACATGCATCGTCTAATGGTTAAAGTGTGGTGCAAATTTGATAAGAATCTGACAAAAGCTACATAAGTTATTTAACGAAAACCTGTAAATGTTGACGGAATAACAAACTACAAAGTGTGGTAACTCTTGCAATAATGATCATTCAGCCCTTTTTTCCTAGCAAATATGTATTGTCTAATGGTTAAAGTGTGGTGCAAATTTGATAAGAATCTGACTTAACCTACATAAGTTATCAAACAAAACCCTGTAAACATATAAATGTTGACGGAATGGCGGAATGACGGACAGGTCCCCTAAACTTGCATATAAAAAGATATGGTTTAGGTAATGGTTTTGGTAATGGTTTCTGGCTTGTAAAATTCGAAGAAAAGCCCTCTGATATTCTGTGGCGGATGAGTAAACTTGGTGGTGGTAAATTGACATAATACATGTATCACTCACAAATAAGCCACACTTTATAATCGTTCAGAACATACAACAAGAAGATTCACGAAGTTGTGTGATCTGTTCAGGGTTTTTAATTTTTACAATGAAATACATATACGATGATCCATCTAAGTTTTCCAGTTTTAACCAAGTTTGTATCAGCAGTCCGATTTTATAAAGGTCTTGGAGTCCCTCAAAGACGACAGATAATGAAAAGATTACTCCTTTAAAGTGTCTACAGATTGATGTTGACGCGACAGATCTGCAATTTAAGTAGCTAACATTGATGACAGATCAAAATTTCAGAATGATCCTTGAAATAAATAATTCTGTAGCTTTTCGTCTCGCCGGAGAGCAAAATCATTTATAGCTTTTCTTGTAGAAGGTCACCTAGTGACCATTTCTGCCAAAGTAATGAAGAAGGCAAATATCAGGAATCGATTTAATTAAGCACCACACCTGACCCAGGACATTTTTATGGGAAAGTGACAAAAACACAAGAAAACATCACATACAAGAGAGCCAAGAGGTAAGCCCTTTCCCAACAGGTGACCATAAGATTGCAAGAAACAGAAATGGAAGTATGGCAAAGACAAACACAAATAACAAAGAAGATCCACAAAAGAAGTACCGCCTTGGAACGGTAAGTAAGAAAATTACTGGAGGGCTTCAACTAGTTTTATGGTACCCGCCTCACCCTTAATTCTGATTGATTCTGATCTGATGTTTGATTTGTTTAGAAGATCCTTTACTTAATCATGAATCATCCCCAGTACATATAAATCAAGATATAAAAAGGAGATAAAACAAAGATAAGGACTCAACAGCATATGCTACTGAATACCGGAGCAAACAAAAACAACAATTAAACCACGGAGGGCCCAACAGCAGGCATACCATCAGACCCCTACCAGCTAAATATGTCGCCCTCTTGAAATATTGTATGGCTAAAAAAATAAATCTTATCTATAGATAAGTCTTTAAGACAGAACCGTCACAGAGTCTGAGGTTTGACCCACTTGCGTGCAATTAAAGAGGAAAGTAGAGTCGCCAACCATGATTGGGTTGACCACCAAGCATGCCGTCTGTTGCAATACATTAATGTTATAACCAATCTTTTTATAATGAGAAATCATTTCAATAAACTGCTCTGAAAAAGTATTAATGCCAACAATTTTCTTTAATTTATACACTAAGTCGCCATAAAACTCTGGTTCCGAAAGTCCCTGGCATAAGAGAGATTTTAAGTCCAACATGGAATTTAGCCATCAAATCATAGAATCGGGGACATAATTTAGAAAAAAAGTTTTGCTAAGTTTATGATACTGATACCGTTGCTTAAGAAGTTTCTTAGTCAACAATTTATTGCGAGTGTTGAAGTCAGCAACATGATTAGTTGCTCTAGCAAATCAGATAAGTTGAGAAATATAAACTTCATATGATGTAAAGCAAGGAACGTCACCATCTAAAAATGGGAGATCACGATTTCAATATCAAAATCGTCACGTTTATCGTAAATTTTTGTAGAAACAACATCATTAGAAATGGACAAATGCAATGTCTATTTCTTGCAGCCTTGTGGACACCTGTTGGGAAAGCGCTGACCTCATGACTCTCGTGTACACTGAAGGACTATAAAAACGCAAAAAATCGAATTTCAAAATATTTACTAACTTTAAGTGTCTCAATTTTATTGAGATTTGGCAAAAATGAACATCAATATATCTGTAAAACATGTTTTAAATTTTATGTCAAAATAATAAATAAAGTTAGAGCAATAGTCTATCAAATAGCAATACCCTATGATTCTAAAGTTGCAATTTGAAATTTGTCTAGAAATTATACTTCGATTTATTGATATCACAATTGATTTTGTGATATTTAAAAATCCAAAACTATTTTGTGATATCATAAATTCTGTTTTGTGATATCATTAAATAATATGTGATACCAAAAATAATTTTGCGATAACACAAAATACACCTTAGTCCTCATAGTTTTGTGTAACTTTTTTATATCCCCTAAATCGCAACAAATGTTACGGCTACTATATACGGGTCTTAACTCGGGGTTTTAGCTGCTAGATTTTGTATGCATCCGTCAAGTAGTATTCAGTATTCAGGGTCTAAATTATAGGGTGTTTAGTATGCAGGGGGGACACACTCATGAACTATTGGATTGAAAATTAGAAGGCTACAAACAAGCATGTTCATTAAGTCACGACGAAACACTCCTACCCGTTTTTAAAAAATAATAAGCCATGGGGATGTAGGTACATGTGTATGTAGCTTTTCCATATTTTCAGTGAAATGAAATTCTGATACGCAATACCAAAGTCTCAGACGCAATGGTGCGCTCGATGGTGTGATCTGAATGATGACTGAGATTCCCGCGTTCCTTGCATCAGCAGCTGGCGCCACGTGGAATTGTTGTCACCGACTGGTACCGTGTACATCGGTACACTAATATCCGGGATGTATTCGGAATGAACTCCGCTATGCGGTCGTCAGATTTTTTAGTCAGTTATATATTAAGTTTTATTTTTATTTATTCTGTGGGCGAGATATTTATTCCCTGGTTCATATCTATCTATCTATCTATCTATCTATCTATCTATCTATCTATCTATCTATCTATCTATCTATCTATCTATCTATCTATCTATCTATCTATCTATCACACCATTTTCGAGTGTTATGTGTTGCGTGTGGGTGCAAAAAAGGAAAATTATAATAAGAGATAAAACTGTGATTCTTTTGTGGATCGTTTTATTTAGTTATGCCCTCACGTTGGTGTGTGTTATACATGTATACTGTCGTGTCTGATCCTTGTAGCCTTGTGGTCACCTGCTGGGAAGGGCTGACCTCTTAGCTGTCGCGTATGTTGTGTTTCGTCGTTTTTCCCAAATGTGTCTTGGTCCAAACAGTGACCTATACCTATATAGGTCACTGGTCCAAATCAGAATTGGGGGCGAGATTGGCGCCGTGAAACTAGTTAAAAGGCAGGAGTGGGATATAAAACGAAAAATAAGCCTCGATTCTGGCATTTTCTGTTTTGCACTCAAGCTGTGAAGATCTCCAGGAGCTCTTGAGGCTTATTATCTCTAATTTGATTGGCTTGTCTATTTAACTATGAAAATGATTGACACCTGTCATCGGCTCAGTGGCCATCTGGTTTTTGATACGGGATATTCTGTAACCACTATCAATTATGAGGTAATTCAGTCAAAACCTAAGCAATAAAATTTGAAATATGAAAGAATTTTATTTTGGAAATTTTTTATATCGAATTTTATATAGAAAAATTGATCAATATTTGCTACTAAATGTTTATTATAAATCATTTAGTAAAAAAATAATAGAAATAATATATATTTTTTTCATTTATATTTCTTTACTATAGGATTTGATAAAACACTTTATCGCGACAAAATGGACAAATTATAAAAAGCCCTCATTTATATTATTTATTAAATAATTGACAAGACACATTACTAACAAATAATAATAAACTAATCTATGAAAGAATAGCAATTACATAATTACAGAGATGTTCCATGCATATCAGTTCAAAAAGCAAAGGCTCAGAAAAGAGAATGCTAAGGTGAACTTGTAAATTACAATGTATAAACATGATTTTGTAAATGTACGAAAAAGAAAAGCTCAGATAAGCCTGCACTGATGCACATGCTCGACAGATATTTCGCATCTCTTTTACGAGACAAACGCTAAAATTAATTTGTAAAAGTTTCATGAAAATGTTTTATGAAAAGGGAGAACACTGATAAGCCTGCACTGATGTGCATGCTCATCAGATATTTCGCTTCTCTTTTATGAGATAAGACATACTATATTCAAAACTAAAACAAAATATCAAGTTCTATAAATGTAAATGTTGTAAAAAAGGAAAACTCAGATAAATTTGCACTGATGCCCAATCTGGTCTGGGCCTTCGCTTTTCGCTTCTCTTATTTTAGTTACTTAGACTTAATGAAAATATCACCAATGAACTCAAGTTTGAAACCACGTTTTCGCGCTGAAGGAGGTGTTTCGATGTTTGATGCACAGAATCCAAGAAGGACTAAAACTATAATCTGATAAAATCTCATTTATTTTACATTTTCCTTACTTAGTATATTAATCCAAACATAAGATAACACATACATGTAATGCTTCTTTATAAATTACTGCCATTGAAAATAAATGAGGCGAGTCATGTTTGTTATGTGTCCACTGGTTCATAATTCCTGGTCCTTAAATCGCTTATTCTTAAACGAATTAATTGTTAAAAAACTATAGTCTCATCCAAAACATTTGTAAATGCGAAGGGTGTAAATTTAATTAAAAGTTTGTGTCAATGTGGAGACATTGCCTCCTCGTTCTGTGGCGTCGTCTGATCTGGGTCTGCACTGTTTGCAAAAAATATGTCTCATAAATGGGATGCTAGGCTTTTACGGGGCTAAGGTGCACATGATTGTTCTTTTTGGCTGTGAATACCGCAGAAAAATGTGTAGGCATATACAAAACATGTTTGCACAGGTTCAAATTTTGTAAATTTCACCACGGATCTTAAATTTCAATACAATGTCCGTGATTTCACATGGTTGTAAGCCTGCGGCCTAGTCGTTAAAAGAACATTTATACAAAGTCAGTAGGGTTACTATTTTGATGTTTTGCTCAGTCTTTAAGATTTAAAGTTCAAACAATATTTATTTCGAAAATACAAAGCAACAAAATTAACATGCTTTGGTGGGCGTGAGCTTTAATTTCATTTTAGGATTTAATTTCATTTTAAAATAATCTATTAGAATGGAGCGAAAGAAATCATTTGTTGCAATGCTGACAACAATTTTAGCCGGAGCACCACTACCCCCATCTCCGACAAGAACCCGGACAAGACCAAGACTACACAAACATCCCGGACATTAGTGTTACCTGCGTTGCATGACGCCGAGAACCAGTTGGCTTCAATAAAAAAAGTTTGTTTACATAAATTATAAACGATACTTCACTGAACAGTTTAAACGGATGAACAAGTAGGATGCAGGTAAACAGATTGGTAGTTAATATAACAAGTGTTGTAAGGTTTACAAAAATACTGTTTTGCATGAATTAGCGAATGTTGTTAAGAGGCTGTAACTTGCATTGAGAGCCTGTAAAACGTACGTTTAACCGCCACGAACATTAAATCCGGACTATTGATTTGTTTGTTTGTTCTGTTGCTTTACGTCCCAAGTCAACTGCTATGGTCATGGCGGGACGGCCAGTTCATCTAACCATCTTTTTCCTGGGCAAGCTTGAACAAGCAGTGAACCAGTACTTCGCCCACATACTTGCTTGTAACTGACAAAGACCCTTCTTGAATGATTCAGCGGAAGGGAGGAGAATGACCGTAGAAATTATTTCATGATCGATCTCCACAAAATCATGGGACCGGGCTGGGATCAAACTCGCGATCCCTGGATCTGCAGTCAGACTCACATCTGTTGCCAGACTCTTTACAGACTGCACTACGCGGCCCCGGGTACGCGGCCAACCGGACTGGTGATGACTCCATGATACCGTTACGTTATCATTGATATGTTCCATGGGGCGACCTTATGATATCAAGTAACTCTGAATACTGGCTAGTTCATACAATATTTGAACATTTTGCCAGTGTCAAATTTAGGGCCTATAGCTTTTTAAGTGAGGCTAGAACCTGTAACCCCTTGGTCTGGAGTCAAGCACTCTACCAATGAGCCACTGTGCTCAATCATCCAAACACTACGTCACAAATCAATATCATCTGGAACACTAGGGTTTTTATCAGAAAGCTGGTAAATACTCTGGTTGGCAGAAAACTGTTCTTAACCTGTGTTGGACACGGAAACCGCACATGTTTTATGGGGTTTTAAAGCAAATTTTTAATATACAAGAAATATCTTTAAAAAAGATAATCAATGAAGATTAAACAGATGGGTGTTTGATAACCTGCAAAGCACGATGAATGCTTTTTCAGAAGCTCTATATTTTCTGCACATAGAAAGACCACTAATACAGCATAGAGTTAGAAACTTTATGTAACAACTTAGGCCTAAAATAAAAAAAATTGTGTGTTACAGGTTATAGTACCCTTTTGTCCCCGACCCTTAAGTTTTTAAGCAGTTTAAGGGATTTTCCAGTTTGGACATACTGTTTCCTCTCTTTCCCATGTAAAAACTTACAAATTAAAAATATTTTCCTACCTACCGTCCCTATTTTAAAGTTTCATGTAACCTGAGACACACATATTTTTGTGTTGCCTGAGAAACAAGGATGATATGCCGGGATGAAAACAATAACAATGGAACCAGGGTTTATTGGCAATGACATTGTCGATTGTTTTACTCAATTTGTTGGATCTGAGAATAGAAT
Organism: Loripinus fragilis; assembly: GCA_964019695.1. Classification (NCBI taxonomy): domain Eukaryota; kingdom Metazoa; phylum Mollusca; class Bivalvia; order Lucinida; family Lucinidae; genus Loripinus; species Loripinus fragilis. Next base: position 93,890,884 of record OZ026522.1, read on the forward strand.
AAATGTTGGACCTGATCTGGACCCAAACTGTTAAACAGTGATGATATTCCTATAAGAAGTTCTTCAGAAAGTTCATTTAGAAAACAATCAAGCATACTTAATTATTCAGCATGCAAATAGTTTTAAAAAGCAATATTTTCTTAGCTGTAGACAATTCCTATCAATTCTCAAAAGGTGGGGTTTGAACTGACAGCAATGGTGTAGCCAGAACGCTGAAACAGTTACGCCCATCAAATGGAGACTACTGGACCTTTTCAAAATGGGAACCTCTCTTACAGGAAAAAAATTTGCTCCCATAGGGAGCAAATTCAGCAAATTCTTTCCTTTAAGAGCAGTTCCTTATGGTATGGAAATCAGTTTTACTACATTGGGTGACCTCCATTGAATGTTGTTATTTTTATTATGCACATGGGTAAGTGCGTAATGGAAGCTACGCCAATGTTTCAACATATGTATGGAAAGACCCTGGAACTGACAACCACCTGGTTGCAATGTACCAGACTGCAGATTGAGATCCACAACATTCAATTTTGTTCTGCTGCATAATGCTTTGATAATGTTAATCACTTTTAAAAGCTTCCCTTTTAGTCTTTTATGATGCGTATCATTATTACCATGAATTTTTTAGCTGGAAAAAACAACAGTGAGGATCTTCCTGAAGAAGCCAAATTATCTGGATCTACATAGGTCTTAGATAAACATTTTTTAGCATAAAATTGTGAATATTTTCTAACTGGTCAGTTTTAACATGTGTTTTTGGGTGCTCAAAAGAACTGGCTCAGTTTGAGTAACCACATTATATATAACATCATATTATGTTAGGTTGAGAAACAAAAAATAAATTGTATGCATGCTTAGAGGTCAGACCCCCCAGGTTATAAACTTTTTTCATGCTCAACTCAGCTGAGCATGAACTTTAAAAATTATCCTGCTCCTAAATGTTAAAATGCCAACAATTGTTGGCATTTTAACATTTATTAGCATGTTAAATACAACATCTGAGAGATTTTAAGCAAGAAACTTCTTTATTTGTCAGTATTTTAGTTTTTATGAGCAGTTGAAATTTCCTGCTCAATTGAGTTGAGCATGAAAAAAGATTTATAACCTCGGGGCCTGACCTGCTTTCTAAAGAGGGTATCAGGGCTCACCCTGCCATTAGCCATTGTAGCCATTTGCTACTAAAAATGAAGAGTGGCTACAATAATAAGTCATTGGCTAAAAGTACAGTGTAGGTTGTTGAAAAATTAATTACATAATTAAAAGGTGCATTTTGATCAGCTTTTGGATGTTCCAATGTTGCTTTTTTTTATTCCTTCACACTTTATTATTGTGCCATATTTATCTCTTTGGATTCTACCATCAGGGTTTCAAACAGTTTGGATCCTGATCAGGCCCGACATTTTGTCTGGCCTGTTCTGGGTTCAAACCGTTTGCATAGGTTATTAGCAGACGACAAAAGTCGTCGCTAGTGGGCAAAGAGTAAGATACAGAACAATTGTTGATACTACTTTCTAGCTTAACCCTTGGCTAAAGTCAATTTCTATTGGCTCCAACTTTTACAATTTGGCTAAAGTGTTGGCTACAACAAATTTTGAGCCAGGGTTAGCCCTGGGTATCATCACAATGTTAAGAGAATTAGGGACCTGGTTGTGCAGTCAGCAGGACATGGGATAAACTTTTGTTTGTTTTAGCAATAGACAGGTAAAACCATCAAACAGTCTGAAATGTGACTTGAATAGCCTAGTAACTTAACTATTCTTTTTTGTCAGTCAATATATTAGTCAGGGGACTTGGGGATGATCTGTAAGTTGTCAAATGTTTATGTTTTATGATAAGGCTAATGGAATCAACAGTGGTCCAATATATAATATATCATAAGCCCCAAGAACCAGCTAAGGTTTTGTGTTTGCACCCTTGAATGTGGGAGCAATCAATTTTGTTCATACACAGCTCTTTTACTGAAAATGGTTTGGGTGCTGTGTTTCAGTTTTCCAGAAAAATTAACTGGTTGAGATTCGGTCAAAAAATGTTTTCATGCGATGTTTTCATCCGCGCATGTAGAACTTCCGTGAGTGAAATACCTGGGTTGCTGACTAAGTAGTTTCCTTCCTGCATGTAGTACTACTGCGTGTAGCTTGGAATGTCTTCCAACATCAATGATCATAGGTCCAGACAGGACTTTAGTTTAGAGTGTGTACCAAACATTTTTTTTTTTATTTCTAAACCAAAACATATATCGTGAATACTCAAAAGAACCGTCTCAATGAGACAGTTCTTTTGAGCACCCAAAACATATGTTAAAACTGATGAGTAAGAAAATATCCAGATAAACAAAACTTTTAAGTGTACAGAAAACCTGTGTTCAATGGCCACTCTCATAAAGACTGAAAATTGGTTTTCAAGACCAATTATCACTTAATGCAGGTCAAAATTATTGCAGAATGCTCCAAGGGGAGCATTCTGTAATATGTTTGACCTTCATTAAGCAAACACCAACCATTTTTCATTAAGATCTTTCTTTTGGCATTTTTTGAGTGGCCGTTTTATGCAGGTTTTACATATTTTAAAGTTGTAAATATTTTCTGATCCATCAGTGAAACATTTAGTTTTATTGCTGAAAAGAACCATCCCATTGGCAAGGTTCTTTTGAGTACCCAAAACCAATGTTTCGGTAGAGACATTAAAAAGTTAATTTTTGGTTACACTGTCTTATGGCCTGCAAAAATATGTCTCTGGGTACAATTTACTTATTGAACATCCCATACATGTTATGCTATGTATTTTGTGTTGTGTGAAGTGTGAATGATTTTGGTAGGTAAATTATGATAAAAAATTGTAAAAAATATAAAAAAACAGAACATTTACATGTATCTGAAATCCTGGGATTACCCCAGTGTATGACAGAAGACACTTGATTGTATGTGCAGTCTACTCAATCTAGGCAAGGTAATGTTCTAAAATTTTGAACGCTTTTCTCTTTCTGTTCTCAAATGAAATATTGGTTATCAGGGCTGGAACTCACAAAATGCCTGTCAGAAAATCACAAAATCTATGCTATATTTTGAAAATTTGGTATCAAAATATTGCTTTCATTCTTCGCCATTTTCCCAGTTAACCCTTAAAGCGCTAAGAAAAATGCATCTGAAAGTGTCGTCTGCTGAAGTCGTCTGCTGCAAATAATTGCCTAGCATTACTGACGAATTAAGTATAGAAGCAAACAGCGTGGGCCCAGAGCAGACTGCTCCTATAGGCGCAGTCTGATCTGGGTCCCCACTGTTCAATGCCATAGTGGCTTCTTAAACATTTCAGCAGACGAGAAAAGCAGACGACTTTTGTTGCGATTGGGGCATTAAGGGTTAAACCACTCATCTATTTAAATTGTATTATAGCTGTGGATGAGAAATTCTTATAATCAAACATCAAATTAGTATCTTAGGTCTTTAGACTAGATTGTGTAATTGAAAACTCGTTTTACTTATTTCCTAACCAAGACATATGTTGTAGGTACTCAAAATAATCATCTCAATGAACACCCAAAACAAATGTTTTAAACTAATGGGTAAAAAAATGATCACAATTTTTAAATAACAAAAGGTTTGTGCTAAGTATTCATCAAGAAATCACATGTTTTCCATGAATCTGTAGTTTTGAAATATACACCCTGATTAGCATGTTAATTTTGTTTTTTTGATTTTATTTTTTACTCCCCAGTCAACAATTTTTCAGTCATGTTGGGACACAGGTTTTCCTGAGTTGAACCAGCACTATTAGCAGCGAATAAAGTGTCTTGCTTAAGGACACAACACAGTGACTCCGCTGCTGTGAGGCTCGAACCAGTAACACTTCAATCGCTTCTCTTACAGTGTTACACTCTACCAACTGAGCCACTGCGCTTTGTACTGCTAAGGATATTAAATTGTGAGGATGTTATTTTGGCAAAAGCTCTAAGAGCCAGTTACTCGTGATGTGGCTCCAATGTATTGATATTCAAACATTAATGATAATACAATGCACTTCTTGTTGTTTTACTCTTTGCATGCTGGGTAATTTTTATTAATTTGTTTTGTCGTCTGCTGATTTTTTTCAAAATCAACTGTATTGAAAAATTCTTTCAGGAACACCATTCTAGTGTCAAACGGTTTGGATCCAGTTCAGAACCGACATTCTGTCGGTCCTCTTGGTCCAAACTGATTGCAAAGGTTATCAGCGGACGACAAAACTTTAATACAAATATATATTTCAGGGTTAGGATGAACATAAAAGACTAATTGAGGAAACTAAAGATAATCTGAAGTAGTGACAGATCAGAACAAAACAGCTTTCAAGAGGATTGTTTGTGTGTTGGTTACCATGGAAACTGCTACAGCTAATTCAGAGACTTCTGAGACTGGGAATAATGCAGTGACGCCTGGAACCAGGTGAGCTATGCCCTCTTTCTGTTGTGATATACAGTATTAACCCTAAACCCTTGTCCTGCTGAGCCTGTATTTATCCTTTTTTGAAAACACTGTAGATCCTGATAAACTGGCTTCTGATGAAGCCATTTGATCTGGACCCACACTATTTTCCACTCTGCTTGTACATGTTAATATACATACTAGTAAAGATAATCTTGCAAGTTAATTGGCTAAATTTTGGGGGAGGTGTAGAAGATAATATTCAGCACCTTCCAGGGTTCAAGCTGGGTCCTGACAGTAGGGAGAAGTGACTTATCCCTCCAGGAAAATTAGGGAGAAGTGACAGTCAGGCAGGGAAAAATTATAGCGCAAAATTACGTCATTTTCTATCAATTTAAAAGTAAATACTATTGCCATTACACATACTTTTGCCATTAAATGGAAGGAAAAATAAGATGCAGTGATAGTATAATGACACCACAGCTTGCTATTATGTGGTGACTGAATGAATGTTTTTAGGGAGACTCCCACTTCTCCCTGGGTCCCTTTTCGTGCTAAATTTCGGCCCCTAGGGTGACTATTTCGCCCTAGTCGCCCCACAGCTTATTCCCTGACCTTCACAACATAGTGAACATACCACACATGCAGCCCATTATAGCAGGGTGGGTCCTTCCATAACCAGTTTTAGGGGTGTCAAGTATCATTCTTTAATATCTTATTGTGTTCAAATGATTATTTTCTAAATGCTAAGCATGTAACAATTATCAGACTATAATAATAAATGTATATCACAATAGTAAGCTATGCAATGTTACAGTAACAACATGTATTATCAGTAGGAAAGTTGCAATGTCAATAGTATTGACAAAAATCTTTTCACTAATGTAATAGTTCAATAGTTATTAAGCCTAGCTAGTGATTTTGACTTGAAATTGTTTGGTTTGAAAGTTAAATGGCATAAGAATGTATATTTTTGGCATTTCATGTGTTTCAGCAAAATTGGATTCATTTGTTTTCAATATTGCTGTCCCCATTAATTTAAAAGGCATGCAATATGTAGTGATCTTGACATCTTTTATAAGGACCCAAACCTCAAGTATCATAAACAGTTGTAGGACAACTTCTACATTTGACTTTAGTGAAATATCCTGTATATATGCATCTCATTAAAATACAATGAGCACCCATAATGTAATAAACTACCGTATTTATGATGAATATACAGACATAAAGCAGGGTTCAAATTTAAGAATTTTATTCACTTCCTATAAATAGCAAGAGACTATTTTTCTCACTTGCTAAAGGTATTGAGCAACTTGCTTTTTTCTGAAAATGAATGTAGAACACTTAAACTGTAAGATTTCAGGTCTGTAATGCATTGTGTGACAAAAAACCTATTATTATCATATTTCTGGTTTCATACGAGGTTTCCTGGTAAACAGTGTGGATCCAGATCAGCCAGCTTCTGAAGAAGCTGGCTGATCTGGATCCACACTGTTTACCATGCAGCTTATGTTACTTTGCATGATTAGTTGATATTATGATAGTGACATGTAATCACATGCTAAAAGTAGCAAGTGATGGCACTTTCTACATGCTTTTGGATAAAACAACTAGCATTTAGCAAGTTAGCAAGTGCTAAATTTGATCCCTGTAAAGTGCAGTCAAAACAGGGTAAATCCAGATAAGTCTGATGGAGTGGCCTGATCAGGGTTCACGTTATATGCCAATATGTCACCACATTTTACATATCCTGTTGTACAAAGAATAATCTAGATTAAAAAAAACAACATTCAAAAACAGAAAAAATCCAGATTTTAGGATAGTTGCAAAAAATTTAGGGTTTTGGATCCCCAATCATGCAATCTGGATAGTCTCACGGCCATATCATATTTATGTGTAATTTATTAAAACCAATTGAGTCTGAAATCTAAATGACAAAGTGCAAAAAGATGCATGCCTTGGGAGCAATGTCTGCATTAAAAGATCAACCTGTCTGCTATGGCGGTTTGCACATTCATCACTTTTTAGAGAAAAGAAGGTAATCTGTACCCAGTGAACGGTTTTATTTCCATGCAAAAGTTTGAATGAGTTAGGTGACTATGAAGGGACAATTAACCACACCCAGCACCATTTTGACAGTGTTTTCAAATACTCTGGCAGTCATAAGGATATGTGGCAACAAATTAAGGTGTTCCAAAATTTAGGGTAATTACGATATCTAATTCATCAAATGATGCTCCATTAAACTTGACCTATAATATATGAGCTGGTACATGAGATTTTGGTTCATATCACATTGGAGAGGAGCTTAAGGCTCAGACAAGTCTGTGCTCGCCAAAGTCTTCACTGCTCACATTCATAAAGTACATGCAATTGGGTTAAGATAAAGACTCAGTCCATTTGAGAGCTCTAGCCCAGATGGATGCACCAGCATGGGCTTAAAGGGGGCTTTTGCACATACATTGTACAGTAAAACCTGTGTAAAACAGCCACTCAAAAAAGACAAAACAAAGATCGTAATGACAAATGGTGACTTAATGAAGGTCGAAAGTATTGCAGAATGCTCCTATTGGATGATGATGATGATTGTTCAGTTATAATAATAATATCGGTGTGCCGCGGCCCCCGCTCACAAGGCATATATAGCACTCACGGCACACCCAGTTTTATGCACCCATTTTGGCTTCAAGAAAGGAATCCTGACTGTATCCCGTTAGTATCCAACGCCTGTTTCAATTAAGTGAAAGTGTGGGGCATTATTAGTTTGAATTTTGGAAATGTTCCAAAGCAGGGTCCAATCCTTAAGGGATCGTCGTGACAATTTCGTCTGCACAATGTCATCCCCACTGTTCCTGGATATGTAAGTTTTATTTTCGGTCTGTTTGAGAGTGGTCATTTTACACAGGTTTTACTGTGTGTGATATTGAAGTACTAAAATCTGGTGTGGTGGCCCATATGATCTTCAACATGAGAATCTCACTTCAGTACAAGACCTTCATTTTAACCCTTGCCCAGCTGAGTGAATTAGTATGCTATATTTCCATCTGTTTTCCAGCAAGTTCAATTGTACAGTTCCATTAATTACAGCCATTGGATTCAGTTGTATAATTGAAACATGGTGGTTCCTGATCAGATGGCTGATCTGGAAGGCAGCTGATCTGAATCTTCAGTGTTTTCAGAAGAGGACCAATCCAGGCTCAGCAGGACAGGGATTAACAGTACAGATTCACTCCGTACCATTTGGGCCTCGTCGTGAGAAAACCTGTCTTTGGTGGTTTGCGAACAACAAAGACTCAGACCAGCCTGCATATCCGTCACTCCGATCAGCGCCTTTGTGTTTCGCGATTTGGAAAGTATCATATCCAAACGTGCTACAAGGGAAATTTCAAGTTTCTAGCTAGTCCCTGTAACCGAGGAGACTGGTTTGAATCAAGCTGTTTAGGAACCCCGAAGACAGGTTTTGTCGCGACGAGGCCCATATTATCCTAAATACCCCCTCTACCCACCTTAGGTAACCCACCTCCTAAGACGGGAATTCTGTTGCTGCTTATTCATTGTTGTTTCTCCCATATACTGTGGAAATTGTTTTGTGGTGTAGTTCTTGGTGCCTTTTCTGGTTTTGCAATCAAGTTGGCTGGTCTGACTTAACTTTTATTCTGTTATTGCTATGCTGTCACATGTTGCTGTCTGTGTTCTGTGTCTCTTCCTTGTGGTGCAGTGGGTTGGTCTGCTGTCTGTGATTGTGGCGTTTCCTGGTCATACTCATTTTCTTTTTCATGGGCTTTAATTTTTTTCTTTCTTATTGTTGTTGAAATATATTTTTTGAATAACGGTTAAGACTATCTAGAAGAGAAAGATTATAAATGAAACATATATGAAAACGTAAAAGAAGAAAAGTCAGTTTTAGCTTCTTTGTTAACAATATTGGAGTAATTCTACTGTTGGTATTATGTTAGCATGACAAATGTTTTAATACACTGACTTTAAATCCTGCTGTGTTTCCTTTTAATTTACATTGACTCGTGTCATGCTGAATATTTTCATGTACTACTATACTCGCCAATTTATATCCTGTTAATCAGCTATGAACATGTACAATGAATTAGCAAGCAGAGCAAAAAAAAACACATTGTGACTCCTGATCAGATGGCTTTGTCAAAGCTCAGATCTGGGTCTTCAATTTTTTTCCAAAAAAGATAAATCTGGTTCAGCAGGACATGGGTTAGTATCATTTTTATCTATTAAATAGATTTCATCTTTATATGGTCTAGGAAAACCTGTATTTCTCACATATAGAGAATATTGGAAGTATGGAAAACAAGAGGTGAGTCAGTCTTAATCATTTAGACTTCTGATTCATGCAGAATATTTTCAAAGCAATTGATCACATTCTTCAATGCTCAGGCACATGCTGGTTTAGGCATTTGCTGTCCTTCCTTTTAAGCTATTAATGTCAGGAGTCACGTGCATGTAACGCAGGGCCGCATAGCGCAGTCGGTAACATGTCTGGCTACAGATGCGTGTCTGACTGCAGATTCAGGGGTCGCGAGTTCGATCCCAGTCAGGTCCCATACTTTCGTGGAGATTGATCATGAAATGATTTCTACGGTCATTCTCCTCCCTTCCGCTGATTCATTCAAGAAGGGTTATTGTCAGTTACAAGCGAAAGTATGTGCACGAATTACTGGTTAACCGCTTGTTCAAGCCTGCCCAGGAAAAGGTGTGGTTAGGTGAACTGACTGTCCCGCAATGACCATAGCTGAGACTTGGGACATAAAGCAACAAAACAAACAAACAAACGTGCATGTAACATCATGGTAATTGTACATATTCAAGAAAAATCACCTAGGTGGAAATAAGGTTTTTCCAACCATAAGGGACTGCCTTTAAGGGAAAGAATTCGCTCCCTCTTGGAGGAAATTCTTTCCTTTAAGAGAAGTCCCATTAATGAAAAGGTACATAATCGATTATAATCACTGCATGTTTCAGCAGTCTCCCTTTAATGTGCGTAACTATGTCAACGCTCTGCCTACGCCCATGCTGTATTCTCATCAAGGTCTGCAATGTTTGCTGAGATAAGAACAACAATGGGGGACAGATATAATGCAGTTTGAATAATCTGACCTGCGATACTAGAATGACAGCTTGGCCACATGGTCAGATACTTGTGACATCATACTAAAATTACAGCCTCATGGTCATGTACACATCATACTAAAATGACAAATGCAGAAAAAGACCAAACTAAAATGACAGACACATGGTCAGATACACACTGCCACATGATCAGATACATTCCCATACTAATTGAAAGATTGTTGATGGGACATAAAGAATCAAATAAAACAAACACACCATACTAAAATGACAGTCACATGGTCAGCTACAGACCATTCTAAAATGACAGTCATGTGTTCAGATATACACCATACTAAAATGACAGTCACAATTTCAGATTAATACCATACTAAAAAGACAGTCACATGGTCAGATGTACACCATAATAAATGACAGTCACACAATCAGATATACATTATACTAAAATGCAGTCACATGGTCAGATACACACCATACTAAAATGACAGTCACATGGTCAGATATACACCATACTAAAATGACAGTCACATGGTCAGATATACACCATACTAAAATGACAGCCACATGGTCAGATATACACCATACTAAAATGACAGTCACATGGTCAGATATACACCATACTAAAATGACAGTCACATGGTCAGATATACACCATACTAAAATGACAGTCACATGGTCAGATATACACCATACTAAATGACAGTCACATGGTCAGATATACACCATACTAAAATGACAGTCACATGGTCAGATATACACCATACTAAATGACAGTCACATGGTCAGATATACACCATACTAAATGACAGTCACATGGTCAGATATACACCATACTAAAATGACAGTCACATGGTCAGATACGCACCATACTAAATGACAGTCACATGGTCAGATATACACCATACTTAAATGACAGTCACATGGTCAGATATACACCATACAAAAATGACAGTCACATGGACAGATATACACCATACTAAATGACAGTCACATGGTCAGATATACACCATACTAAAATGACAGTCACATGGTCAGATATACACCATACTAAAATGACAGTCACATGGTCAGATATACACCATACTAAAATGACAGTCACATGGTCGGAAATACACCATACTAAAATGACAGTCACATGGTCAGATATACACCATACTAAATGACAGTCACATGGTCAGATATACACCATACTAAAATGACAGTCACATGGTCAGATATACACCATACTAAAATGACAGTCACATGGTCAGATATACACCATACTAAATGACAGTCACATGGTCAGATATACACCATACTAAAATGACAGTCACATGGTCAGATATACACCATACTAAAATGACAGTTACATGGTCAGATATACACCATACTAAAATGACAGTCACATGGTCAGATATACATCATACTAAATGACAGTCACATGGTCAGATATACATCATACTAAATGACAGTCACATGGTCAGATACACACCATACTGAAATGATAAGTCACATGGTCAGATATACACCATACTAAAATGACAGTCACATGGTCAGATATACATCATACTAAATGACAGTCACATGGTCAGATATACACCATACTGAAATGATAAGTCACATGGTCATATAATCACCATGCTAATATGACAGCCACATGGTCAGATACACATCATACTAAGATAACAGTCATAATTATGGTCTGAAACACATCATTCTCAAATGACAGTCACATTGTCATATACAGACCATACTAAAATGAGTCATGTGTTCTGATATACACCATACTAAAATGACAGTAACAATTTCAGATTTACTCGGTACTAAAATAACAGTCACATGGTCAGATACACACCATACTAAAATGATAGTCACATGGTCAGATACACACCATACTAAAACGATAAGTCATATGGTCATATAATCACCATTGTCAGATATACATTATCCTCAAATATAGTCACATGGTCTGATAAACATCATACTAAATTGACAGCCACATGGGCAGATACACATCATACTGAAAGGATCGCCTCATCAGTAGAGACACATCATATTATATGACAGCCACATGGTCAGATACAACCCATACTGAAGTATCAGTTATTTTGTCAGATACAGACCATCTTAAGATGACAGTCACTTGGTAATATTCAAAGTTCAAACCATGCTAAAATGACAGCCACATTGTCAGATACAGACCATACTAAAACGATAGTCACATGATACACATCATACTTAAATGTCTTTCACATGGTCAGATACAATTCATACTAAAATGACAACCATAAGCTCAGATACAATTCATACTAAAATGACAACCATAAGCTCAGATACAATTCATACTAAAATGACAGTCACATGGCTTAGGACTAAGGTTCACACCGTACTGAAATGTCAGTCATAAATGGTCAGATGCAGACCATACTTAAATGACAGCAACATGGTCAGATATAGACCATACTTAAATGACAGCAACATGGTCAGATATAGACCAGACTTAAATGGCAGACACATGTTCATATACAGACACTATTAAAATGACCTTCACATGATCAGATATACACCATTCAAAAGTGGCAATCAATGGTTAGATCAAACCAGACTAAAATGACAGTCAAATGATAAGATACAAACCACATTCAAATGAAACACATGGTCAGGCATTGGCCATGCTAAAACGACAGCCACATGGTCAGACATGCGCCAGGCCAAAATGACAGCCACATGGTTGTATACACATCATACTAAAATGACAGCCACATGGTTTAATACACATACTAAAATGACAGCCACATCAGGTCAGGTATTACACCATACTAAAATGACAGCCACATGGTCAGACATGTGCCATGCTAAAATGACAGCCACATCAGGTCAGGTATTACACCATACTAAAACGACAGCCACATGGTCAGACATGCGCCAGGCCAAAATGACAGCCACATGGTTGTATACACATCATACTAAAATGACAGCCACATGGTTTAATACACATACTAAAATGACAGCCACATCAGGTCAGGTATTACACCATACTAAAATGACAGCCACATGGTCAGACATGTGCCATGCTAAAATGACAGCCATGTGGTCAGATACACATCATATTAAAATGACATCCACATGGTCAGATACACATCATGTCATGATCATACTTAAATGACAGTCACATGGTCAGATAACACACTATACTAAAAATACTGTTACATGGTCAGATACAGACCATACTAACTTGTGGGATTGCAGTGGCTCAGTGGTAGAGTGCTTGACTCCAGAACGAGGGGCTGTGGGTACGAGTCTCACCTGCGTCACTGCCTTGTGGTCCTTGAGCATTTACCCTAGCTTTGTACTGGTTCAACCCAGGAAGACCCATTTCTTTTTAACTGAAAGATTGTTGATGGGACGTAAAGAATCAAATCAAACAAACAAAACCATACTTAATTGACAGCCACATTGTCTGATACACAATAGTAAAATGACAGCCACATGATCAGATATACATGTACACATCTTACAAAAATAACAGTCACATGGTCAGATAAAATACTAAAAATACAGTAACATGGTCAGATACAGGCCATACTTAATTAACAGTCACATGGCCAGTTACATACAATACTAAAATGACAGTCACATGGTCAGATAAACATTTTACTTAAAATACAGTCACATGCTCAGATACAGACCATACTGAATTGACAACCACATGAACGGATACACATCTTACTAAAGTGACAGACACAGGGTCAGAAACACATCATACTAAAATGACAATCACATGTTCAGATACAGACCATATTAAAAGTGATCAGAAAAAACACTATACTAAAAAGACTGCCACATTGTCAGAAATATATCTTGTATGTATGACTTGTGTTGGAGATCTCTTTTCCTATGTACTTCTATACATAAGTCATCAATATTTTATGCTTTATTGATTAATTGGTTTAGTTTCTTTTATTGGCCAAAGGTGAATAAAATGTTGTTTGTTTGTTATTGAGTGGTCTCGAGGTAGGTCAGGTGAATCAGATTTCATGATATGATGAGATTGAATGCTCACCTGCTGGACACAGGCCTCGAGGTTAATACAACTTTTTCATGCTCAACTCAACTGAGCATGAGTTTTATCCTGCTCATAAATGTTAAAATGCCAACAGTAATTACATGTATTGTTGGCATTTTAAACTTTAGTAACAGGATGAATGCATGATCTCGAGAGTTTAAAGTAAGAAAAAAATTGTCTGCTGATTTTTTTTAATCAAAGTTAAAGTTTTCAAAAAAAAATTAAGGAATGTCTGTTTTTTTTTTGTTTCAAAATTAATATTTTCAAAAAAATATTGTAAGGAATAATATCAGCATGTTAAATTATTTTGATCAACTTTTATCCTGGCCGGACACTCAGATGTATCCACTTTCTTACTCTTCACATTCATGCAATATAAAACTGGGGCAAGAATTCATGCTCGATTCAACAACTGCACTGTTGTCACTCAACACACATTTTATTATATAGCAGCAGTGGATTTACCTATTATGGTTGAGTTTCGTTGGAAAGTTAAAGTTAATCATGAGCCTGAATATTCAGTCCATGCGGGTATCCAGAAAGTTTTGTCAGAGGGGGTCCAACTTTGATTTTTTTTTTGTTGATGAGGGGAGGGAAGATCCTGGAATACCACTTTAAGCAGCCATCACCAATGGAGATTCGCTGGCATAGCATTGAATGCTGACTTGGTAGCTTTGTGATTTTAGGGGATTTGAACCAATATTGCTAGGAAACCCTATATTTTGTGATTTTTCAGGGGGGGAGGGTGTCCAGTCCCCCCCAGTCCCCCCACCCCACCCCCCCCCCCCCCACCCCCCTCTGGATCCGCCCATGCTGTCACATGGTGTGTGCTGAACAATTGGTTGATGTCTTTGCCCACCACTCTACATTGGGCATATAAACATCAGCCTCTGGCCCACTATCTTCTGATTGCATGAAATGTCTTTGGGGGTTGAACCAGTACTATATGAAGTGAGCTGAATTATTGACAACACAGAGCCTCCGATGAGACTCAAATCAGCAACCCCCTGATCTTAGACCAAGCATTCTACATTTAATTAAGCTACATGTACTGCTTTCCTCAAGATTTTATCATCAGCTGATCTTTCTTTAAATGTTTTTTAAAAAAATTATTTCAGGAAACATCAGAGTGTCAAACAGTTTGGATCCAGATCGATTTCAGGAGCTACATTTTAAAAAGGTTATCTGCAGTCAACTCTAGCAGGAAAAGCGGTAAAAATTATTTGGGGAATTTTGAAGGAGACAGCAATTATGCTTTCATTCAATGTAAGGATGTCAGATTAGGTAGTTTACAGTAAAACCAATCTGAAGCGGTCACTAAAAAAGTACTTTGAAGACTGACAATCGCTTAATGCATGTCAAAAGTATTGCATTCTGCAATACTTTTGACCTGCATAAAGCTACCACTTGTCTTTAAGACCTTTGTTTTGTCTATTTTTGAGTGGCCACTGGTTTCATTGTAATAACATAATCTTCTTAATATTCTAAATGCCGTTTTCATATGGTCCACTGTGATACATAGGCACAGTTTTATCTATGAACAAGAAACACTGAGATTAGTTTATTCTGGCCTTTGAGGTAAAACAATCTAATTACACTTTTATCTATTAGTAATTTAGTAGCATATATGTACAAGGAAAAACAAGAGAAAAAAAATCAGTTGATGAGGACCGCAAATGTCTAAAATATGATCAGCTTTGGATTTTTAATGGTATTGTATCTAGTGAAACAAGTTGTAGTTAACTTTTATCTGATTATCTAAGTAAATTGTTAGATTAACCATGACCACCACCACACTGAACAGGGATATCTTGATTTGAAAACAGTGTAGATCCAGATCAGCTAGCTCCTGAGAAGCCAGCTGATCAGGATCCACACTGTTATCTTATCTGCTTATAATTGGAATCCTAAAAGTTTAATTGGTAATTAATTGGAGAGGTCAGGGTAGGTACATGAAATTATAAGTATGGTAAGGGTTGATTATGGTCATTGTTACTTGCCTTGAAGGGCCATTTTTATGCATCACGGCACATGACTACTCCAGTCATAACCCTGGATGAGGGTAGGACAAATTTGCTCTTCTTTCTTTATACTCTGAAGAAAACAAATATTGTGGGTACCTATTAGAACGGTCTCATTGAGACTTTTTACATTGCGTATCACAATAAATGTTTCACATGGAGTATGAAGAGAAATGTCTTTATTTTTGTTGAGAAGTAACTTGTCTATAGGCAATATAAAAATTGTACTTTACACACTATTTTGTTATCTTAATTGCTGTTGTACATACATTGTTTAGTAAGTGAAGTGAAGACTGTGGCCAGGACTTAATTATTGTGTAGTTTTCATTTTCAAAGAAAGCAGGATAATATTTTCATTTGTTGTGAATGAACTCTTAGCGGGAATATAAATTTGTGAGGTATAACAATAGTGAAGTAAACCTATACTTTTCAAATGGACATGGACAGTGGTTTTATTGCAGGGTCACAGGTTTAAATGTTTGTTATTTTTGAATAGAGTTAGGTTCAATAAACTCTAGCCGCGTTCTCAAGGCTAATATTCCCTGAAAAAATAGGGGTACTTGAGAAACCTAGAATTAACTCTTTGCATGATGGGAAATTTTGCATGCTTATCTGCCATCTGCTTTTTTTCAAAATCAAATTTAAAAAATAAACTTTTAAAGGAATATCATGCAATAGTGTGTCAAAAAGTTAAGGTCCAGGTTTAGGTCCAGATCCTGTTCTTGGTCCAAACTGTTTGCAATGACACCACCGAAGCACATTAGCTATCACTGTTATCAAGAAATAAAAGCAGGTCATTGCAGCAGCTTTGACAGATTAGCAAACAGCAAGTAGCTTATGAGTTAATGTGCTCTTGCAAACAGTGAATTTTCCTGAACAACAGTTGTCAGGGTCTACATATGTATTGAAGAACATGTCCTGAAGATTGTTATGACCTACGTTCCTCCCTCTCCTGTTAACCTGCAGCACCTGAGATGTGAGCATTAGCTTAGGTGGAAGCCGAAAAAGTTACGCACATCAAAGGGAGACTACTGGATCAAGTAGTGGTTCTCTTCAATTGCCTCCCTTTTCGAAATGGGAACTTCTTTTTTAAGGAAAGAATTTGCGGTCAAAGGAAGCAAATTCTTTCCTTTAAGAGCAGTTTAAATACTTATGGTATGGAAAAATCACTTTAACCTAATTAGGTGAACTCCCTTGAATGTTACTATTTTTATTATGCACATGCGTAACTGGGTTATGGGAGCTACGCCAATAGTGAGCATGTATTTTCAATTAGTCCCAGAGGAAAACAGTGTTGATCCTGATCAGATGGCTTTTTCATGTATAAATGGCTAAAAATATGGCCATTTGAGGCTATTTGACCTTGACCATCTTTTGAAAATAAATAAATAATAGTAACAAGCTTATAATTGGCCATTACTTTCAAGCTTCTAAATTTCACATGAGAATACCTTGTTGTAAGACATTTTTAAACATAAGTGACCCTGACCTTCTTTTAAAATAACAATATTATAACATTTAGTTACCTTTATTATGGCTATAACTTTGAAAACCTATATCTACGACACTGACTTTGACCTTTTTTTTTAAATAGATGAATAATAGTGAGTGACCAGCTTTAAGATTGTATGGCCATTACTCATGAACAACTGGACCTTCACAAGTGTTTTCTTTATGGGAGGACCTTTACAAACATACTTAAATATATACCTTGACTTTTGACATAGTTTTGAAAATAAATGTTCAATATAGCTATACTGTGAATGGCATTATACTCTGCAAGCTCTGGGGCCTTTCATATTTCACAAACATGATCGCTTTTGTACATTACAGCTCGTAAATCCTGCATATACTTTAAAAAAGAATAAAATATATGTGTGTTAATGTGCTACATTTTAAGTGGATTGGTCATTTAAATCTTCCCTTACAGAAATATTTGGTCTCTGGCTCATATCTGCGGCACTAGAGCTGCAATATTGCGGCTCTAGAGCCGCTACTACTTGCGGCTCTTGAGCTGCAAAAAAGTATTTCGTATGCAAATTAGTTTTCCGGCTCTAAGTTGTGGCATTGTTGTGGCTAGTAGGCGTGGCTTAATTGGTTGCAGGTAGTAGTTGTGACTTTATAGCGGCAATAAAGCCGGAAGCTGTGTTGTGGCTATAAAGCGGCAATAAAGCCAGAAACTGTGTTTACACTTATGCATACATATTTTGTGTATTGATGGAGGAATCAAGCTAATCTTTACAATACATCTTTTTAACAGCTTTTTTTCCTATTTTTATTGGCAATCCTATTTTTAAAAGGAATAAGCATACTTTCCTACTGGAAAGCGGAGCCCAACTGCTTCAACATTGCTGTACATATAGCATATATCTATTTAAGAACTTACAAATTAAATGGTATAAAATTAAGTAAAGTACTATATACACAATTATTGCTAAATATCTTATGGACAGCTTCCAGTCTAACTTCTTGAGGTGGCTCTATATAAATATGTAGTTGAATAAAAATTATTGCATGCTGAATACCCTTGTGAAAAATAGTGGGTGGGGTGCCTGATAAAGAAAACAAAGAGTATATTAATTTTTTAGCTCTCTCAGATTATATCAGTGACAAATTATTATAATACAAACTTACTTTTCATTCTAAAAATGTGCAGTAGTCATTTGTGATCGCAATTAAAGCACATATTTATCCTTTTTATTTAGAATTCCAGAATTCCAAATGGCTTCCATTATATGTTATCATCTCTTTCCCTCCAAAACTTTATGTTACACACAGTGGTCACATGATTTCAAGTTCTTGCTTGCTTCTGGCAAGAAGAGCTGCTAGTGGCTGTATGTTTTTATCTCAATATTATAACTTTTGAGTTGTGGCTAGTGTCTGGCAATAAGTTTGTCCTATAATATTAATATTTGAGTTGTGGCAAGCTTCCGGCTCATAGAGCCGCTAGCCGCTCTATTAGCCAGTAGCAGCGAGTACTTGCGGCTCTAGAGCTGCAATATAGCTGCTAGCCGCTACAATTGGCTTTCTTCTGGCTAATACTTGTGACTCTAAAATTTTATTGCGGCTCTAGAGCCGCAATACTGCAGCTCTAGTGCCGCTACATTTTCATTTCCGTAAGGGTTATGACTCTCTTTGGTGAAAATCTATATTGAGGGCTCCTGAAAAGAGGAGCTTTCTTTGTATTGTTTGTACTTAGAATTTATCATTCAAAACTCATAGTGCGTATTCCCAATTGAGGGAGAAGGTTATATTGATTATTTACAATAAATAAATATACATATTCAATATATATCTTAATTGGTTTTACTTTTCACAACTTCACTTAACCAGAGCTAGGTCATGTTTTTAGCCATTGAACAAAATGCTTTGACTTGTTTGTACTTTACATTTTGAGCTGTTTATCATATTTACATAGCTATTTCAAGTGAATTGACATAATATAGATCCATTTTAGTCAGCTCTTTAAATTTTAAAATTTATGGAAGTGAACACAATTGCCAGTGGTGTGATAATATACAATAAGAAAAGCAAAAACAGGTAAAATTATTTCTCAACATTTTTCATAGAAGTATAGCCTCCAGGCTGAATTTAGTGCTGACCAATTTCTGAAATTAATTCATCTGGGCTATCAATAAATAATGTTCTGAAGAAAAGCAAGCAAATAGTTGTAGTCTCTGATCAGACTACTCTTCTAGGAGTAGGTGGATCTGAGACTATTTGTTTACACATTTTTTTCCTGTCTTAACTGAGTAATTTGGTGAAGGCACCCAAAGATCATCATATCATATTAGGGTTTGTTGTGTGCTGCAGGTGTATAATATCCATAAAGAGTTGAAAGAAGATTAACCTTAATTACTTTATTAACTAGACTTCAGTCGACGGTTACAATTACAAATGTCTGCATTTTTTCTCTAACCAAGAGAAGCATAAATAAGAAAAATGTATTACTTGACCTTTGACCTTGGGGTTTAAGATCACACGAAACATTGCCCACTGCCCTCGTGTGATCTATGCATCTTCAAAGTTTGAAGTTGCTACGTCTAACTGTTTAGGGGGAGATGCAGTTACAAGAAAAAACATCATTTGACCTTTGATCTTGGGGTCAAGGTCATACATAACATTGACCAGATGTGGCCTTTGCAACTGCAAAGGTTGAAGTTGCTACGCCCAGTGGTTTTGGAGGAGATGTAATTACAAGAAATGTGACATTTACAAGAGTCTTTGACCTTATGTTAATAAAGACATGTATTGGAAGCATTGAAATAAAAGTTTCTAAAGTATCTAGACTTTAAGCATCCAGACAAGTTTAAACTTAAGAGGGATCAAATTTCAATTTTGAGATGCACTTTATTTCTCTTAACTTTGCTGAAATGACCAAACGAAAGTCTCTTTATTGTCATTCTCAGAATACATATCCGACACCATTTGTCACTAAGACGTAAAATAATCACTTCAAATGCAAATGTCTCTGAAAGTCTTGGTTTGGAACATTCCACTTTAGTCTATTTATGAAATGTTTTCCTCTCAATGCACTGAAGATCCCATAGAAAAAGTAAAGTGGTGCTCTATTATGCAATTGATCACTTGAGTCAAACCAATTGAGCCGCATCATGAGATTTCGAACAATGCGGTGTGTGCGACCAGCAAAGACTCAGACCAGACTGCGCATACGTGCAATCTGATCGGAGCCTTTGCTAGTTGCTTGAATGTTCTATGATTGTTCAACTACTGACCAAACATCATTTGGAGTTTCTAAGCTTAGAAGGAGGGTGTACAGACTCGTCTGAGTCTACACTTGTCAAAATGCCACATTGTTGGAAATCACATGTCGCTGCTCAATTAGCAGACTTGGAGGTAGAAAGCAGCATACTGTTTAAGCATTGGAGTGCTTGGGTGTTGAATGTCCTTGGAGTTTTGCACTTTCAATTTATAATTCATAATATATTAGTCAGGATCTGTTCCTGTTTCCCTCATAGGCAAATTAACAAAAAATCAGGGTAAAATTGTGCACCTTTTCTACACATCAGTTTCAACATTTGAGCCGCGGCATGTGATTTCCAACAATGTGGCATTTTGACAAGTGTAGATTCAGAAGAGCCTGTGCAGCCTCCTTTTAAGCTTATAAACTCCAAATGCTGTTTGGTCAGTAGCTTAACAGTCATAAAATATTCAAGCAACTAGCAAAGGCTCTGATCAGACTGCGCGTATGTGCAGGCTGATCTGAGGCTTTGCTGGTCGCACATACCACATTGTTGGAAATCTCATGTTGCAGCTCATTTATGTTTAGGTTGCTCAAAAGAACTGTACGTCTCGTGGAGATGATTCTTTTGAGTATCTACATTATATGTTTTGGTTGAGAAATAGGATTTCTTTCTTTTAACTATGAGGGCTGTTCAAATATGAATGCAAGTAGCTTCATAACTTTCTTCAAATATATGCTACAACAAAATAGTAAACATTTCTATAAAGGACTATATGTCACCTTTAAATTGACACCAGACTTAAAGAAAAACAAAGTATACTTATTGAGTTATAGCCCTTTGAATGAGGGTCACGTTAGTATACTAACAAACTCAATACTTCGAACATATACCAGTGATATGGACGATCTTTTAATTCTCTGATAAACAGGTGAAATTTCTTTAAAATTTTAAGGAAGTATCCCCATATTCTTATATAATGATTCTGTGAAAGTTGCGAAAATCTGACATGCTTATGTAAAATTACAACGAATTGTTTTCACTAAAGTCTCCTTATGTTTGCAAATAAGTGGTAAACAAAACACCACCTTTCAGTTTTCAGTTAAGCTTATCTCTAACAAAATGCACGAAGCAACATTTTAACTGGTTTTAACTTGAAAACAATATGTTGATTGCTCATACTGAGTTGTTGCTACAAATTATTGATGGATAGTGGGTACTTTTTAAACGCCGAAAAAACATTTTATTAGGTCAAAAATGCCTTAAGTGAAGGGGTTATAGAATTTATACTTAATTTTTTAACATAAAATTGCGTCTTTATTCTAAATTTGAATGTAAACTTCAAGTTTGACCACTATAGGCATTATTTACAATAAAATTACTCACCTGGTCTTGAGGACTAGACAGATTGAACATATATTAATTAATCCAAACAAGTCGTTAAGAAGCAGAAAAATGCTTGAAAAATGATATAAAATGTGATTACTCTGTAAATAGAGGACAGCACATTTTTAAAACTCCCTTATAACATATTTAGCATGTTTTCAGCAAAACGCAAATAAAACGACACAGCGATGTTCATTATTACATCACCAGTAGATAACTCAAAATGACGTTTATCATAAAATTAGTGACGTCACAAACGTGCCTGTTTACTCGAGTTTGAAACAGGATTGTATAATTTTTAGCTCACCTGAGCCAAAGGCTCATGGGTGAGCTAATAGTTTACCAGTGACTCCGGCGTCCGTTGTTCGTCCGTCCGTCTGTCAACATTTTCAAACATCTCCTCTGAAACCACTGGGCCAATTTAACTCAAATTTCATATGGAGATTCCTTAGGATGCGGGAACAAAAGTTTGTTCAAATGGTCTTGGTCACATCATGACATGACCAAGATGGCCGCCACGCCCATATATGGTAAAAAAACCTTTAAAAATCTTCTTCTCCAGAACCAGAAGGCAGATGACCTTGGGACTTAGTATGTAGCATTGGGGATGTGGGGCCTACCAAATTTGTTCAAATAATGATCCTAGGTTGACCTTGACCTGCTTAACCTTGTCTCCTAATGCATTTAAATGGATTTTTTTTGAAAAGTTGATTTTTTTTGAAAACTGTGGAAGCCTTAGTCATTATTCTCACTTGATATGTTTTACCTAATGAGGCAATGTCAATAAATAAGTTCCAAAGATCAAGGTTGACCTTTGACCTTTCAGCTTAGGTTGCTCATATTCGGGTCCCATCAACATATTAAAACATAGTTTTCTCACAAACCAATGGCCCAATTGAACACAAATTTCATGTGAAGACTCCTTATGATAAATTAGCCAATATATATACAAAATATATAGGTCACATGGCAAAGATGACCGCCACGCCCATATATGGTAAAAACCCTTTAAAAATCTTCTTCTTAAGAACCAGAAGGCCGGTGACCTTGAGACTTGGTATGTAGCATTGGGGATGTGGGGCCTACCAAGTTTGTTCAAATGATGATCCCAATATAACCTTGACCTATTTAACATCAAGGTCAAATTTGCTTCCTAATGCATTTAAATGGGAATTTTTTTTTAAAGTTGATTTTTTGAATACTGTTGAAGCCAAAGTCATAATTCTCACTTGATATGTTCAATCTAGCGTCTATAAATAAGTTTAAAAGGTCAAGGTTGACCTTTGACCTTTCAGCCAAGGTCGCTCATATTGGAGTCCCATCAACATATTAAAACAAAGTTTTCTCAGAAACCACTTGGCCAATTAAAATCAAATTTCATATGACAACTCCTTATGATTGGTTAGCCAAAATTTATACAAATTGTAATGGTTACATGACTAAGATGGCCACCACGCCCATATATGGTAAAAACTCTTTAAATATCTTCTTCTATGGAACCAAAAGGCCATTGGCTTTGGGAGTTGGTATGTACATTTGGGGATGTGGGCCCTACCAGGTTTGCACAAATTATGAGTCTGGGTTGACCTTGACCTATTTTATGGCAAGGCCAAATTTGATTCCTAATGCATTTATATGGGGAAAATCATAAAATGTTCATTTTTCTATTACTGTTTAAGCCGAAATCATAGTACTTTTGAGAAACGTTAAACCTAATGAGACATTGGTTTTATATTAAGTACCAAATGCTAAGCTGACCAGTGACCTTTTACCCAAGGCCACTCATTTGGGCTGCTACACACCTATCTAAACATCTTATTCTCAGGAATCACTTGGCTGTTTGATGGATTATCATTAGATTGTTTAGGTCACTCGACTAAAATTGCTGCAACCCCCATATATGGTTAAACAAAATTTGTTTCATTATAAGCTGTAGATGACCTGGACCTATTTTAACATTATTAAGGAGATCAGGTGAGCGCCTCATGACCTTCAGGTCCTCTAGTTTTCTGCAAGCAACTTTTGGATTGTTACTTAAACTAGCAGCTAAACTTTGGTGCCATTACGTCTAAAACTTCCAAAGATTGACACTATATCCGCACATGTACCAAAACGTGCATTGCAATTTGCTTCAGAAAAGATTCAGTATACAGCAATGACCTTTATATAATGGTCTGTAATTCGATAAATATAGTGAGTGTTTCTTTATGTTTGGTGCCATTTTAAAGGCGACAAATAGTTCTTTCCAGAAAGGTATGACATTTTGTCATAGCATAGATGTGAAGAAAGTTATGAAGCTACTTGCATTCATATTTGAACAGTCCTCGTACACAGTCTAATCCCGAGGCCAGGTGTTCCATATATGGAATCTGATATGCTCATTTAATATACAGTAGTTCGAGTTGTTTACATTGTAAGAGTAAAAAATAACTTTATATTCAAGGTCATGATCTGTCATTATAATAATAATACACAATGAGGCAGGCCAGGAGAAAGCAGGTCTTATGGACAAATATGACACTCTTAATATATTAATCTAGAAAATTTTGATTTAGCAAGTAGTTATACAATATTTCCACTAGATATATCAGAAGACTGAGAATGCCAATTCTGATTTGGATAATTATTGTTTATATATTCATTTGCACACCCCAAATTCCCAGTCTAATTGTGCTTCAGATTACTCTTATCTTTTTTCGGCTGTTACTAGTGACTTTAATCATTACTAACCATTTTGTCAAAAAAAAACTACTTTTACAGGCCCCCAGATAAGAGTGCACAACTGAAAATTATTTTCTTATTTCTCAACCAAAACATGTGTTGTGGGTACTCAAAAGAACTGTCTCAATAAGAAAGTTCTTTAGAGCACCCAAAACACATGTCTAATATAGTAAAATTATACCAGATGCCCTTTTTGCCTGATTATAACCCGATGCATTCAGGTAAAACGGACAATGTATTGGCTTGATCTCTACCTGCTAGTGTCATCTCTTATTATTTGCCTTTACAAACAGTTTGGACCTAGATAAGGCCCGACAAAAATTCATGGTCTGATCTGGATCTGAAAGCTGTTAATTGACACTGATGGTATTCCTGAAAAAAAAATTTTGGAACAAGTTAGCAGGTTAAAAAAAAAATTAATGAAAAATTTCATAGTATGCAAAGAGTGACAAAAATGTAATTGAGTTTTGCTTTACATCAATTTTTTTCAAAATATATAGGATGACAAATAAAAAAAATGTTATATATACTTTAAGGGTTGATGATTTTATAACTAACATATGTATATGAGCCACCAAAAAGAGGTAACATTAGGAATATTAATATCCATTGTCTTGGTGAATATTTTTCTGTACTACACTCCTTCCCAATTTTATCTTGTTCACCGACATCATTTCAGTTGTAAGCATGCTCTGGCAAACAGTGTTGATCATATGACTTTGTCAGAATTTAAGCCTGCTGATCTGGATCTACAGTGTTTTCATAAAAGGATAAATCCATGTTTAGCAGGTCAAGGGTTAATTGATAAGCATTGTGTGTATTAATCCAGATCATCAGATGGAAGATTCCATTTTCGAAAATAAGCATTTTAAAGATTTTTTTTTTAATTTGCAGTGGCGGGCCATACTCTACAACTATTGTAGTAAATGGACATGCAGATCAGAATGGTAAACATGCAGTATCACTAGAACCCAAGGGGGAAGACTCCTCAGAAATTCTTCTAACACCGACAGAAGCTGCCGCAGCAGGGGATATAACCTTGACCTTTGATAATTACGATCATGGGAAGACTGTAGAAATCCGGGAACAAGCCACTTTGATAGACAGCGAAACCATGGGCAACAAGAGTTCTTCTGTTGATGTGACCCCTGTGTCCCTTACAGCAATAGGAGAGGTGGGATCTGTTCAAAAAGGAGCCAAAAAAGGTGAGACCACCGGAGTTCAACTTTTTGGGGATAACAGTATTCAAAGTTTTAAATTTCAGGAGATTTATGGCTGGATTTAGTTTTATGGTGAGCCATTAAAAAAAAGCTTTCTGAATGTATATCCATCGCTATATATCCAACCATATACCTCCTCAAATGAAAATTTTTTGGAGCGCAGTGGCTCAGTGGAAGAGTGCTTGACTCAATCGAGGGGCCGAGGTTCGAGCATCACCGGTGTCACTGCATTGTGTCATTGAGCAAGACACATTAATCCTAGCTTAGTACTGATTCAACCCAGGAAGACCTGCCCCTACATAACTGAAAGATTGTTGATGGGACGTAAAGAATCAAATCAAACAAAACAAATGAAAATTTTGAATATGGTTACCCCCATCCTAATGCAGTTGTTATATTTTCTCTTCAAAAAGACAGTGAAAATATAATAAGTTGCATCTACAGCCAACTACTGCCAGTTGCGTAAAACCACTTGTCAGCCAATAAAAAGCAATGTTATATAATAAGGTCTTGTTTTGGTCAATGTATCGCAAGATATACTGTCACAAATTTATTATAATACCCAATCAGACCTCATGTTATGTTTGAAAGTGCATTAGAATTTGTGACCATTTGATGTCTGTCTGTTTATCTGTCAACAATTATTGCTTCAAACATTACAGTGCTCCAGATAATTTTGACTACCATCAGTATGGGTACTGGTCCAAATGTAACATGATCTGTACCAGTTATTTTCAGTCTGTACATGTATTAATATATATACTAAGCCACTTATCTTTGGCAGTCATCAACTGGTCTAGGTAGGGCAGTCAGAAACCAGTGAAGAACCATATTTTTGTTCCGTAATGTGTATAGTGTAGCAGCCAAAGCTCTAAAGAGAACGTGTGAATGCCCGGGCTTGCCCTTTGCATTTTTTCCTAGCTTATACAAATCTCAGGAATTGACTCATATACAGTAAAACTTGTCTTAAGCGGTCACTCAAAAATAAGCAAATCAAAGGTCCTAAAGACAAATGGTAGCTTAATGAAGGTCGAAAGTATTGCAGAATGCTCTCTTGGAGCATTCTGCAATACTTTTGACCTGCATTAAGCGATAATCGGTCTTGAAAACCAATTTTGGTCTTCTTTTTGAGTGGCCACTTAGGACAGGTTTTACTGTATGCCTAACTTAGTAAAACTGTTTCAGATTTGGATGATTTATATCCTGCTACAAGTTACTGGACAACAAAGCGTGATGGTCATGTAAAACTGAGATTGTCAGACACTGGCTATGGAGCTGTTAAACCAACCACTATGATTACTATGATGAACAAGACAGTGGAGAGATCTCCGAATGCTATTGCCATGGGTTAGTAACTATGACATAGGCACAGGTTTAGATAAACAATGTTTTTCAGCTTAAAACTGTTAAAATTTTCTTACCATTTCAGTGAGAGGGTTCTCGATCTCAACTCAACTGAACATGAAATTTATAATGCTAACAAACATTTTTACATTTATTACCATCATAAATACATCTGACAACTTAAAAGCCAGAAAAGTCTTTATTTTTCAGTATTTTAGCTTTCAACTGCGAATGAAATTTATCATGCTTATAAACATTTTAACATTTCTTAGCACGATAAATACAACATCTGACAATTTGAAATCAAGAAAAGTATTTCAGGTTTTTATGAGCACAGTTGAGTTTAAAAAAAGTCTAATAATCTCTAGACCAGGTGTCCTATTTCTGGCACATGTAGTTAGCAAAGACTCAGATCAGAGGCTGCATTTTTCAGTGTCCAGGCCTCTAGATGCGTAATCAAATAATAATTTTCTCATTTCTTAACCAAAACATATGTTATGGGTACTCAAAAAAACTGTCTCAATGAGACGTTTTTTTGAGCACCCAAAACAAATGCTAGAATTGAATGGTAAGAAAATAATGACAGTTTTATTCTGAAAATGTTTGCCTAATAATCTGGACCTATGGTGTCTAATCTAAGTCCCCAAGGTTTACCTTCTGGAAAATCAATTTAGAATGACATAGATAATGTTAGATATACGTTTCATTTTTACTGAGTCTCTGGGATCCAGGGCATCAACAAAACTTTAGTCCCATGCAAGTTTTACTGTGTACCCGGCAAACTTCCCAACTGACGAAGTTTTTTTGTCACGTTAAACATTTCAAAATCATTTGGGTAAAACTATCATTTAACTTTAATCTGAAACTTAAATTTAAAAAAGTCTTTGCTTTAGGTATAGATTCTTACCTTATCCCTAGATCATCTTAAGTGCCTGTTGAAATCACTGCACCCGCTTGTGAGCGCATTTTTTAACAGAAATGGCATCATATTGTGATGGTATTTGTTTCAGGATTAAGGTTTTTAAACACTTGATACTGTAACCAGGTTTCTAGCATGCTTTTTTTGTGGTAGAAACCAAGTTTTTGTATCAAGCAGCACCATATAATTGATTCATTGGTTCTCCATTTGTCAAAACCGTAACTCATTATTTATAGCAGCCTCTTTCTCCTTTTAACCGTTGCCATAAACATAGCAGAGGAGCCAGGGTTCAAAAATGTCAAAAATAAACATTTAGGTATGCCCCCTTTTTAGCAGAATTTTCACTTGTTTTATCCTTTAGTACATAGTATAGGCAGTATGAAACCAGATATTGCAATTAATTTAAGTCTTGCAAACATACCTGTAACAGTGTGTTTAATACGTTACCCCTCATTTTCTTAAAAACAGAAATATGTAATTAAGTCTATTTAGGTAGAAGTTAAAATGTTTAAATGAACAAAACATTTATGCAATCTGTAAGAATATGCTATTCTCTACACATATTGATGTTTTTGAAAGTTGTTTGGGTCCATTAAAATGTCATTTACGTTACATTTTCAACTATATCCTTAAAATTATTGATACTTTGTTAAAAAGTTTCATTTGACAAAATTTTCAATATGTGTTTAACTTCAGGATAACATGTATTTAAAAAAGCCTTAACTGACCATTTCAAAACTGCAAACAGATACGTTCTATTATAAATACTTTGTCAGTTATAATCTGTTTAATTAGATGACCATAGATAAAACTTTATATAAGTTTAGTACCTCTTCAGTTTGAAAATAAGCATGCATTTTTTCTGTTAGCTTTTAAATACCTTACGATAATTGTTTTGATATCACCGACTTAAGAGTAATACTTAACAGCATTTCTGAGGTAAAATATCATTTTGTTGTTCGATTTTCAATATGTAACGTATAAAACAAAGAAGAAGACAAACAAATATTGCCTTATAGCTTAAATTAAACATAGCTGGAAAGCTTATTTCGTTAAAAGGGGGAGGGGGGTTATTTAATAGGCATAAAAAGAGCATTTGTTCCAAAAGAAGAAGTTATCAGTACTAATTAGGAGACTGTGTTCATTTTTTTCTTTTAAGAAATGGTACACTTCTTGACTTAAAAACAAAACACATTGTTTGCTAATTTTTCTATGTTATGTTATGCAATTTATAAACTTATAAAATAATAAGTCTGATGCAACATCTCAACTAGGATACATTCCCTTAAGCTTGTTCGGTCAAATTTGCTAAAGTAACATATATAACTATAAATAAACAAAATATATATCATGATTATAAATTTGCCTCAACCGTTTTCCATATACAATTGAGCCTGAAAACCTAAAACAAATTTAGATATTTGCACATTTATTTTCTTTTAATTGAGCAAAACAATCTAATAAGCTATTCAGAAGCAGCCAAAGCTTTGTGTCGAACCTGTTCACACTCATCACAATATATAAAGTAGAAAATAACATATCGGTTCTATCAAATCAGATTCATTTATGAAAAAAATTCTAAGAATTTCTGAAATGATGTGTGGATGTTGGAAACTTTGTTTGTTGTTGTTCCTATTGGTTGTGGGAGTTTTGTATCGGGCCTTTGTTTTCTAATTTGTTTCTAGTTCAGCAATCATCTTGACAAGGAAAAGAGCTGGTTGCTTCACTTTAATTATTTTGTAGATATCTGTGTTCCATGTCCCTTCCTTAAGGTGCAGTGGGTCAGTCAGGAGTCTGTGATTGTGACATTTCCTAGTCATGTTCACTTATAGAAAAGAGACAATTGCTGGCACTCTAGACAGTATCACTCCTTTATGAATATATAAAATTAAATGTTGTTTACGTTGCATTAAATTTAAGGAAACATAAATGTTTGTTATCATTTATTCTTTAAGAGAGTGACTCAGTTATGCAAATTGTTTGAGTAACATCTATTTATGCATAAATCAAAACTCAGAAGTTGACTTTTGAATTTATTCTTACTATGATCTTTAATTTCAGCTCATTTTTAACATGGCTTTCATTGTTTGATTAATGAAACTGTTAGTCCTTTTAACTTAACACTACTAATAATTTGTCAAAGCAATGCAAACGTTAAAACCGAATGGGTTATTCAAAATGAATTATTGCCGTTGAAATTGGGAAAATTATCCATAAGGATGGGTTTTACATGGCAAGGCAGTGATCATATCCAGGAAATCTAGATTTCTTCAGTTGTACTTTACGATACCAAATTTACTTTATAAAATTTCAACAGAGGGAAAAGGTTTAAGCAAAATTTAACTAGAACGCATTAAAATTACCGTTTAAAAGATTAATTACGTTAATCAGAATTTTGATAGGAATAGCAATATCTTAGAGTAAAAATAGCAGTCATAAGATCAAACTTAGTTTTAGTAATTAGTGCTAATATAGCTGATGTTAAGTTCTATCATAATACCATAGCAGTTATTGGACCCCATTTTAAACAAACTGTTGCAGGAATCCTGTCAGTTGATTCCTTTTATGTGCGTTAAATAATAGATAAGTTGTAAACATATCAGGGTATAGAGACAAAAAGGCACACATTAAATTATTATCATCATGTTATGCTAAGAAAGTATTCATAAACTTAAGAAATAGTATGTATGCATGTTCAATTTGTCTGTCGCTCTTTTTTATCATTGTCTGCATAAGAAATTATATTTCTTTCGATTTGTAAAAGTACCATGATACATCTTAAATAGTCATAATATTGTCTCTATTGCCAATTGCACTATATGTAAGTATGATACGGCAAAGCTTTTGTTGAGTATACAATCTGAAAGTATTCTTTGAAAGTTGCATATAAGTAAGGATTTTGTTCCTATTACATGAACTATCAATTTACCATAAATATAGCATGGTTTAACAAGTTGGTACATGATTTATGGGTATTAATTAGTTAGTTTTAAGGACTGAATGTTGGTTGTTATGATTACTTATTGTGAGTGTAAAAAATAAAAAATAGTGTCCTGCTGAATAAAACAAACATTAAAGCAGATTCTATCATGTATGCTGATAAGCTATATAGCTAAAAAGCAAACGTCTGCAAACATTCTGGAATATATGATCAATCAAGTCCTATTCTAGAAAGTTGTTTGCTCAAGGTCCTGATTATCAAAGTCTAATCATTTAGAAATGTCAACAATACTAACAATGCATGGGGGCTTTTCCAACTTATTAACAGACATGTGTCTGTTTCTAAAGTATTAAAATGGTAATTTAGAATTCATTGCTTCACAAACGTGTAGAACCAGGCAACACAATGATAAAAGTAATGATCTTTATATTTTTGTTATATATGTTACCAACATAAATAATACTCTTTTTCCAAAGCAGAAACGCTGTAGATATTAAAATATTATAACCCCAAGGATAGCTAAGGCGGGTACTAAATCAGAGACAGAAATCATCAGGATTACCACAAACTTCAGTTTTGTTTCATGTGTCACCGATGAAGGTATCTTTAATGTTTCACTTCTTGATTTAGACTTCTGCTTGGAATATCTTACATTTCTTAGAGTTTTAAGGTATATTTTGTTTTAAATATAGCTGCTGTAACGAATAACTGTTTATAAATGCATATATTTGAAGGCTTTTACAAAATGTGATGGATTTGACTATGTTACTGCGTGCTTTTTATTTATTCATTGAGCTGTTGACGGTGAAAGAAAATGTCTGTACATGTCATTTAACGCCATTTAATGCATAAAAAGAAGCAAATACATGGTAGTCGCACAGATTTTAAAGAATCATTTAAGCTTTTGAAACAATTTAGTTATGAATAATAAATAGGTATCAATTATCCTATTTACATGAGTCCTAAAACATATACTTAATGGCATTTATGTGCTTTATTTTCAAGTTTTTCCCTTTAAACCAAAATGAATTTGCTGATGTTGTTTCTCATTCATATAAAATGTTTAAAAATACAATATTTCCAATCTAATTTTGAGCACTAAGATGGTAGTCAATTTCATTTTCACCTACTAGCTGTTTAAACACATATTCACATAACATTGCACAACAATTTTGTTTTAAAAAGTAACGTATATAACAGAACTTCCAGGTGCCTAAACTAATATTATTGTTCTGCTATTAAGCTGCATCTAATTAAAATATCTATCATAACAATATGTAAGAAAACAATCAAATGATAATCACACTATACTAGGAGTTTCCTTATTATCTAATGGTAACGTATTCAACTTGGCTATTGCATGGTAAATGCACATGTCCATTAAAAGCTAACAGACATTTTTTAATATATAAAGTAACTAAGAAAATCTTTATGTACAAAAATCTCCCTCCACAAGTCTTTTGGCAGCCCTGATGGCCAAGTAAACAATAGTAATAAATTTGAATGTAAGTAACATATATAACAATTAAGCAAGCGTAAGTCACTTAAACTTATTGCCAGTTTAGTGCTTTTTAATTGAGTTACTGTAAAGCAATATGCAGATAGTAGGAAATGTGACATATCTGATCTAAATAACTTTTCTATTCAGCAATGTAGCAAATAGCCTACTACATGAAACATGCATGAGGGTAGCTATGGTTACCCCATAAATAAACATCTTTTGCAAGACTTAAAATTTGTGCAATATCTGTTTTCACACTTCTGAAACACCATACTAACTGAGGATATAGTCTAAAATTCTGCTACTTTCCGGCCACTTTTTTCCAATTTTTAAATCTCTGGCTCCCCTACTATTAACTCTCTTTTATGTAGGAACTGGCTTAAATTTGGCTTAAAATGTTGAAATTTGACTGCTTTTGATCTTGCACATAATGGACACAAACTACTTGGCTTACTTGCGTACCAACTATTTTCGTTGCACATTTATATACAGTAAAACCTGTCTTAAGCTGCCACTCAAAAATAATCAAAACAAACGTCTTAAAGACAAATGGTGGCTAAATGAAGGTGGAAAGGATTGCAGAATGCTCTTCTGCAATACTTTTGACCTGCATTAAGCGATAATTGGTCTTGAAAACCAATTTTGGTCTTCTTTTTGAGTGGCCGCTTAAGACAGGTTTTACTGTATTATGATAGAGATGATGAAATATACCTGTCACCACTGATATTGGAGATGGACTTGTTAAATTGGTAAGGATGTGAATGTTAATTCAGCAAATATAGGTAAAAGTTACAAATGGTACTAGAAAAGTGTTCAGAAATTTAGAATTAATTGACAAAGTTGATATTTATTGTTGTTTTAGGTGTAAAAAGAGATGGTGAATGGAAAAGATGGACATTTACACAATATCAGAGGGAAGTCAGAATGGCTGCTAAAGCTCTAATAATGGTAATTATTCTGACATTAACAAACAGTTTATGACGATGAGCTGTATGCTTAAGTCTAAAATAAAATTTCTGTTCTGTTCTGTTTACATGGGCTTTGAAGTGACAAAACCTGCCTCAGGGTTTTATGACAAAGCGAGACTCAAACTAGTCCCCTCAGCTACAGAGACTAGCTAAAAAATTGAAAGTTGTAGCAAGTTTAGATATGGTACTTTCCATAACAAAGGTGCTGATCAGTCTGTGCAGATGCGCAGGCTGGTCTGGGCCTATGTTGTTCCCAACCCCCAGAGACAGGTTTTCTATCGTTGAGGCCCATATGACCTCATAGCAGCGGTGTTGCTCATTTTTGTACCATTTTTTAAAGAAGGTGAGCTATTGTGGTAGTGCATCATCCGTAAACTTTTTCATAATTGTTATTTGTTTTTAAACCACTGGCCCAAATTCAAAGTGAGCTCACACAAATTCAGTGCCCATAATATCACCTTCCATAATAGCCCAAACTGTTCTACTCTGCGGAACTAATGGCCACATGAGCAAAAGATGTAAAAAATATCTTTAACCGACGTCTGAACCAATGACCTAAATTTGAATAAGTTCACATAAAAGTTCCCTGTATTGCATTTTGCTAAAATTGCTCAAATGCAGGGATGAGAAAGTTGAAGATTGGTCAGGATTTCCTGATTGAGCACTGGCATATGATTTATATAATGTCAGTTGTTTTTGCTGAAATTTATGTTTAGATGGAGTTAAAACTCAATTTTAGATATAAAGTAAGCATAAACTGACTGGTTTCTATTGATATTTTGATATTTTAAGCCTTAAATAAGTGATTTTAAATCACTTTTTCTCCATTTTGGAGTCAACCGACATATTTTCCTGATTGAGAATGGCTGACTGTTCTCATCCCTGAAATGGTTACACTCCATGGAACAAAAACAGCTCCAGGGCTAAAAATAGAAAAATCTTCAAATACTACTGCCTAAACAGCTGGCCTGAAGTCAAAATAATTTTACACATTCAAATGTTCCCAATAATGCCCTGTTAAAATACCCCTTTCACATTCTTAATGTGCACCTTAAATAAACACTCATGCTGAATAATGCAGCTGGGCTTGGGCAGAGGTTCTAATATTGGATTAGAGTCTTCTTATACATCCATAATTTGTGTTTGAGAATGTCAAAATTACAGCAAATAACGATTTTAAAATAGTACCAGATGAAATAACAGGGGTTACTGCTACCTACACGGGTTATACCTGAACCCACCTGTGATAAGAAACAAAATGGATTCCTTGGCAAAAAATGTTGCATGGATTCAGAAATTCATCAGAGATACAAATCTTTGGCCCTTACTGAAGCCAATTGAAGGCCGTAAAATATTATGCATGAAGTTGAAGTAATGCTCTCAGTCATGCATTTGGGAGGGAGGAAGAAGGTACTGTATTAGGCAATATTGAAGCTCATCTTAAAAGAAACTTGTGTGAGTGAATTTTTTTCTTTTATGGCGAATTATGCGGCATTCCAGAAGATGTCCCCAGATTCCTGAAAAATGCCTTTCATATTCCTGAAGAGAGCCATTTAGGGTTGGCATCTCTGTGTGTGCTTCAGTGGACCAAATACAGTCAACCCTCTTTACAACGACAGTGTTTGTCCCCCAATAATTTGACGTTAAACTGAATTTCTGTTGTAATGAATTCAATTTTAAGCTAATCTGGTACTTTTGTGCTAATACTTTTGACGTTGTAAAGAATCTTGCTGTTATAAAGAGTGTCGTTGTAAAGAGGGTTGACTGTACATGTTCCACATTGTGCAAATACCAACAACAGGAAATGTTGAAATTACGAATATATCAATGGAAGTATCTACTGACTCCTATTTACTGAGTCAGTCCCTGAAGATTGTTTTTATCTCTGCAAACAATGCAGACCCTGATGAAATGCCGCCTTATGCGGCATTTCATCTGGGTCTTCACACTTTGCCAAAGTAACTGTTTACTGGTATCCAGAATGAAAAGGGTTAACATTGTCTATTGACAAACACAGACAATAGGTTTCCTCACAATACTTCTGGCCCCAAGTTATAATTTTTTTTACATGCTCAACTCAGCTGAGCATGAAATTTATCCTGCTCTTAATGTTAAAATGCCAACAATTGTTGGCATTTTAACACTTATTAGCATGATAAATACAATCTCTGATTGTTTTAAGCATTGAAAACTTGTTACTTTTCAGTAGTTTAGTTTTTATGACCAGGATAAATTTCATGCTCAGTTGATTTGAGCATGAAAAAAAGTTTTATAATCCCCTGGCCTGGTTTGTTGTTGTCCTGCTGATAATGTTTTCTTCTTTCAGCTTGAAGTTCAGCCACATCATGGAGTGGGTATCTTGGGATTTAACTCCCCGGAGTGGTTTATCACATACCTTGCAGCAATGCATGCTGGGTGAGTTGATTTAATATCTTGTAATTACAGCATTATTGAGTAGCTATTATGGGTTTTACTCCCTGAGTGGTCTTCCATATACCTTGTAGGAATACATGCTGGGAGAGAAGAAGGCATGAATATTTAGGCTATCAAGATAGTATTGTGATTGTAAAATTCTGTTAATCCATCTGAAAGTTTTGGCAATTATCTAAGTATAATTGCTACTGTCATAGGGCCAGTTAAGCAAATTTTTAGTGTAAAATTGCCATTATTTTCTTATCCGTCAGTCTAAACATGTGTTTTTGGTGCTCAAAAGAACCGTCTCATTGAGATGGTTCTTTTGAGTACCCACAACATATGTTTGGTTGAGAGATAAGAATAAAAAAATTCAGTTGCGCACTCTGATCAGGGGGCCTGAACTGTAATATAACCACATGCAGACAGATCATCATGACGGGGCAGTGAGTGGTGTGGGGTGGGGGAGGGGGGATTTTTTAAGAAATTTTGTGTATTTTAAGTTATTAACCCTTTTCAGTTAAAATGATTTCATGCTTTTTCAACAACTTTCCCGAAGTAAAACCACTATGGACATGTAACTTCACATGTTAACAGAGCAATGTTATTTTTTACAAATGTAATCTGTGTGTTGGTAGAGGATATCAATTCATTGAATTAGCTCGTTAACAATTGCGCTATGGTATATCTAGAATTTGTAGTCTCAAAATCCTGATCAGCTGAATCAGATGCTGCAAACAGAGCAATCATAGCAGTCTAGAAAGGCTGTTTGATTATAGGTGATATATGAAATAAGCTTTGGAAATCTTCTCTGAAGTCATTTATCATATTCTTATCATATGACGTCGCGTCTGGGAGTGAAATAACGCCATGCAATAAAAGCGATAAACCACTAGTGGTTTATAGATTTACGGGAAACGTTATGGCGTCCATAACAACGCTGCGTACATAATGACAAAATTATAACGTTTTACGCCAGAAATGAGATTTCAAAGTATTTGTCATATGATAAATAGAATCTAACATTCGTGCTCTTGTATTATTGAATTTATTAAACTCGTTGCGAAAAAGAGATAAAATGCTCGGCAAGCCTCGCATTTTATCTCTTTTCCCCAACTCGTTTAATAAATTCAATAGAACATGAGCACTCATGTAAGATCCTCTATTTAGTTATAGGTGTTATATGAAATAAGCTTTGGAAATCTTCTCTGAAGTCATTTATCATATTCATAATAATCACCAGGTGATTCTCTCAATAGTTGAACAGAATCAATCTGTTTATAAGGCCAGAATTTTTTTATTAGTTGATTTACGGAATTTTTTTTCAGATTTAGGGTCGGGGGGACGAAAAAAAATAAATAAAAAAGCTCTGAAAATGACCAGTTAACTGGTCATTTTCAGAGCTTTTTTTTTTTTTTTTTCAGAGCTTTTTTTTTTATCTCCAGAAACAGTAAAACTAGTAATTGATAAACCATCAGTCTGTATTAAATTTTGACTATTTTATCATTTTCCTAAAAATCTGGAGAAGACAATCACTTTTTACAGTGTCACCCTCAAAAATACACTGAAACAAACAGAACCTCAAAAATATATTATTTTTTCAACAAAACAAATAATATTTAGAGTCAATGGATAAATTAAAAAATTTTTTTTAGAAATTAAATTTTATTTTTTTTTATACTTTACGGAAAATTACAGTAGGAGGGTTCGTAAATCAACTAATAAAAAGTTCTGGCCTAAGCATGGACGCTGGTGCAAGACTTGGGCTGGATTTCCATAGTTGCTTGGATTTTAACAGGCCTCCTAGCGAAACCTATAATCCTTATAATAGCCTATACTTTTGTGTGTCAAACCTATATAGCCTTTATTTTGTTCTTAAAACCTATAAATAATCGTTATTTTCCTTTAAAAACCTGTATTCTTTGCAAAAAAGCCTGTCAGATGAATTTTTTTATAGCCAGTGCTGTTTTTGGTGCTTGTAAATGTGTTACAAAGGTATTCTTGGAACAGCTGCATGTTTTCTTATAAGCCTTATGGGTACTGTATATGCCAGATTCAGAAAAAGATAATATTGCTGACTCCAGTATTATAGATTAATTACATTGATTAAAATATAACAATTCACGGTCCAGTACTAAAAAGTAAGCTGCTGAAAGTGTGTTTGAAGTGTTAGCTATTCAACCAATAATTTTATTGAAAAACCTATTGAAGAACCTATATTTTAGGCAAAAGGAACCTATAAAAATTTTATATTTTGCAAGTGGGCCACTAGGAGGCCTGTTTTAAGCTTCAATGTTTTAAAAAATGATGCTGTAAAATGCAGGTGAGCAATTCAGGACCAATTTGGCAATTCAAAATTCATGTGAATTATAGAAGTTGCCAAATTTGAAATGTGAGATTTTAATTACTCCTTGAAGGAATGACAATGTTTCATGAATATTGGGGCAAGCCTCTTATATATGCTTGAAAGTTCAGCCAAACAGTGTATTCCATTTAAAATCATATATTGTTTTGGTCTGCAGAAATTGACCATGTTATAAGAGGATCATGTTATAAAGGGACAATTTTATTTTACAAAGGAGTTATAGAAAAATGACCATATTAGAGGCATTTTATGATCATTTTCCTATAATTTCTTTGTAAAATTCCATGGTAAAATTTGGGAGTGTCAGCATGACTGTGTTCCATGTATATCCCAATCCATGTTATAACCAGGTGTGTTTTAAAGGGCCAGCAGTATATGAGCAGTGACATGAAATTTCCAACAATATCGTACTTGCGACCAGCAAAGCCTCAGATCAGCCTGCGCATACGCGCAGTCTGATCAGAGCCTTTGCTAGTCGCTTTTCTATTCCATGAGTGTTAAGTTACTGACTGAACACAATTTGGAGTGTCTAAGCATAAAAGGAGGCTGCACAGGCTGATCTGAGTTTACACTTGTCAAAATGCCACATTGTTGGAAATCACATGTCGCGGCTCATATGACTTTATTTCAGTGCCATGTCAACGGGTATATACGCGACCAATTCAGCAGAAGCATGTGAGTATGTACTCTCAGACTGTGAAGCTAATGTGGTTGTTG
The DNA here is from genome assembly GCA_964019695.1 of Loripinus fragilis. Lineage (NCBI taxonomy): Eukaryota > Metazoa > Mollusca > Bivalvia > Lucinida > Lucinidae > Loripinus > Loripinus fragilis. The sequence continues at coordinate 93,929,644 of OZ026522.1, forward strand.
TAGAGAATCATCAACAGCTCGTCAAAATCCTCAAGATCTGGGACTCTCTTCCCCATCTCAAGGCCATAGTTCAGTATACAGGAGAAGTGGCGGAGAGGAGAGAAAATATTTACTCTGTAAGTCACAGTTTACATCACAGCTTGTTATCCAAATGCTTTTTAAAAAAAGTGATTGGGATATTGCACAGTTGCACTTGCCTCTGTCTGTCCGTCACGCTATCTCTTCCTAGACAGATGGTCAGAAGTTAACCTAATTTGGTATATAGCTTTCCTATACCCAGAGCAAGAGCACAGTCATTTTGGTCCCACCCATTTGGGCCCTGGGGAGGGTTTAAAGGTCAAATATATGAAATATGCCATTTTTAAGTCTTATAATATATTTTTTACAACAGACTTAGCATTCTTACTCAAAAAAGAAAAATATAAAGCATATAAGACAACATTTTCATGTGACTCTTGGCTCATGCCCCATGGGTTTGCCTAGGGAATGCTTGGGGGTGGCATGGAGTGGAGTGGGTTGGATAAAAATCAAAGTGGTATCACAGTTTGCATGAAATGTGGATCCAATCAGAAGCCAATGGATTTGTCAAAAGAGATAATTATATCCTTGCTCAGAGGACACAGGTCAAGGTCAAGCATTGTAAGTCACTGTGATAGATTACCCTGAAAAATAACATTTTTGCCAAGAAAAAGCTTAGATATTACTTTAACCCTATTTCCTATTCCGGAAACCCCGAACAAGTACTTTTGCAAACAGTGAAGATCCAGATGAAATGCTGCATAATGCAGCATTTCATTCTTGATCTTCACTGTTTGCTTAGACAAAACCTATTTTCAGAGAAATACAATATATTTTTGAAATGATAACCTGTGACCCCTTAATATGGACAATGGGCCATCCTGTCTTAACTGTTTCAAGCTTTATGGACAAGTCTATTGGTTTACATTTAGGATTAGATCTAGAGGCTGAAATTCTGAAATCTTTTTTACCATTTCAGTGGGATGAGTTTCTGAACCTATCTAAAGATGTGCTGGACTCCACACTTCAAGAGAGAATAGACATACAAGCGCCAAATACTTGCTGCTCACTTATATATACTGTAAGTATTAACACATGCTGTATAGAATCTTAGGACTCTGTGATGGGAAATTTGCAGCTCTTTCTTAGGACTCTGTGATGGGAAATTTGCAGCTCTTTCTTAGGACTCTGTGATGGGAAATTTGCAGCTCTTTCTTAGGACTCTGTGATCTGAAATTTGCAGCTCTTTCTTAGGACTCTGTGATGGGAATTTTTTTAGCTCTTTCTTAGGACTCTGTGATGGGAAATTTGCAGCCTTTTCTTAAGACTCTGTGATGGGAAATTTGCAGCTCTTTCTTAGGACTCTGTGATGGGAATTTTTTTTAGCTCTTTCTTAGGACTCTGTGATGGGAAATTTGCAGCTCTTTCTTAGGACTATGTGATCCAAAATTTGCAGCTCTTTCTTAGGACTCTGTGATCCGAAATTTGCAGCTCTTTCTTAGGACTCTGTGATCCAAAATTTGCAGCACTGATTTGCTTGACCATGCAGTCTTTTCTACAACCAAAGGTCCCAAAGCAACAACAGGTCATTCTGCAGCAGAGGGATTAACTATTTTTCAGACTGCCTTCTTGCTATAGATACGTTTCTACTGATGTGTGGTATCATGTAGTGTTGGCTTTTTAGCTCACCTGAGCTGAAGGCTCATGTGTGTCAGTCACTCTGGCATCTGTCCGCCGTCCATCCGTCCGTCAACATTTTCAAACATCTTCTCCTCTGAAACCAATACAATATATTTTGTAAATGATAATCTCAATGCTACATACCAAGTGCCAAGGTCATCGGCCTTCTGGTTCTGGAGAAGAATATTTTTAAAGGGTTTTTACCATATATGGGCATTTGTTTCATTTGATTTGATTCTTTACATCCCATCAACAATCTTTCAGTTATGTAGGGGCAGGTCTTCCTAGGTTGAACCAGTACTAAGCTAGGATTAATGTGTCTTGCTCAAGGACACAACCCAGTGATCCCAGTGAGGCTCGAATCCACGTCCCCTCGGTCTTGAGTCAAGCACTCTATCACTGAGCTACTGCACTTATTTGGTTTTGGTGCTCAAAAGGACCATCTCATTGGGCTGGTTCTGTTGAGTACCCACAACATATGTTTTGATTGAAAACTAGGAAACTTATTACTTGATTACACTTATCTGAGGATTGCGATGACTCAGTGGTAGAGTGCTTGCCATGTGATCGAGGCGTTAGGGGTTCCAGCCATGTTATGTCCTTGAGAAAGACACTTAATCCTCTGCTTAGTACTGGTTCAACCCAGGAAGACCTGTCCCAACATGACTGAAAAACTGTTGACTGAGACTGACATTTATCTAGGGTCCTGGTACTTATTGCTGTTTTATTTTATTACAGTCCGGAACAACAGGAAATCCTAAAGCTGTGATGTTGAGCCATGATGCGGTGAGTTATATGAATTACACTCTCTATTGGGCCCTGAGACTATAAAACTTTTTTTCATGCTCAACCCAACTGAGCATATTTCAACTGCTTCCCTTAAAAATTTAAAATGCGGAAAATTAAAGACTTTCCTTGCTTTCAAACTCTCAGGTGTTGTATTTATCTTGCTAATGAATGTTAAAATGCCAACAATTGTTGGCGTTTTAACATTTATGAGCATTATAAATACCATGTTCAGCTAGGATGAGGATGAAATAAAAAATTTTACCTCAGAGCTAGGAATCAGGAAAAATTTGCTTTACCACGAGAAAATGGTATCTTATGATGCATTCTCATATTGCATGTGTGCATGCATTCATTACATGAGGTTATTTGTATATTACTGTATTACTAAAACATGTGTTTAAATAAATGGGTAAGACAACAATTACAATTTTATGCTAAAAATAATTCCTCCTCTGGACCCATGGAACAGGCTCAATTACTTTCATTGATTGATTTGGAGTGCAAATGTTAGGTTGTGGGCAATCACAGCATAATCAAGTCAGTGCTCACCCTGCCATTAGCCATTGTAGCCATTTGTTACAAAAATGTAGAGTGGCTACAAATATAAGTCATTGGCTAAAAGGACAGTCTAGGTGGTTCAAAAATTACATATCTGCAAAAAAGTGTATTTTGAGCAGCTTTTGTATTTTCCAAAATTGCTTTCTTAATCCTTCACACTTTATTATTGTGCCATATTTAACTCTTTGAATACTGGATTTTTTTTAATACCATCAGGGTGTCAAACAGTTTGGATCCAGATCAGGCCCAACATTTTGTCGTGCCTGATCTGGGTCCAAACTGTTTGAGGCGGTTATCAGCAGATGACAAAGTTGCTGTTAGCTGGCAAATAACCAATACAGAACAACTTCTTGATACTACTTTTTGGCTAAAACCTATGTTTAAGTCAATTCATATGGCTCCAACTTTTTCCTTTTGGCTAAAGTATTGGCTACAACTTTTCTGAGCCAGGGTAAGCCGTGCAAGTTTTAATTACTAATGGTTTTATTTCAGCTAACCTGGACAGCGGACATGTCTGTTAGGAAACTCAAATTGGTGTATGGTAGGGATGTTTATGTGAGTTACCTCCCTTTGAGCCATATTGCTGCCCAGATGCTTGATCTAATCATTCCAATAAAAAACGCTATTACCGTTTACTTTGCTCAACCAGATGCTTTAAAGGTAAGACTATAAGAATCAATTGTGAGGGTGGGATGGAAAAATCCATTCTTGCAGACTGGATAGGGATATCTGAGATTTTAACCTGGGACAGAAAATCTTATCTAACCCATGCTATCTTACCCAGGCTGTCAGGTGAGGGCAACATACATTGGTTGTATTGGAACTCGAGCACATTGTCGTCAAGTGAAGTAATATGGGTGCAAAGATCAGGAATCAATACAATCAAGTACCACAGCTGACCCAGGATTCCAATGGGAAAGTGACAAACTTTCAGTTAGACACCACAAACGAGAGCCAAGAGGTCAGCCCTTTCCCAGCAGGTGACCACAAAGCACATATAAACAGATGCGCACAAAGACATAGCAAACACAAGACAGAACAAAAACATAAAAGATCCATAAAAGAAGTACCGCCTTGGAACGGTCAGTAAAAGATTTTACTGGAGGGCTTAAACCGGTTTAACGGCGCCAACCTCACCCTAATTCAGATGTGGATCAAGACACTTAGATATTTGGTTTGCATGAAAGACCCCTAACTCATCAATGCATCATCTCCTAAAACATATAAATCAAGATGTAACAAGGAGATAAAGCAAAGATAAGGACTCAACAGTAAATAAAACTGAATACCGGAGCAAAAGAAATCCAACAGGTAAACCCCCGTGGGCCCGACAAACAGCCAAAGTACCAGGCCCCTACCATCTCATCAATAGATGTCTTTAAGTCAGAACCATCATAGAGTCTGAAGTCCGACCCACCGGCGTGCAATTAAAGAGGAAAGCAAAGTTGCCAACCGTGATTGCTATGTTAAAATGATGTCATCATGTGAAATTGTATCTTAGCGTATTATTCAGGGACTTCTGGAAGCTGATTTTTAAATAAAAAAACAGTGGTGAGCAAGAAGAAGAATCCATTATTCGTGTGAGGGTAGGATAGGAAAATATGTCCCTCGGGATCACCATTTGTCATCACTCGGTAAGCCTCATGATGCCAAACGGCAATCCTCCGGACAGATTTTTCTATCCTCCCCTCACACTCATGATAGATTCTTATATTCTGAGTATCGCTGATGCTTGCCAAGTAATGACAAATGGTGATCATGAGGGACAGATATTTCTATCCTGATCCATCCTCACACGAATGGATTTTTTTCTCACTATTAAATAACACATTTTTACATTTCAAAATGGTTCCTATATTCGCTTAGATAATAGATGCAGCATTACATGATGACATCACTTTAACATAACAATAATCTTCCCACAGGTTGTTACAGGGTATGCTATAATTTTTAAAAGCCACTTCAGATCCCCAAAGGGGGTAGAGTTAGTTTTTCCTATACATATAGACTGGGGGACAAAAATTCCACTCGTCCGCTGGTAATTACGAGTGAAATCTAGAAAGCACAAGTAATTCTTCCCGAAGCACACGTCCTGTAGGACGAGTGCTTTGGAAAGAATTACTCGAGGAAGTTATATTACATATTACTCCCTTATTTTCTTTATTGCATACACTTTTTAAAGGACAAGTGCATGTGTTTGCAGGACAAGTGAGAATTGTAAGTCACTCATCATGCAGGACAAGTGCAATATTTAAATATTTTTGTCCCATGTAGAAAAAACTTAAAAGATCTTCTTCTTAAAAATTACTTGGGGAAAATGGTCCTATTGTGACCCTCTACCAAAGTTGTTCAAACTTGTTTCATCTGTTAAAAACATGGCTGCCAGATGGCAGAGTTAGATTGGCACAAAAGGTTTTTGAGTGACCCTTTATTAAGATTATTCAAGTTATTCGAGTCAATGTCAAAATTTGTCAAATTTTGAAAGAAGTAAAAGGAAAAATACAAATTAAATAAAATTATACTCTTTTTTTCATGAAAGTAACAAGTTGTTTCTGAAAATACTATGAAAAGCGAAAAGAAACCTTAACAGCCAATCCGATCCTTATAATTAAGTTTCAAAGATCACATGACCAGATAAAATGTCAATACCGTAACAAACTTTAATTCCTGTTTTTTCTTCAAATCTTGCCATGGATATTTATTTTGTTGCATTGGATAAGTTCAATAAATCATGTATTTAATTGTGTCAAAGGTAAAATTTGAACAAAATGATTATTTATGACAATGAGCAAATGTAAAAAGCATTTTTTTTTTTATCTTTTAAGTGATTTTGCATATTATTTTCACTGTATTTTGTTTAAAAATAGGGAGCACAGTGGCTCAGTGGTAGAGTGCTTGACTCGAGACCGACGGGTAGCGGGTTCGAGCCTCACCGGCGTCACTGGGTTGTGGTCCTTGAGCAAGACACATTTATCCTAGCTTGGTACTGGTTTAACCCAGGAAGAACCGTCCCGCATAACTGAAAGATTGTTGAGTGGACGTAAAGAAACAAACAAACAAAACAAGCAATGTTTAAAAATCACATTTCTAGAAAATTACAATGCTTTGGTATGATTGTAATCAACCAAAAAATTGATCAGGTACTTAAAATCTACATGTTATCTCTGTCTGATATACTTTTTTCCCCAAAATATCACTGTTACGGTACTTGACAAAAATGTCACGGTATTGACCTTTTAAGAATATATGCTAGCATAATTCTTCTGTTTAAGCTTTGGTGTAGAGCACTGTTGATCAGATTGCAATGTTAATACTCTTGACACATGTGCACAGAATGAATTTTGGAATATATGGTAGATTGCATTTTTTCAAAATATTGTTACGGTTTTGACAAAACTGTTACGGTATTGACAAGCCCTGCCTGAAAGCTAAACAATATGTCAATACCATAACAAACTGTTTATACTCAAATTCATCATTCAATTTGTGTTTTATGCTTCTGTTTAAATTTGATAAAGCATTCTTATCTTTAATTCACTTAATAAACTTGACTAAAAACTAATATCTTTGCATTCAAAACTATACTTTTTTGACAGCAAATGTCAAAACCGTAACAAGATGTGTCAATACCTCAACATTTTCATCATTACGGTATTGACTGTTACGGTATTGATATATTCTATGTATTTTTTTACCTAAAATAATGATTACTCCCTAAAACATCGCAACAAGAGTGATTTTTTGTTGAGAAATTTTATTTGGTCAAGATGTTAAAACCAGAATTTTTTTTTTTTATCAAATTCCATTGTCCATTTTTGTGTTAAGGTCATTTGACACAAAAAAATATACTAAAAAAATTTCACTCACCAAAACAGTATTTTCTTTTGCCAGTTCTATAGATGCTTCACAAAACACATGTATTCTTTGTAAACAGAAAGTGTCAAATTAGTATGACAGAAAACCAGATTCTGCACCATTAGGGATCCAGTATTATTTTTGCAATTTATCAAGTGTTACGGTCTTGATATAAACGCTTGGGACAGAGGTTTTTTGGCAAAAAATGCAAAAATGTAATGAAAAATCACATATTGAAACCTCCTACATTTACTTTGATAAAGCTTTTATCAATACGGCCAGTTAAAATTCCTGAGAAAATAACAGTTTTTTTAATAATTCTTGCCGAAAGTTCAATTTTTTCCGCTGGACGGGCAAAAATGCAAGAAAATGGGGTTTTAATCTAATAAAAAATATATTTACACACCAATATTTTTCAATTTTATTAGCTAGCCTTATTGAATATGATCAGTAGTATTGTGTGAAGAAAACAAATTCATGATCACATCAGCGGTTTTCATAAGATATGAAACGGACAAGAATTTTGAGGAATTTGACAATGACTCTTTCGGATTGGCTTAAATCCATGGCCACCAGGGGCAGGGTTGTTTTTTTTGAAACTTCAAATATCCTTTTGTCCAAAAACAATTGGCCTGAATATTTCCTTATAATACCTTAAGACCCAATGCTTTAATATTTAGTATGCAGCACCATCTAGTCATCCTCTATCAAGATCATTCAAATTATACCTCTTCAGTCTTGGATGACCCACTGTGGAAGGGGAATGACAAATTCATTAGGTTCATATAAGGGAAAAAAATCTTTTCACTTTCATGGTGCTCTCAGAGCTGTGAATTTCGGTATGTCACTTCAAAGCCTCCAGATAAGAGATTGTATTTGAAGATTATTTTTATTATTTCTCAACCAAAATATGTATTGTTGGTACTAAAAGAACCGTCTCAATGAGACGGTTCTTTTGAGCAGCCAAAACATATGTTTATATTGATGAGTAAAAGAATTATTACAATTTTAAGCTCTAAGAATGGCTGGACCTATGACTGTATGTGGTGGTCAGTTTAGAGGACAATAAAACTCAGGCGAGCAGCTTTATGTCCTCTGGGTCCTTTTGTATTCGATTCTGGTATAGATGATCTTTGATGAACTTCATTACTACATTATACCAAAACGACAATAGATGGCTGGTATAGACACCATGTTTTCACAAATTTAAATTACTGGGATGTTGGCTTACCATAATAACAGCTGTAATAACAATCTATATTCCTTGTATTTTAATAAGTTATGTGATATGACTAGAATAGATAAAGACTTGAGGTGCCATCAGACAAGCAATGCAATGAATAGTGACCAAAAAGGGGATTGAGGGCTAGGTTTCCTGAAAATCCCTAATTAGGTAAAACCTTTTTTTACAGCGATTTCGGGAAAGGGGCAATTTGGCGGTATAATGGTTTTGGGGATAGATTGAGGAATGAGATTCTGTCGGCCAGATGTTGCTATAAAATTAGGGATACAGTTCATAAAAGTCTTTCTTCTGAATCCCTTTTATATAAATTAATAACTATTTATTTCAGTGCTTGAAATCGTGTTGTTTCATGTATATATTCATACAAATAAATAAAGTTTAAACCAAACTTTATGTTACCAGGCAGGATGGAAGAAAATGGTTAACCTAGAGCACAATTTGTCTGCAATCAAATAGATAGAGAATCGTTATTTTATTTTTAGGGTACTTTGGCCAATACGTGGAAAGAAATCAGGCCCACTGGAGTTTTCGGGGTGCCAAGAGTTTGGGAAAAAATGGCAGAAAGACTACAGGCCATTGGACGTCAAACAACAGGGATAAAAAAATCACTCTCTACTTGGGCAAAGGGAGTTGGAAAGCGGGGAGTTTACGCAAAAATGAACGGGTGAGTATGGTAAAGCCTATGTGTTTAAATCTTGCCCTGCTGAATGACAATATATGCTGTGTTAAAAACAATCTAGATCCAGACTAGCATGTTTATGAAGGGCCATCAGGCTTAACACTATATGCCATTTCAGCTCCACTACTTCTGAGAAAACAATCTGATGGTTATTCGTGGACCTTTTCGGGAGAAAACATGAATTCCTTGCATGCAAACAACAAAGGCACAGAGCAGCCTGCATATCCAGGCAGTCCGATCAGTGGTTTGTTATTCTTTTTCTGGCAAGTATAATAACTAAACTTGAAATGTGCAAAATTACAATATTCTAGTTAGTCCCAGTAGCTGAGCAGGTTGGATTGATTCTTACCTGGTCTAAACAGCGACAAGGTCCATCTATGAGCAGAGGCTTATTTTTAGATAAGGCTGAATCCTACTTCAGCTACAAAGGTTATATTTCAGGGTTTTTTCGCAGCATTTTGGGAACATGACCCGACTCCCAGAATTGGGAATTTTTCGTGCTGTTTTATACAAAATTAGGAAAAATTCACACTGTATAATATAATCAAACAAAAGTTCAAATATTTGGTTCAGAAGACCTTTACATATTGCTCATAAGTTCATTTGAAAATTTGAAATGCAAAGAGGAACAGTGCAGTTATAGGCATTGGAACATGACCGTGGACAAACCGATTCACGAGCGCGATCACAACGATTGTCAGCAGCTCATCACAATGCCACATGGTCGATCCTGATTGGATTTAAATTTTCGACTGCAACGTCTACCAGTGAAAGGTCGCTGTGTACGTAACGTGTCAGTGCTCTGAAAATAGCTACTTTTGATATGTCATAGATCACAATTATCAGGCTCCGTGTTGGGTAGCATAGTGCACAGTTTTAACAAGAAACATATTAAAATAACAAAAAACTTATGTCCGCTTGGTATCCATTTAAAATGCTTCTTTCCTGGGTCTGTATAGAAAGACCATGGCAATAATCTCACATTTCTTATGTGATAATAAAGCCGACCCTATTTACAGACAACATTTTTGAAGTTTTTTGCTGTCTTAGAAATCATATAAGAAATGATATTTCAGTCTGTTAATAGATGATTCATATGCAATATATCAAGGTCTATTATCTCCCTGAAATTCAAGAGTGTACAGTGCAATTTGTCATGATCGATGTTCTAAGGGTAAAGATCAAAGTGACTCTTTGCATGCTGGATAAGTTTTCATATTTTTGTCATCTTTATCATGTACAATTTAATATCAAGACTAGTTTAGGAACATCACCAGTCAGACCGTTTGGTCATGTCTGATCTGGGTTCAAACTGTTGCAAGCCCACAATCTTTTGTGTCACTTTCCAGACAAACTGATCTGTTAAAAATTGTATGCAAGGGTAATTGCTTCAGTAGGCAAAGTTAAATCTATTTGCGGACAAGAGATTATGTCACCGAGACAGTTAGAAATGTCTGTCTGAAGGTCACAATGTCCAGGAATAGATCTAATACAATAAGAATGATGCAGGTTTTGTAAACGTGCTATTTGACAACACAAAACCCCAAAATAGAACACTGCATATCCTTTAGGTAGGCGTTTCTTTCCTGTCTCGTTGTTTATTTGACAATCCAATCAGCATCAAGACTGTACCTTTGAAGAGCGTCCGATTGTAAACATTGGTCCATCGCAAAGTCCATGGTCATTGTCCATCCACAGTAAGATGTTGCAAGACAATGAATTTTCCTTTTTTTGTTGTTGCTTGAATTAGGAATTTTCTACTTGAAATTGGGGAAAAAACATACTTTTTGCCATTGTGAACACAAAATACTCGTCAAAACAGACCAACAAAAACCACTATATTTGAAAACCATGAGAGTATGATAAGAAATAATCATACAAGTTCCATATCACAATTCTCTTCCAGTAAAAGTGTACCATGGGGCTGGACGATAGCTAACTTATTGTTGAAGAAAGTGCATACTGCTTTGGGTCTGGACAGATGTTCAAGGATTGGATCTGGAGCTGCACCTATAACAAAGGAAATACTTGATTACTTTGCAAGTCTGAATTTGCCATTACTGGAGGTGTATGGAATGAGTGAATGTTCTGGTTAGTACAGTGTTAGCAGCTGAGGTCTTGGTACTTGTCATGTACCTAATGTTGGAGTCACTGCCTTGTGTTCTTGAGCAAGACACTTTATCCCCTGCTTAGTACTGATTCAACCCAGAAGACCCATCCCAACATGACTGAAAAATTGTTGACTAGGACGAAAAGCTTCAAATCAAACAAACAAACAAAAATTTATCACCTGTATGCAAAGCCTCTTTAAAACACAGTGTCTGACTTATCCAGTGGGGCCAAAGATTTACTGTGAAACACTTGTCTTTTTGCGGTATTAAAAGGGGGACGTGCATTAAGAGGCTATTTTGGCCCCCCTATGAGGTCAAAGAATAAAAGTTGCTCTTCACAAGTTTCTTCTTATTAGTTTATTAGAACAATAGCCAAAGTGTAAAAGTCTGGCATTGATTTGACTTTTACGGTTGCTATGGTAACAAAGATGGCTGCCAAAATAGGTTGAAAATAGGAAAATGACCATTTTGGAGCAAATTTGAGACATATAATGGAGGAATTAATATAGAGCACAAGCAAATACCAAAAAACTATTTTAACAGATGGTGAAAATTATCACGGCACACAATATATTAAAATATTTTTTTGGTATTTGCTTGTGCTGATATCTAATTCTTAAAAAATCGGTCTCCAAAAGCCTCATATTTGGCCTAAAATGGCAATTTCTCTATTTTAAGCCTATTTTGTCGGCCATTTTGGTTACCGTAGCAACCGGTAAAAGTAAAATAAATGGCAGAATTTTAAACTTGGGCTATTCTTCTAATAAACCAATAAGGTGAAATTGGTGAAAAGCAACTTTCAGTTTTTGGCTCTAAAGGGGGCCAAAATAGCCCCTTAATGCACGTACCCCTTTGCTGATTTTTAAAGACTGACATATTTGCTGAGTTTAATTTTTGCGGTTTCTCAGTTTAATGCCCTTTAAAGTTATTTTCTATTCTCATAGGGGCTACTTTTAAAGGACAATATGCTTCCTCCCTGGAGCATATTCTTTCCTTTTATTGTAGCCCCTTTTTAGCTGTTCTCGCATAATGTACCATTCAAAATTTGTTTTTTGTCGATAGGTATACCAAAATGCTACAAGTGTGTGTCCATTTGTGCTTATTGTGTAACTGATTTCAAAACTTCTTTCTCAGTCTCATATTTTGGTGATTTTTGTTTTAACTGCTAATAGCGCCAAATAAAAATACCCACCAAATATAAGTGTTTAACTGTAGTAAGTTGAATACAGTATATAGGTCATGGCACCTCATAGGCAGAAAGGTGGTCTGTTAATATGCATCAGATCACCTCGGTAGGGTCAAGGTAAACTATGTGTAATTTTATTGAAAATTGTTTAAAGGCAAGTATAGTAGATATTCTAAAATTTCGAACTCTAGTTGTTTGCCGAAAAGACTTAGACATACAATGTAGACCCAGATCAGACTGCTCTTAAGAAGCAGTCTGATCAGGGTCGTCCCTGTTTGCTATTCTGACAAACATTTTGTAAATTCTGGCTCCGATTATCAAAATTTAGTTTGAGTAAAGGAAGAGAAAAGTATTCAAAATTTTATTATCTTAAATCATAAATCTAAGTCAAGCAATCATATTGGAATTAGATTATGCTAGTATTTATGCACTAGATCATGTGTTTCCCAGGTATTATTTTTTTTGGCAAGATATTAAGAGGTTTGCTATTTTTTTTCCTGATAGAAATCGTATGGAATTGAGATCACATAAAATGTAAAGAAGTTTAGGCTTTTTTTTTTAAAAAATTCACTGAAAATTTGTTACATCTTGTCTGTTTTGGTTGAAGGGAATATTTCCTCTATCGATGTTCTAATCTATTACAGTTCCAAGTTTCTTTTGTACAAGTAATGATCGTCAAACTAAAAATGAAAGACTCAATGATGCTTTGAGTTCCGGCCCAATATTTTCTTGCTCACCGGATAAGGATATATGAGATTTTACCCTGGGATAGAAAATCTTATCTTATCCATGGTATTTTACTCAGGCTGTCACGTGAGGGCTACATACATTGTTTGTATTTGAACTCACGCACATGGTCCTCAAGTGCCGTCATTGTTATGTTAAAGTGACGTTATCATGTGAAATTGCATCTTAGTGTATTCAGGGACTTCTGGAAGCTTATTTTAAAATAAATAAAACACTGGTGAGCAAGAAAAAGAATCCATTATTCGTGTGAGGGTAAGATAGAAAAAATTCACCGCTCGGGGTCACCGTTTGTCATCACTAGGCAAGCCTTGTGATGCCAAACAGCGATCTTCAGGACGGATTTTTCTATCCTACCCTTACACTCATGATTGATTCTTACATTCTTGCACACTAGATATGTACATGTGAGATTTTACCCTGGAATAGAAATTCTTATCTAAACCCTTATCATCTTACCCATGCTGTCACATTATAGTGACGTCCTGTTCTGTCGCATTGCAGCGGCATTCAATGGTGAGCAAGGAAAAAGATCCTTTAATTCTGTGAGGATTGGATAGAAAAATCTGTCCCTCAACATCACCATTTGTCATCACTCCCCAAGCCTTGTGATGCCAATTGGCGATGTGAGGGACAGATTTTTCTATCCAAAACTCAGGCCTATGATTGATTATTATATTCTTGTATATTACAGGTCCCCATTGTTTCTGTACAAGTGAGGAGTTTCGAATATCAAGTGTTGGGAAGGAGATGTATGGTGTTGAGACCAAGATAGACAAGCCTGATGTAGATGGGAATGGAGAGGTGGGTATACTTTTTCAGTTATCTTACTGGGGTGGGCATGTGTTCATGGGCTACATTAACTATTTCAGTTATGTTACTGGGGTTGGCATGTGTTCATGGGTTACATTAACAATTTCAGTCATGTTACTGGGGTTGGCATGTGTTCGTAGTACCTGGCTGGGTAGCACAGTCTGTAACCTGTCTGGCAACAGATGCGAGTCTGACTGCAGATCCAGGGGTCGCGAGTTCGATCCCTGCCCGGTCCCATACTTTCGTGGAGATTGATTATAAAATAAGTTCTATGGTCATTCTCCTCCCTTCTGCTGAATCATTCAAGAAGGATTATTGTCAGTTACAAGGGAAAGTATGTGCACGAAGTACTGTTTAACTATTTGTTCAAGCTTGCCCAGGAAAAAAGTGTTTTTTTAGGGGAACTGACCATCCCAGTTTACATGTGTTCCTGGATTACATTAACTAGTTCAGTTATGTTACTGGGGTTGGCATGTGTTCATGGGTTACATTAACTATTTCAGTTATGTTACTAGGGTCAGCATGTGTTCATGGGTTACCTTAACTATTTCAGTTATGTTACTGGGGTCAGCATGTGTTTATGGGTTACATTAAATATTTTGGTTGTGTTACTGGGGTCGGCATGTGAACATGGGTTACATTAACTATTTCAGTTGTGTTACTAGGGTCGGCATGTGTTCATGGGTTACATTAAATATTTGAGCTATGTTATTGGGGTTGGCATGTGTTCATGGGTTAATTAAATATTTCAGTTATGTTACAGGGGTCGGCATGTGTTCATGGGTTACATTAAATATTTCAGTTGTGTTACTGGGGTCTGCATGTGTACATGGGTTACATTAAATATTTCAGTTGTGTTACTGGGGTCTACATGTGTTCATTGGTTACCTTAACTATTTCAGTTATGTTACAGGGGTCAGCCTGTGTTCATAGGTTACATTTACTATTTCAGTTATGTTACTGGGGTAGGCATGTGTTCATGGGTTACATTAACTATTTCAGTTATGTTACTGGGGTCGGCATGTTCTCATGGGTTACATTTACTATTTCAGTTATGTTACTGGGGTCGGCGTGTGTTCATGGGGTACATTAACTATTTCTGTTATGTTACTGGGGCCGGCATGTGTTCATGGGTTACATTTACTATTTCAGTTGTGTTACTGGGGTCGGCATATGTTCATGGTTTACATTAACTATTTCAGTTATGTTATTCGGGCCTGCATGTGGTCAGGGGTTACATTAACTATTTCAGTTATGTTACTGGGGTCGGCATGTGTTCATGGATTACATTAACTATTTCAGTTATGTTACTGGGTCGGCATGTGTTCATGGGTTACATTAACTATTTCAGTTATGTTACTGTGGTCGGCATGTGTTCATGGGTTACTATAACTATTTCAGTCATGTTACAGGGGTCGGCATGTGTTCAGGGGTTACCTCAACTATTTCAGTTATGTTACTTGGGTAGGCATGTGTTCATGGATTACATTAACTATTTCAGTTATATTACCGGAGCCGGCATGTGTTCATGGGTTACATTAACTATTTCAGTAATGTTATTGGGGTCGGCATGTGTTCATGGGTTACATTAACTATTTCAGTTATGTTACTAGGGTCTGTTTGTGTTTATGGGTTACACAGGCCCCCTAGTGGAACCTTTAAAACCTTTAGAAACCTTTAATTTGGTTGCAATCCTTTAAAACCTTTAATTTGGCTGAAAAACCTTTAATAACCTTAATTTTGATTAATAAACCTTTAAATTTTGTAAGATCAGTTTGAACATAAGAAATGGACCATAAGTATGTTGAAAAGTAATGTCTTCGACATCTTGAGCTATTCAGAAAGCTGTATTCATCCTCTGACCATTGTGTCTACCTACCTCTTGTACCAGGGTGACTCTTATAGTGGTCTTATTGTCAATTTTTTCTGAGGCTTCAGATAAGGCAGCAATAAAAAAGAGTGAGATAAGGTAAATATAAATGCTTTTAGGTTGATTTCTTGCTTTACATCCATGCTAAACAGCTGAGGTAATGTCGGAATGACTAGTTGATCCTAACCACCTTTTTCCCTGGCCAGCTTAACCCAAATCCTTTCACAAGTACATGTACTCAGTGCTCATCTTTCACTAGTAACTGACAACTATAGTGAAAGAGTGTGCCCACCTGGGAATGGAATCTGCAAAACGCCCGACATTAGATTGGACACTCTACCAACTGCAATAACTGGGATGGCAAATATTAATGGATATCATCAATTGGTTTTGGCTTGGTTTGGTCTCTGTATAATAAGCTGATTTTCTGTCACTGTCTTAAATTATCAAATCTGAACATTGATATCTACACACAAGACTAATACAGACATGTGCATATCTTTTTAAATTTTATATTTAAAAAGGGCATACAAAAAACTTGGGAGCAATATCCTCTGAAATTGTTCATTTACTGACGGTTGAATTGGCTTAAGAAAATGACCTGAGATGGCTTCTCCTGCTTCATTGGTTTTCAAAATTTTCCGGGGGAGGACCACCGACCCCCCTTCAAGATTAGAAAATATGTGTTTTATTTTTCAATCCAACATTGCTCAACTCAAAGTGAGATTTTCAACTAGAGAGTAAGAAACAAAAAAGGGTAACTCTCTATTGATTTCTGATAAAGTTTATCAGCTAAGGATGGATTTAAAGATTGGGATCCCATAAAAATACTAGAAAATTTGACGTTAATTTGCTCTTTATTTTTGTTAGAATTTCAATGTAACAACCTTTGTTTTGCCTAAAATAGCCTTTATAAAAAACCTTTAATTTCATGAGAGTCTGCTGGGGGGCCTGGGTTACATTAACTATTTCTGTTATGTTACTTGTGTCGGCATGTGTTTATGGGTTACCTTAACTATTTCTGTTATGTTACTGGGGCCCACATGTGTTCATGGGTTACATTAACTATTTCAGTTATGTTACTGGGGGCAGCATGTGTTCATGGGTTACATTCACTATTTCAGTTATGTTACTGGGGTCAGCCTGTGTTCATGGAATTCTTTTACTATTTCAGTTATGTTACTGGGGTAGGCATGTGTTCATGGATTACATTAACTATTTCAGTTGTGTTACTTGGTCGGCATGTGTTCATGGGTTACATTAACTATTTCAGTTATGTTACTGTGGTCGGCATGTGTTCATGGGTTACTTTAACTATTTCAGTTATGTTACAGGGGTCGGCATTGTGTTCAGGGGCTACCTTAGTCATTTCAGTTATGTTACTGGGGAAGGCATGTGTTCATGGATTACATTATCTATTTCAGTTATATTACTTGAGCCGGCATGTGTTCATGGGTTACATTAACTATTTCAGTAATGTTACTGTGGCCAGCATGTGTTCATGGGTTACATTAACTATTTCTGTTATGTTTCTAGGGTCGGCATGTGTTCATGGGTTACCTTAACTATTTAGGTTATGTTACTGAGGTCGGCATATGTTCATGGGTTACATTAACTATTTCAGTTATGTAACTGGGGTCAGCCTGTGTTCATGTGTTACATTTACTATTTCAGTTATGTTACTGGGTTCAGCATGAGTTCATGGGTTACATTAACCATTTCAGTTATGTTACTGGTGTTGGCATGTGTTCATTGGTTACATTAACTATTTCAGTTATGTTACTGGGGTGGGCATGTGTTCATGGGTTACATTACCTATTTCAGTTATGTTACTGGGGTCAGCTTGTGTTCATGGGATTTCATTTATGCTATTGGGGTTGGCCTGTGTTCATGGAATTCATTTACTATTTCAGTTATGTTACTGGGGTCGGCATGTGTTCATGGGTTACATTTAATATATACTCAACGTCAGTGAAAAGTTACCAGTAAATCACATACACTTAACATAGGACAATATTTAGTCCATTCTGAACGAAGAACGGCGGATACTTCAACACTCAAATTTATGGCATAGAGTCCCATGCATCACCACTATGGAAAACGGTATCCATCACACCCGAATGCATTATAATCGTTTCTTGATGGACCCCTGTAGATTCCATTGCATTGTATAGGAAAATGCAAAGTTTTGGTGTTACCTTAAAGTTTGGTCCTCATTTTTTGAGTTTAATGGGATAACCTAAACCATTTTGGTGGCGTTTTCAATGAAAATGTCTAGGGCATATCCTGGCATGTTGTCTTCTGAAAATGATGATTTCAAATTCTTTAAAACTGCGAAAAACATAAAATGCTCGTGCATCACGTGCACCATAATTTCAGGGCTCTTGGAACTGTTGTATCTCTCCAAACGAGCTTGTCGTTGACCAGAAACATGAACGTAGCAGTAGCCAAAGAGCGGTATTATATTTTTTTTCAAAATATCGAAATTTTGATACTGGTAACTTTTCATTGACGCTGAGTATAATTTCTGTTATATTACTGGAGCCGGCATGTGTTTATGGGTTACCATAACTATTTCTGTTATGTAACTGGGGTCGGCATGTGTTCATGAGATACATGAACTATTTCAGTTATATTACTGGAGGGGGCATGTGTTCATGGGTTACATTAACTATTTCAGTTATGTTACTGGGGTGGGCACGTGTTCATGGGTTACATTAACTATTTCAGTTATGTTACTGGGGTTGTCATGTGTTCATGGGTTACATTAACTATTTCAGTTATGTTACTTGGTTCGGCATGTGTTCATGGTTTACCTTAAATATTTCAGTTATGCTACTGGGGTTGGCCTGTGTTTATGGAATTCATTTACTATTTCAGTTATGTTACTGGGGTCGGCATGTGTTCATGGGTTACATTTAATATAATTTCAGTTATATTACTGGAGCGGGCATGTGTTTATTGGTTACCTTAACTATTTCTGTTATGTAACTGGTGTCGGCATGTGTTCATGAGTTACATTTACTATTTCAGTTATATTACTAGAGTCGGCATGTATTCATGGGTTACATTAACTATTTCAGTGATGTTACTGGGGTCGGCATGTGTTTATGGGTTACATTAACTATTTCAGTTATGTTACTGGGGTCGTCTTGTGTTCATGGGTTACATTTACTATTTCAGTTATGTTACTGGGGTCGGCATGTGTTCATAGTTTACCTTAAATATTTCAGTTATGTTACTGGGGTCGGCATGTGTTCATGGTTACATTAACTATTTCAGTTATGTTACTGGGGTCGGCATGTTTTCATGGGTTACATTAACTATATCAGTTATGTTACTTGGGTCGGCATGTGTTCATTGGTTACATTAACTATTTCAGTTATGTTACTGGGGTAGGCATGTGTTCATGGGTTACATTAACTATTTCAGTTATGTTACTGGGTTCGGCATGTGTTCATGGGTTACATTAACTATTTTAGTTATGTTTCTGGGGTCAGCATGTGTTCATTGGTTCCATTAACTATTTCAGTTATGTTACTGGGGTCGGCATGTGTTCATTGGTTACATTAACTATTTCAGTTATGTTACTGGGGTCGGCATGTGTTCATGGGTTACATTAACTTTTTCAGTTATGTTACTGGGGTTGGCATGTGTTCATGGGTTACTTTAACTATTTCAGTTATGTTACTGAGGTCGGCATGTGTTCATGAGTTACATTTACTATTTCAGTTATATTACTAGAGTCGGCATGTATTCATGGGTTACATTAACTATTTCAGTGATGTTACTGGGGTCGGCATGTGTTCATAGGTTACATTAACTATTTCAGTTATGTTACTGGGGTCGTCATGTGTTCATGGGTTACATTTACTATTTCAGTTATGTTACTGTGGTCGGCATGTGTTCATAGTTTACCTTAAACATTTCAGTTATGTTACTGGGGTCGGCATGTGTTCATGGTTACATTAACTATTTCAGTTATGTTACTGGGGTCGGCATGTTTTCATGGGTTACATTAACTATATCAGTTATGTTACTTGGGTCAGCATGTGTTCATTGGTTACATTAACTATTTCAGTTATGTTACTGGGGTAAGCATGTGTTCTTGGGTTACATTAACTATTTCAGTTATGTTACTGGGTTCGGCATGTGTTCATGGGTTACATTAACTATTTCAGTTATGTTTCTGGGGTCAGCATGTGTTCATTGGTTCCATTAACTATTTCAGTTATGTTACTGGGGTCGGCATGTGTTCATTGGTTACATTAACTATTTCAGTTATGTTACTGGGGTCGGCATGTGTTCATGGGTTACATTAACTTTTTCAGTTATGTTACTGGGGTTGGCATGTGTTCATGGGTTACTTTAACTATTTCAGTTATATTACTGAGGTCGGCATGTGTTCATGGGTTACATTAACTATTTCAGTTATGTTACTTGGGTCGGCATGTGTTCATTGGTTACATTTACTATTTCAGTTATGCTACTGGGTCGGCATGTGTTCATGGGTTACATTAACTATTTTAGTTATGTTACTGAGGTCTGCCTGTGTTCATGGGTAACATTAACTATTTCAGTTATGTTACTGGGGTCGGCATGTGTTCATGGGTTACTTTAACTTTTTAAGTTATGTTACTGGGGTCGGCATGTGTTCATGGTTTACATTAACTATTAAAGTTATGTTACTTGGGTCAGCCTGTGTTCATGGGGTACATTTACAATTTCAGTTATGTTACTGGGGCCGTCATGTGTTCATGGGTTACATTTACTGTTTTAGTTATGTTACGGGGTTGGCCTGTGTTCATGGGTTACATTAACTATTTCAGTTATGTTACTGGGGTTGGCATGTGTTCATGGGTTACATTAACTTTTTCAGTTATGTTACTGGGGTTGGCATGTGTTCATGGGTTACATTTACTATTTCAGTTATGTTACTGGGGTCGGCGTGTGTTCATGGTTGACATTAACTATTAAAGTTATGTTACTGGGGTCAGCCTATGTTCATGGATAACATTAAATATTTCAGTTATGTTACTAAGGTCGGCATGTGTTCATGAGTTACATTTACTATTTCAGTTATATTACTAGAGTCGGCATGTATTCATGGGTTACATTAACTATTTCAGTGATGTTACTGGGGTCGGCATGTGTTCATGGGTTACATTAACTATTTCAGTTATGTTCTTGGGGTCGTCATGTGTTCATGGGTTACATTTACTATTTCAGTTATGTTACTGGGGTTGGCATGTGTTCATAGTTTACCTTAAACATTTCAGTTATGTTACTGGGGTCGGCATGTGTTCATGGTTACATTAACTATTTCAGTTATGTTACTGGGGTCGGCATGTTTTCATGGGTTACATTAACTATATCAGTTATGTTACTTGGGTCGGCATGTGTTCATTGGTTACATTAACTATTTCAGTTATGTTACTGGGGTAGGCATGTGTTCTTGGGTTACATTAACTATTTCAGTTATGTTACTGGGTTCGGCATGTGTTCATGGGTTACATTAACTATTTCAGTTATGTTTCTGGGGTCAGCATGTGTTCATTGGTTCCATTAACTATTTCAGTTATGTTACTGGGGTCGGCATGTGTTCATTGGTTACATTAACTATTTCAGTTATGTTACTGGGGTCGGCATGTGTTCATGGGTTACATTAACTTTTTCAGTTATGTTACTGGGGTTGGCATGGGTTACTTTAACTATTTCAGTTATATTACTGAGGTCGGCATGTGTTCATGGGTTACATTAACTATTTCAGTTATGTTACTTGGGTCGGCATGTGTTCATTGGTTACATTTACTATTTCAGTTATGCTACTGGGTCGGCATGTGTTCATGGGTTACATTAACTATTTTAGTTATGTTACTGAGGTCTGCCTGTGTTCATGGGTTACATTAACTATTTCAGTTATGTTACTGGGGTCGGCATGTGTTCATGGGTTACTTTAACTTTTTAAGTTATGTTACTGGGGTCGGCATGTGTTCATGGTTTACATTAACTATTAAAGTTATGTTACTTGGGTCAGCCTGTGTTCATGGGGTACATTTACAATTTCAGTTATGTTACTGGGGCCGTCATGTGTTCATGGGTTACATTTACTGTTTTAGTTATGTTACGGGGTTGGCCTGTGTTCATGGGTTACATTAACTATTTCAGTTATGTTACTGGGGTTGGCATGTGTTCATGGGTTACATTAACTTTTTCAGTTATGTTACTGGGGTTGGCATGTGTTCATGGGTTACGTTTACTATTTCAGTTATGTTACTGGGGTCGGCGTGTGTTCATGGTTGACATTAACTATTAAAGTTATGTTACTGGGGTCAGCCTATGTTCATGGATAACATTAAATATTTCAGTTATGTTTACTGGGGTCGGCATGTGTTCATGGGTTACCTTTACTATTTAAGTTATGTTACTGGGGTTGGCCTGTGTTCATTGGATTCATTAACTATTTCAGTTATGTTACTTGGGTCGGCATGTGTTCATGGGTTACATTAACTATTTCAGTTATGTTACAGGGGTTGGCATGAGTTCATGGGTTACATTAATTATTTCAGTTGTGTTACTTGGGCCTGCATGTGTTCATGGGTTACATTAACTATTTCAGTTATGTTACAGGGGTTGGCATGTGTTCATGGGTTACATTCACTATTTCAGTTATAGTACTGGGGTCAGCCTGTGTTCATGGAATTCATTTACTATTTCAGTTATGTAACTGGGGTCGGCATATGTTCATGGGTTACATTTAATATAATTTCAGTTATGTTACTGGAGCCGGCATGTGTTTATGGGTTACCTTAACTATTTCTGTTATGTTACTGGGGTCGACATTTTTTCGTGGGTTACATTAACTATTTCAGTTGTGTTACTGGGGTCGGCATGTGTTCATGGTTTACCTTAACTTTTTCAGTTATGCTACTGGGGTTGGCCTGTGTTCATTGAATTCCTTTACTATTTCAGTTATGTTACTGGGGTCGGCCCTTGTTCATGGGTTACATTTACTATTTCAGTTATGTTACTGCGGTCAGCATGTGTTCATGGGTTACATTAACTATTTCAGTTATGTAACTAGGGTCCGCATGTGTTCATGGGTTACATTAACTATTTCAGTTATGTTACTGGGTCGGCATGTGTTCAAGGGTTACATTAACTATTTCAGTTATGTTACTGTGGTCAGCATGTGTTCATGGGTTACTTTAACTATTTCAGTTATGTTTTTGGGGTCAACCTGTGTTCAAGGGGTACATTAACTATTTCAGTTATGTTACTGGGGTTGGCATGTGTTCATGGGTTACTTTAACTATTTCAGTTATGTTTTTGGGGTCAACCTGTGTTCATGGGGTACATTAACTATTTCAGTTATGTTACTGGGGTTGGCATGTGTTCATGGTTACATTAACTATTACAGTTATGTTACTGGGGTCGGCATGTTTTCATGGGTTACATTAACTATTTCAGTTATGTTACTTGGGAAGGCATGTGTTCATGGGTTACTTTAACTATTTCAGTTATGTTTTTGGGGTCAACCTGTGTATATGGGGTACATTAACTATTTCAGTTATGTTACTGTGGTTGGCATGTGTTCATGGTTACATTAACTATTACAGTTATGTTACTGGGGTCGGCATGTTTTCATGGGTTACATTAACTATTTCAGTTATGTTACTTGGGAAGGCATGTGTTCTTTGATTACATTATCTTTTTCAGTTATATTACTTGAGCCGGCATGTGTTCATGGGTTACATTAACTATTTCAGTAATGTTATTGTGGTCGTCATGTGTTCATGGGTTACTTTAACTATTTCAGTTATGTTACTGGGGTCTGTCTGTGTTTATGGGTTACATTAACTATTTCTGTTATGTTTCTGGGGTCGGCATGTGTTTATGGGTTACCTTAACTATTTAGGTTATGTTACTGAGGTCGGCATGTGTTTATGGGTTACATTAACTATTTCAGTTATGTAACTGGGGTCAGCCTGTGTTCATGTGTTACATTTACTATTTCAGGTATGTTACTGGGTTCAGCATGAGTTCATGGGTTACATTAACCATTTCAGTTATGTTACTGGTGTTGGCATGTGTTCATTGGTTACATTAACTATTTCAGTTATGTTACTGGGGTGGGCATGTATTCATGGGTTACATTACCTATTTCAGTTATGTTACTGGGGTCAGCTTGTGTTCATGGGATTTCATTTATGCTATTATGGTTGGCCTGTGTTCATGGAATTCATTTACCATTTCAGTTATGTTACTGGGGTTGGCATGTGTTCATGGGTTACATTTAATATAATTTCAGTTATATTACTGGAGCGGGCATGTGTTTATGGGTTACCTTAACTATTTCTGTTATGTAACTGGGGTTGGCATGTGTTCATGAGATACATTAACTATTTCAGTTATATTACTGGAGGGGGCATGGGTTCATGGGTTACATTAACTATTTCAGTTATGTTACTGGGGTGGGCATGTGTTCATGGGTTACATTAACTATTTCAGTTATGTTACTGGGGTTGTCATGTGTTCATGGGTTACATTTACTATTTCAGTTATGTTACTTGGTTCGGCATGTGTTCATGGTTTACCTTAAATATTTCAGTTATGCTACTGGGGTTGGCCTGTGTTTATGGAATTCATTTACTATTTCAGTTATGTTACTGGGGTCGGCATGTGTTCATGGGTTACATTTAATATAATTTCAGTTATATTACTGGAGCGGGCATGTGTTTATCGGTTACCTTAACTACTTCTGTTATGTAACTGGTGTCGGCATGTGTTCATGAGTTACATTTACTATTTCAGTTATATTACTAGAGTCGGCATGTATTCATGGGTTACATTAACTATTTCAGTTATGTTACTGGGGTCGGCATGTTTTCATGGGTTACATTAACTATTTCAGTTATGTTACTTGGGTCAGCATGTGTTCATTGGTTCCATTAACTATTTCAGTTATGTTACTGGGGTTGGCATGTGTTCATGGGTTACTTTAACTATTTCAGTTATGTTATTGAGGTCGGCATGTGTTCATGGGTTAGAATTAACTATTTCAGTTATGTAACTTGGGTCGGCATGTGTTCATTGGTTACATTTACTATTTCAGTTATGCTACTGGGTCGGCATGTGTTCATGGGTTACATTAACTATTTCAGTTATGTTACTGAGGTCTGCCTGTGTTCATGGGTTACATTAACTATTTGTGTTATGTTACTGGGGTCGGCATGTGTTCATGGGTTACATTAACTTTTTCAGTTATGTTACTGGGGTCGGCATGTGTTCATGGTTTACATTAACTATTAAAGTTATGTTACTTGGGTCAGCCTGTGTTCATGGGTTACATTAACTATTTCAGTTATGTTACTGGGGTTGGCATGTGTTCATGGGTAACTTTAACTATTTCAGTTATGTTACTGAGGTCGGCATGTGTTCATGGGTTAGAATTAACTATTTCAGTTATGTTACTTGGGTCGGCATGTGTTCATTGGTTACATTTACTATTTCAGTTATGCTACTGGGTCGGCATGTGTTCATGGGTTACATTAACTATTTCAGTTATGTTACTGAGGTCTGCCTGTGTTCATGGGTTACATTAACTATTTCAGTTATGTTACTGGGGTCGGCATGTGTTCATGGGTTACATTAACTTTTTCAGTTATGTTACTGGGGTCGGCATGTGTTCATGGTTTACATTAACTATTAAAGTTATGTTACTTGGGTCAGCCTGTGTTCATGGGGTACATTAACTATTTCAGTTATGTAACTGGGGCCGGCATGTGTTCATGGGTTACATTTACTATTTTAGTTATGTTACGGGGTTGGCCTGTGTTCATGGGTTACATTAACTATTTCAGTTATGTTACTGGGGTTGGCATGTGTTCATGGGTTACATTAACTTTTTCAGTTATGTTACTGGGGTCGGCATGTGTTCATGATTTACATTAACTATTAAAGTTATGTTACTGGGGTCAGCCTGTGTTCATGGATAACATTAAATATTTCAGTTATGTTTACTGGGGTCGGCATGTGTTCATGGGTTACCTTTACTATTTTAGTTATGTTACTGGGGTTGGCCTGTGTTCATTGGTTACATTAACTATTTCAGTTATGTTATTTGGGTCGGCATGTGTTCATGGGTTACATTAACTATTTCAGTTATGTTACAGGGGTTGGCATGTGTTCATGTGTTACATTAATTATTTCAGTTGTGTTACTGGGGGCAGCATGTGTTCATGGGTTACATTCACTATTTCAGTTATGTTACTGGGGGCAGCATGTGTTCATGGGTTACATTCACTATTTTAGTTATGCTACTGGGGTCAGCCTGTGTTCATGGAATTCATTTACTATTTCAGTTATGTTACTGGGGTCGGCATGTGTTCATGGGTTACATTTAATATAATTTCAGTTATGTTTCTGGAGCCGGCATGTGTTTATGGGTTACCTTAACTATTTCTGTTATGTTACTGGGGTCGACATTTGTTCATGGGTTACATTAACTATTTCAGTTGTGTTACTGGGGTCGGCATGTGTTCATGGTTTACCTTAACTATTTTTGTTATATTACTGGGGTCGGCATGTGTTCATGGTTTACCTTAACTATTTCAGTTATGCTACTGGGGTTGGTCTGTGTTCATTGAATTCCTTTACTATTTCAGTTATGTTACTGGGGTCGGCCCTTGTTCATGGGTTACATTTACTATTTCAGTTATGTTACTGCGGTCAGCATGTGTTCATGGGTTACATTAACTATTTCAGTTATGTAACTGGGGTCCGCATGTGTTCATGGGTTACATTAACTATTTCAGTTATATTACTGGGTCGGCATGTGTTCATGGGTTACATTAACTATTTCAGTTATGTTACTGTGGACGGCATGTGTTCATGGGTTACTTTAACTATTTCAGTTATGTTTTTGGGGTCAACCTGTGTTCATGGGTTACATTAACTATTTCAGTTATGTTACTGGGGTAGGCATGTGTTCATGGGTTACATTTACTATTTTAGTCATGTTACTGGGGTCGGCATGTGTTCATGAGTTACATTAACTATTACAGTTATGCTACTTGGGTTGGCTTGTGTTCATGGATTTCATAAACTATTTCAGTTATGTTACAGGGGTCAGCATGTGTTCATGGGTTACATTTACTATTTCAGTTATGTTTCTGGGGTCAACCTTTGTTTATGGGTTACATTAACTATTTCAGTTATGTTACTGAGGTCGGCATATGTTCATGGGTTACAATAACTATTTCAGTTATGGTACTGGGGTCGGCATGTGTTCAGGGGTTACCTTAACTATTTCAGATATGTTACTGGGGTAGGCATGTGTTCATGGGTTACATTTACTATTTCAGTCATGTTACTGGGGTCGGCATGTGTTCATGGGTTACATTAACTATTACAGTTATGCTACTTGGGTTGGCCTGTGTTCATGGAATTCATAAACCATTTCAGTTATGTTACAGGGGTCAGCATGTGTTCATGGGTTACATTAACTATTTCAGTTATGTTACTTGGGTCAGCATGTGTTCATGGATTACATTAACTATTTCAGCTATGTTACTGGGTCGGCATGTGTTCATGGGTTACATTAACTATTTCAGTTATGTTACTTTGGTCGGCATGTGTTCATGGGTTTATTTAACTATTTCAGTCATGTTACAGGGGTCGGCATGTGTTCAGGGATTACCTTAACTATTTTAGTTATGTTACTTGGGTAGGCATGTGTTCATGGATTACATTAACTATTTCTGTTATATTACTGGAGCCGGCATGTGTTCATGGGTTACATTAACTATTTCAGTAATGTTACTGGGGTCGGCATGTGTTCATGGGTTACATTAACTATTTCAGTTATGTTACTAGGGTCTGTCTGTGTTTATGGGTTACATTAACTATTTCTGTTATGTTACTGGGGTCGGCATGTGTTTATGGGTTATCTTAACTATTTCTGTTATGTTACTGGGGTCGGCATGTGTTTATGGGTTACATTAACTATTTCAGTTATGTTACTGGGGTCAGCCTCTGTTCATGTGTTACATTTACTATTTCAGTTATGTTACTGGGATCAGCATGAGTTCATGGGTTACATTAACCATTTCAGTTATGTTACTGGTGTTGGCATGTGTTCATTGGTTACATTAACTATTTCAGTTATGTTACTGGGGTGGGCATGTGTTCATGGGTTACATTACCTATTTCAGTTATGTTACTGGGGTCAGCCTTTGATCATGGGATTTCATTTATGCTACTGGGGTTGGCCTGTGTTCATGGAATTCATTAACTATTTCAGTTATGTTACTAGGGTCTGTCTGTGTTTATGGGTTACATTAACTATTTCTGTTATGTTACTGGGGTCGGCATGTGTTTATGGGTTACCTTAACTATTTCTGTTATGTAACTGGGGTCGGCATGTGTTCATGAGTTACATTAACTATTTCAGTTATATTACTGGAGGGGGCATGTGTTCATGGGTTACATTAACTATTTCAGTAATGTTACTTGGGTGGGCATGTGTTCATGGGTTACATTAACTATTTCAGTTATGTTACTGGGGTCGGCATGTGTTCATGGGTTACATTTACTATTTCAGTTATGTTACTGGGGTCGGCATGTGTTCATGGTTTACCTTAAATATTTCAGTTATGTTACTGGGGTCGGCATGTGTTCATGGGTAACATTCTCTTTTTCAGTTATGTTACTGGGGTCGGCATGTGTTCATGGTTTACATTAACTATTAAAGTTATGTTACTGGGGTCGGCCTGTATTCATGGAAAACATTAAATATTTCAGCTATGTTTACTGGGGTCGGCATGTGTTCATGGGTTACCTTTACTATTTCAGTTATATTACTGGGGTTGGCCTGTGTTCTTGGCTTACATTAACTATTTCAGTTATGTTACTGGGGTCGGAATGTGTTCACGGGTCGCATTAACTATTTCAGTTATGTTACTGGGTTGGCATGTGTTCATGGGTAACATTAAATATTTGAGTTGTGTTACTGGGGTCGGCATGTGTTCATGGGTTACATTAACTATTTCAGTTATGCTACTGGGTCGGCATGTGTTCATGGGTAACATTTACTATTTCAGTTATGTTACTGCTGTCTGCATGTGTTCATGGTTTACCTTTACAATTTTTAGTTATGCTACTGGGTCGGCATGTGTTCATTGGTTACATTAACTATTTCAGTTATGTTACTGGGGTCGGCATGTGTTCATGGGTTACATTAACTATTTCAGTTATGTTACAGGGGTTGGCATGTGTTCATGGGTTACATTAACTATTTCAGTTGTGTAACTGGGGCCCGCATGTGTTCATGGGTTACATTAACTATTTCAGTTATGTTACTGGGGGCAGCATGAGTTCATGGGTTACATTCACTATTTCAGTTATGCTACTGGGGTCGGCCTGTGTTCATGGAATTCATTTACTATTTCATTTATGTTACTGGGGTCGGCATGTGTTCATGGGTTACATTTAATATAATTTCAGTTATGTTACTGGAGCCGGCATGTGTTTATGGGTTACCTTAACTATTTCTGTTATGTTACTGGGGTCGACATTTGTTCATGGGTTACATTTACTATTTCAGTTGTGTTACTGGGGTCGGCATGTGTTCATGGTTTACCTTAACTATTTCTGTTATGTTACTGGGGTCGGCATGTGTTCATGGTTTACCTTAACTATTTCAGTTATGCTACTGGGGTTGGCCTGTGTTCATTGAATTCCTTTACTATTTCAATTATGTTACTGGGGTCGGCCCTTGTTCATGGGTTACATTTACTATTTCAGTTATGATACTGCGGTCAGCATGTGTTCATGGGTTACATTAACTATTTCAGTTATGTTACTGGGGTCCGCATGTGTTCATGGGTTACATTAACTATTTCAGTTATGTTACTGGGGTCGGCCTGTGTTCATAGGTTACATTTACTATTTCAGTTATGTTACTGTGGTAGGCATGTGTTTATGGGTTACATTTACTATTTCAGTTGTGTTACTGGGGTCGGCATGTGTTCATGGGTTACCTTAACAAGGAAGAACAGACTAAAGAGACTATACAGCAAGATGGTTTCCTTCACTCGGGAGATATTGGTAAAAAAGATGAAGATGGCTTTATATATGTCACTGGAAGAATTAAAGGTACCAACTTAAATCTTTCTTTACTAATTGAATCTTCTGATACAATTTAAAATTGGATATTCAAATATACAGTACAGTCCCTTTATAAAAAGTTCACAGGATTGGACCTAGTTATAATTGAATCATGTTACAAATGGACAATTTTACAAAGGAATAATAGGAAAATGACCATTTTATGGTCATTTTCATATAATTCCTTTGTAAATGGTCATGTTCCTATAATTCATTTTCAGAAAATGACCATTTTATGGTAATTTTCCAATATATCCTTTGTAAATGGTCATGTTCCTATAATTCATTTTCAGAAAATGACCATTTTGTGGTAATTTTCAAATAATTCCTTTATCAATGGTCATTTCTCTGTAATTCCTTTGTAAAAGTCCTATTAAAATTCCAAAGTAAAAAATTTGGGAGCCACAATATGAAGGTGTTATATCCAAATCCTTGTTATAACAAGGTGTGTTATAAAGGGCTTTATTACCCAACCGTCTCTATACGGAGTAATTGTCTATTTTTTCTATGTCATTAGTCACTGAACTATTGACCAGTCAATATTATACAATTATTGACTTCAATGAGGTAGACATAAGGATTTATCTACCCAAAAAAGTGATAATTCACTGAGGCCGCTAGTCGATATTTTCGACTAGCACCCTCTCAAGAATGTTATATTTATATACTATTGGCTGGCACTATACCATGGCCTGGTTTCCCGCTCCCTGTTAAAAAACACAGGCGTGACAACATGCGTGACAACGATGAGCATATGGTTCCTTTATGAAAGGAGACATTATGCAACATTAACTGTAATTCGGTTGAAGGCTTAAGCCAAATTCCTCAACTGTCTTTGTTTCAGAATTGATAATCACAGCTTGGGGAGAGAATATTCCCCCCGTCCCTATAGAAGACAATGTAAAAGAGGAACTACCCATTTTCAGTAACTGTATGCTCATAGTTTCCCCTACTTTCTTTGTTTCAGAGTTGATAATCACAGCCGGGGGAGAGAATATTTCCCCTGTCCCTATAGAAGACAATGTAAAAGAGGAACTACCCATTATCAGTAACTGTATGCTCATAGTTTCCTCTACTGTCTTTGTTTCAGAGTTGATAATCACAGCCGGGGGAGAGAATATTCCCCCTGTCCCTATAGAAGACAATGTAAAAGAGGAACTACCCATTATCAGTAACTGTATGCTCAGTTTCCCCTACTTTCTTTGTTTCAGAGCTGATAATCACAGCCGGGGGAGAGAATATTCCCCCTGTCCCTATAGAAGACAATGTAAAAGAGGAACTACCCATTATCAGTAACTGTATGCTCATAGGTGATAAGAAGAAGTTTCTCTCAATGCTGCTGACATTAAAGGTTGGTTTGTACAAGTATGGTATACTGTCTTCAAATGGGCCTTGACGCAAGAAAACCTGTCTTCAGGGGGTTTGCAAACAACACAGGCGCAGTCCAGCCTGTGTATCCACGCAGTCTGATCAGCACCTTTGTATTTCGCTATTTGGAAAGTATTATATGTAAACTTGCTACAAGTGAAATTCAAATTTTCTAGCTAGTCTCTGTAGCTGAGGAGACTGGTTTGAATCTCACTTGTTTGGAAACCCTGAAGACTGTCGTGACAAGGCCCAAATGATATACTCCCATCAAACTCATTTTAAATATATCCTAGAAGTTGTTGTCAAATGTGCTCAAAGTATGGGTGCACAGAGTGGACAGAAGCAACATTTCATGGTCTCTTTACAAATTTAATGGTCAGTCATAGGTCGAGATAAGCAATTTTTTTGAACGTAAAATTGTTATAATTAGCTGTATTGACAACATACTTAAAATGTTCATTTTAATTATGATTTGCATATTTTTCAGTAACGTTGAGCTCAAGCAATCACCATAATGATATTTAAACAGGGCAAAACATAACACATTCAAATGTAAATTTGGTATTTTAGGTGTGCTTATATCTTATTCTTGAAAAAATGCCTTTCAAAGACTCAAATTTTGTTCAAAATGAGACTTATGGCATCTTGAGCCTATTTTGGAATCCAATATTTGCTACTCTAGCAACAGTAAACTAAATATCAGACTATTTTTGTCTGTTATTCTTCTAATACCAACCAGCAGAAATTGGTGAAAAGTATCTTCCATTTTTTTTGGCTTCAAATATGGATCCAAATTAGCCCCTTAATGCATGTAGCTCTTTGTGCTTTGCTGCCTGAAACATGGGTCATGGGGTGTT
This sequence comes from Loripinus fragilis, assembly GCA_964019695.1. NCBI lineage: Eukaryota > Metazoa > Mollusca > Bivalvia > Lucinida > Lucinidae > Loripinus > Loripinus fragilis. The sequence continues at coordinate 93,961,584 of OZ026522.1, forward strand.
GTTGATATGCAACGAAGTGTCAGATTTGAGCTGCAATTTTGTGATTTCCAACAATGTGGTATGCACGACCAGCAAAGCCTCAGATCAGCCTGCGCATACGCTCAGCCTGATCAGAGCCTTTGCCAGTCACTTGAATATTCTATGAGTGTTAAACAACAGACCGAATGTCATTTGGAGTTCTAAGCTAAAAAGGTTGCTGCACAGGCTGGTCTGAGTCTACACATGTCAAAATGCCACATTGTTGGAAATCACATGTGACGGCTCAATTTTCTATATTTACCTACAGGTTGAAGTAAATGCTGACACTCAAGAACCTCTGGATAACCTTACTCCAGAAGCCATCACCTGGTGTAAATCTATAGACAGTAATTCTAGTACTGTGAGTGAGGCTTTGCTGGATAAGAAAATTCTTGTAGCTATCCAAGCTGGCATAGACAAAGCCAACGAGAAGGCAGTATCACGCGCAGCTAAGATACAGAAGTGGTCAGTTTTACCAAAAGATTTCTCCATGCCAGGAGGAGAGCTTGGTGAGTTGAATAATTGTCACAGGTTTAGATAAACAAAAAAATTCAGCGGAAAATTGTGAATATTTTCTTACCCATCAGTTTAAACATATGATTTGGGAGCTCAAAAGAACCGTCTCATTGAGACGGTTCTTTTGAGTACCCACAACATATGGTTCGGTTTAGAAATAAAAAAATTAAATTTTCGTTACGCACTCTTAACTAAAGTCCTGATTGTATTATTGAGTGTAATGCTACAGTGTAGTCCTTTTATACATGGGTGAAAGTTTTCAGGATAAATTCTGAATTCAGGATTTTGAGGCTGACTTTCCATAGAAAAATGCTGAATTAGGGAGATTATAATAGCTTCTCTGATTAATTTTCAGAGTATCTAAAGGCACAGTGGCTCAGTGGCAGAGTGCTTGACTCGAGACAGAGGGGCCATGGGTTCGAGCCTGACTGACATCACTGTGTTGTGTCCTTGAGCAAGACACATTTATCCTTGCTTAGTGCTGATTCAACCCAGGAAGACCAGTCCCGACATAACTGAAAGATTGTTGACTGGGATGTAAAGAATCAAATCAAACAAACAAATCAGAGATATCTAAACACAATTAACCAATTAAACATGAAATTATTAATTTTTGTAGGCATCCTGCAAGTTTAAAAAAAAAATTTTTTTTTCTAAAGATCAGGATATTGGAAATTTCGAACTCAACCATGGAGAAAAAAATGTAACCTACTTCCCCATGGTGTGGCTCATTTTCGAAGTTCCTTGTTTGTATTTTATGCTAGGGATTCAACAATTGGTGAACAACACTCTGGACATAATGATAATACAGTGCAGTCCTGTTATATAGAGGATCTTACATGAGTGCTCATGTTTTATTGAATTTATTAAACGAGTTGGGGAAAAGAGATAAAATGCGAGGCGTGCCGAGCATTTTATCTGTTTTTCGCAACGAGAGTTTAATAAATTCAATAACACAAGAGCACGAATGAAATATTCCATTTATCATATGACAAATACTTTGAAATCTCATTTCTGGCGTAAAAACGTTATGATTTTGTCATTATGTACGCAACGTCATAACGTTTCCCGTAAATCTATAAACCACTAGTGGTTTATCAATTTTATTGCATGGCGTTATCTCACTCCCAGACGCGACGTCATATGATAAAACAACCTATTTATGACACTGATGTGGATATTACACGGTCATGTTGTGGCGCCGAAATTAAATACGAACCAATTATTTAAGAAATAAATTCGATTTTTTGTCTGTTCATGAAATCATGAACACTTCGGATCTCATGCAAAGTAAGTCAGCTTTGCAAGAGACACAAAGTGTTCATGAGCTCATGAACAGACAAATATCAAATTTATTACTTATAGTTATATTTTATATTGTCTGTAAAGTATCAATTTTCAGTTTTCATATAACTTTGCTGGTTTTCTGGATATTTTAAGTTAAACTAGACATAACAGAGGGTTGGGAACAGCCAAAAGGCCAAATTCCCACGTTTAACGTTATGACGTCAGACAAACGTCAGTAAACAAACAACGTTATTGGATGGTGTTGACGTTGGTCCGCCCAAACAGCGGGTGTGTTGGCATGGCTTAAATATGTCCGTTCATGAAGCCATGATCAACATCTCAAATGTGAAGGTTCATTTAAAGACTCGCAGTGGAAATGTAAATATAGGAAAATGACCATGAAATAATTCCTTTGTAAAATTGTCCCTTTATGATATGATTCCCTTATAACACTACCCATTACTGTTGACATGAAACATGGCGTTATAATGGAACTGCACTGTATTATACTTCCTAGAATGCCAATTACAATTTTCACTGACGAGACTGCATGGAACTTGAGAATGATATGTGTATTTTTGTTGTTTGTTTGTTTGTTTTGATTATTTACATCCCACCAACAATCTTTCTGTTAAACAGGGACGGGTCTTCCTGGGTTGAACCAGTACTAAGCTGGGATAAATACATCTTGCTCAAGGACCACAACGCAGTGACGCCGGTGAGGCTCAACCTCCCGACCCCTCGGTCTCGAGTCAAGCACTCTACCACTGAGCCACTCCGCTCCCGCATTTTTGTTGTCTTAGTTAGATGGGCAACCATACAGATTTTTAGTAGAACCTGTCTTAAGCGGCCACTCAAAAAGAACACGAAAATGGTTTTCAAGACCGATTATTGCCTAATGCAGGTCAAAAGTATTGCAGAATGCTCCAACGGGAGCATTCTGCAATACTTTGGACCTTCATTAAGCTACAATTTTCCATAAAGACCTTTATTTTGTATATTTTTGAGTGGCGGCTTAAGACAAGTCTTACTGTAATACATAATACTCCTTTTCAGGGCCAACATTAAAACTGCGAAGACCTATAGTTGTGAAGAAATATGAAAAGACTATAAATGCCTTCTATGAGGAGGACTGAAACAGCTTCTAACGGGTGAAGGAAGAATGAAAGATCTTATATATTTAACCAGATCTCAGACACCCAGCTCAGGGCCCTAGCGCTGACACGTCGTAGTTTTATACATATTATAGATGGGAGTTGTAGAAAATAAGAAATTGACAGTGTATTTATGATACTAAACTGTGCCTTATTATTTTTACCGCTATTAATGACAATTGCCGTCTGCTCTCTCAAATATTTCTGTACTTTTTTAGCCTAAATTGCAAATACTATGAACCCAGATCATACTGCTCCCTTAAGAGCAGTCTGATCAGGGTTCATAGTGTTTGCTTTCATAGATAAACAAAATCTGTCTAGCATTTGAATAAATGCAGCAGACATCATAAGCTGAAGACATTTTCAGGAGAAAAAAATGAGTAGGACAACATTAGGACATAGGGGGGAAGGGTGGAAACACTGACCTATATTACAGTGACTATAAACTGATAAACTCCAGTGAAATTTCGATACTTTTCTCAAGTAGCTTTGTTGGGCAATTCACAGGTAAAGGAGGAAAATTCAATATATTTATCGACACAATTTTCTACCATCACAGTTTTGAAATACACAGTGTGAATTAGCTTCTGTTTACCAACAAACACCAACTTAAAATGATTATGATAACTATTAATGACATGTCATAGATTATGGATATTGGTAAATGGAGACACAGAATTTTACCACCCTCACCAATTTTAGCACAAAATATCTCATGATGTGCAAGGTCTACACTGATGTAGGTGGTATAAAATAGCTATACCATGAGTGTCCATCTGTACGTAAGATAATCCACTCGCTAAAGCTCATGGATTATCTACACGCACAGGCGAACAACCCATGGTATAACTATTACATAGCCCTATTGAAAGCTTTATCTGCTGAGGTGAAAGTGGTATTGTTGCAGCCATATATTGACAAATTCTGTCACTTTCATAAAATTGTGTTATTTTACATAAACATAATTCCATAGAATCAGTTTATCATTGCAGAAACATGAATTATACAGACATTTCTATTTTCAATTCCTATTGCCTAACTGTATCATTCCTATTGCCTAGCTATATCATTGCAAAGAAAAACGGCCTGAAAGGTACAGATGAATTCAGCATTTTTTCAAGGATACATCTCTATTTTGATAGTACGATGAATAGCTCATGTGACACACAGCATGACATACCTTTGCAGCTGTTAAATGGTGTTTCTAGTCACTGCTATAAAGGTCACTGGTTGAAAGTAAGAGGGTCCAGTTAAACCAAATGTAAATGTGCATAATATAAGCTAGAACAAAGACATCATTCAGCTTTATATGTTGACAATGAAATCCAGAATAAACTGTTTGTGACAGAGTTCCCATGAGCTCTGGAAATCATGGAAAACTTGGAAAATCACGAAAAAAAAGTTCCATGCATGGAAAAATGGAATTTGAAAAAAAGAACTTGAATAATCATGGAAAAATCATGGAATTTTGTGAAATTATTTGACGAAACCACCAGTAGCCAGAAAACTAGCTGTCAGACACACCTAGTTGTTTGGCAACTGGTAGTTTCAAATTTTAATTGTTTTAATTGTTTCAAAATGTATGCATGCTTATTTAAATACATTACTGTCGCTGCACTCTGCATTGATGCTCAGCATGGTGAAGATGCCGCTAAAAGGGTAGGTTGGAGGCCGTGCATTAAATAGTCCTGGAAATTGCATTGTTGATCATGGGAATTCATGGAAAAATCATGGAATTGTGTTTTTGAATTTCTGTGGGAACCCTATAAATTAAATATAAATGTGAGGCAGGTCAAATAAGGAGGAGACGATAATAGCAGGTAAAGAGACAAACTGGGGGGAAAACAGAACAGGGATGTGAATATTCACTTATTTAGATGGATAAGGAATTGCTTGCTTGAAGGTTACTTTTGGATGTTAGTATATTTGTATTAACCCTTAAAACGCCAATCGCAACAAAAGTCCTCTGCTTTTCTCGTCTGCTGAAATGTTTAAGAAGCCTCTATGACAAACGGTGTGGACCCAGATCAGACTGCTCCTATAGGAGCAGTCTGTTCTGGGTCCACGCTGTTTGCTTCTTTACTGAATTCGTCAGTAATGCTAGGCAATTATTTGCAGCAGACGACATTTTCAGATGCATTTTTTCTTGGCGCTTTAAGGGTTAATGATCATGGTTGTGAAACTGTACCAGATTATCATAATACCTTTTTTGCATTTTTACTATGTAGACCTGGACCTTTAGATTAATAATCAGGTGCAAACTGATTCTGCTATTCGAGGACAACTGTTTATTTTAGAAACTCTAATATAGAGAAGATCAGTGGCTTAGTGTTAGAGTGCTAGACTTCAGGGGTTGCTGGTTTGAGCCTCAGCAGAGGCACTGTGTAAGACATTTATATTCTGCATAGTACTGGTTCAACCCAGGAAATTTTCGTGACATGATGGATAAATTGTTGACTTGGATGTAAATAGTCAACTCAGCCATCACCAGGGTATTCATTTATGTTTAGGACATAGATCTGTTACCATAGCAACTTAATAAATTTGGACCCATTGGGGCACTATAGAGATTGATCTGCCCTGAGAGCACTAAGTTTTCAGGCCATTAGACAAAGGTGTGTAATTAAAAGTTAATATTCTTATTTCTCAACAAAAACATATGTTGTGTGTACTCAAAAGAACCGTCTGAGTGAGATGGTTCTTTTTAGCACACAAAGTAAATGTTGATAATGATAGGTGAGAAAATAATCACAATTTTACTCCCCAAAGTTTTGTTAATCTAACACTATTTTTTATCATATCTGTTACAAAATATTTGAATAAATTGTTGTTTTCATTATTATTCAAATTTCATCATGTTTGTCTTTAATAGTTTAGTTATTGTTATGTTAATTACAGCAAATCTATCATATCAGAGTTTAACATACACACTTCACCAGGTCCTGAGGTTATAAAACTTTTTTCATGGTCAACTCAGCTGAGCACAAAATTTATCCTGCTCATAAATGTTAAAATGCCAACAATTGTTTGCATTTTAACATTTATTAGCATGATAAATACAACATCTGAGAGGCTTAAAGCAAGAAACTTCTTTATTTGTCGGTATTTTAGTTTTTGTTAGCAATTGAAAACTTGTGCTCAGTTGAGTTGAGTATGAAAAAAGTTTTATAACCTCAGGGCCAGAGCTTATTATTCAGATGTATTAACTCTTTCCTTGCTAGCAGCTACTTTTACCTTTGCAAACAGTTCGGACCCAGATCAGGACAGACAGAATGTCGGTCCTGATCTGGATCCAAACTGTTTGACACTCTGACAGTGTTCCTGAAAGAATATTTAAAATAGTTATTTTTGAAAGAAGTCAGCAGACATTCAAAGCATGAAAAATTACCCAGCATGCAAAGAGTTGAGTGTCATCAATGATCATCATAAATATTCTATTGCTATGAAATGTTACTGTGTTTTATAGATTGTCAAGAGCTTATTCTTAAATTTAAGCAGTGCATATTATATTAATATTTAGATAAATAGTATCAAAATAGTTTTCAATGAACTACATCAGTGTATACTACATGTATCATCATACAGAAATCATGAATTGACCCTGTGTATTCATTTGTATAGAAATTACATCAGTTTGTAATGAATAACCTCGGCATTCAGTACCATTTTACCACATGTGAAGGACAACGGTCAGATTACAGGGGACGGGGGTGCTCTCTTTTTTTGTTGCTACATAGTCTTTGACTCAGCATCTACTGTGTTCCCCCCTCCCCCCTCCAAATAAAGATTAAAAAAATAATAAGTTATGCCTACAAAATACTTGACAATTTAGCATACCCCCAAAAAATGTTCTATTTCTGTACCTTAACCTCAAAAAAGACTCTAAAACAGTATTGACTATAGAAAAGATACCCAAAAATAGTCCAGTTTAGTGGTGATCCAATAAGTTTGAACCCCAAAGAATATGCCAAGCCTGTGTATATATAAAAAATATCACAGTACCACCCCCACCTCCACCCCCCCCCCCCACACACACACAAACCTATAGATCAGACCAGCCTAGGCATCTGAAGAGTCTGTTCAAAATCATTGTTGTTTTGCTACCTAGTAGATATACTTGCAACATTTGCGATTCTGGTCTCCATGGGTGAAAGTTTTCGGAATTAATCCTAAATTCAGGATTTTGATGCTGACTTTCCATAGTAACCCAGTAAATATCTATGAGGAGCCACTACTGGCCCGCCAGCTAAAACCCACTCAAATGGATAGGGGTCCAAGACAGTATGATGGCAGGGTTACCAGCCTCAAATTACTGTATTAGGCAGATTATAAAAGCTACTTTATTTCATTTAATCTAAAGACAAGTAACCATTTTCAACTTGGTATTGTTAATATTTTGTAGTTATTCTGCAAGTTTTAAGATTTAAGTTTCTCATGCTAAAAAGGGCAGGACTTTAGTTAAGAGTGCGTACCAAAAAATAAAATTTCTTAGTTCTCAACCAAAACATATGTTGTGGGTACTCAAAAGAACCGTCTCAATGAGATGGTTCTTTTGAGCGCTCAAAACATATGTTAAAACTGGTGGGTAAGAAAATATTTACACTTTAACGCTAAAATTTTTTGTTTATCTTAACATATGTAGGGTTTAAATTTTCTCACCTGAATCAAGTTTTACGGAGTTACAGTTCCTGAAGACAGGTTAGCTTAAATAGAAGTACAGTAGATGTTCTAAAACTTCGAAAACTAGTTGCCAGCCAAAAATTCTAGGCAAACAGTGTAGACCAAGATCAGAGGGAGTGTTGTGGCTCAGTGGTAGAGTGCTTGACTAGAGACTGAGGTGGCGCGGGTTCGAGGTTAACCGGCGTCACTGCATTGTGTCCTTGAGCAAGACTCATTAATCCTAGCTTAGTACTGGTTAACCCAGGAAGACCGGTCCCTACATAACTGAAAGAGTGTTGATGGGACATAAAGAATCAAAACCAACAAACAGAAAAGACCAAGATCAGACTGCTTCTGAAGAAGCAGTCTGATCAGGGTCTTCCCTGTTTGCTATTCTCGCAAACATTATGTGAAGTTCAGCTCTGTTAACCAATATTTTATTTGAGCACAAAAAGATAAAAGTGCTTACAATTTTAGAACATTTACCAATGGCTAATAGCATACATGTACATGTTAATATGATTTGATAAAGAATTGTTTTGTAAATAGAATGCTAAATTTACATTCCAGAAACTGCTAAAGCTGCTGCAATATTTTTATAAATTGTGTTCCTTTAAGTTGATGTTATTAGAATAGGCTTTATCACATAAGAAACCGGGAAGACTCTGACAAGCCTGGACATTAAAGCTGTCTCCTCAGAGCCTTCACTGGTCCTACACATAAGGAGTGAAAGGCCCAAAATTACAGTTTTGTTTGATAGAAGCAGATTTTAGCATATTGTTTACGATTATCCTACAAATTTACTCTGACATACCTTGTTGATTTTGTAAATGTTTATGATAGATATAATGCAAATAATGTGAAATGAGAACAGAAAGGGAAAATTGTTCAAAAGTTTAGAACATTTACTGTATGCATACATGTATTTGAAAAAATGACATGAACCAAAATCTAGTGAACTGGCTTTATGCTATGATTACGCAACTAACACTGCACATAACAATGCACTCAATTATTTTATGTTTAGGCAGCTTTTATATATCTATATACGGAATTCATGTAACTGTTGGAAATCCAGCATATCTAATTCTTGAGTGAAAGTTTTCAGGATTATTCCTGAATTCAGGATTTTGAGGCTGACTTTCTGTGGAAAGTCAGCCTCAATATGCTGAATTAGGGAGATCATAATAGCCTCTCTGGTTTATTTTCAGTCTTTCTAAGGACAATTGACCATTATAACTTGAAATTGTGAATATTTAGTTGGTATACTGCAAGTTTTGGAGTTTCGAAAGTTCAGGAGTTTGGAAATTTTGAACTTTCACCCATGCTGTTTATTCAAACTTCTCATAATTTTTTGCCTTCGTTGAAATTACTGACTATAATGATCGATTTTCAAAAATTGTCAATTGTTGTGATTTCAACATGCATTCTTTACAACTTTCTATACAGATGGAATCTTCTATCTGGCTTGATATAATAGTCTGGATGGAATAGCAAATAATTAGTTTATGAAGTTTTACAAAAGCTGGGTTTCCTTCAGGTATTAAGCCACAATATGGGAACATGTAGCTATAATATGTCCAGCAAAACTGATAGGTTTCCCATCAGCCTTTGCACTCACAGTAATACACCAGTCATTTGAACCACTTATCACACTTATCAGTATGCAGAAAAAGGCAGACCTATCTGAGTTTTCTCCAGAATTGGCAAGAACACCCCACCACACACAAACTCATCATACTCACCCTTTTGCTCTCAAATTCATTGCTATTCCCAATAAGCAAGTTACTAAAACATAAAGCTAGATTTTCTTATATTGTGGAGTATATACATGTAGTTGTGTTTGTTTTAAGATATAATTTTATACATATTGATTGAATATTGATTAATTAGATTGATTATTTTTTATTAATACATTTATTTTTTGTGTGTCCCAGATAGATTGTCTCAGATATTCATATATTTTTTGTAACTGGTCATATATTAGGTGCGCTGTATTGGTCATATACTTGATAAACATGGGAATGACCATTACAAAATAAAATGGGCCTCGATGCGAGAAAACCTGTGTTCGGGGGGTCAGCAGTCTGGTCATCACCTTTGTTATTCGCATATTGGAAAGTATCATATATAGACTTGCTTCAAGCGAAATTTCAATTTTCTAGCTAGTCTCTGTAGCTGAGTAGGCTGGATTGAATCTCACTTTGTCAGAAACCCCGAAGACAGGTTTTGTCGCGACGAGGCCCATATGAGTCAGTTCATGAAATTTTTGTACATATCACAAATCATTTTTCAAGCATGCATGTTTAGCTCTAGTGAAGCTAGGCAGCAAAGGCTCTGACAAGACTGAGCCAATGTGCCAACTTGTCTGAGCATTGGCTCATGGGCCATACAATAAACATTTAAACCTTCTGAACTGGCTCATATATTATGGTCATATACTTGGTATATATGTTAATGGTCTTATATGTGAATGGTCATATATTTAGTACACATGAAAATAGACATATATTTGATATACATGTAAATAACAATAATAAGCTAATCTATTCATATACTTGATACATATGTAAATGGCCATTATATAATACAGACATGTTAATGGCCATTATATCATAGAAGTGCAAATGGCCATTATAACATAAACATGTAAATGGAAATATACTTTGTCATAATAAAATACACATATACATTGGTCATATATTTCATATATATTTGTAAATTGCCAAAATAAGATTCACACATAAATGGGCATATTGCCTCATGGAAATGCTCATATACTTGTATACATGTGTCAATTTTCATATACTAGATAAGCATGTAAATTTTCATATTTTTACCATCTTTAAATGGTCTTTTTAGATACATATGTAAATGGTCATATACAGTGCAGTCCCTTCATAAAACACCTGGTAATAACACAGATTGTGGATACAGTCATGCTGTGGATACCACGGAATTTTACAAAGAAATTATAGGAAGTGACCATGAAATGGTCATTTCCTATAATTCCCTTGTAAAAATGTCCCTTTATATCGCGGTTCACTTATAACACTATCCATTCCTATGGGCCCCAATGTAAGGTTATAAAGGGACTGCACTGTACTTGCAATCTAGCCATTATTTGCATAATGATACAAAGTCTGGGTTGACATCATCTATGGGGGCTACAAGCATTTGTCTCTGTGAGTGCTTCAACATCAATATTATTCTAAACCCAGGTCAGATTTTTACCCTTTGTCTGCTGATGGATCCTTCCATCTGATTTGATATAACAAGGTTGGAATGGTTTATTGCACATATCAAGGACTCACAAAAGAGTATTTTCTCAAATCAAGAAACCTCAAAATTTGAAATTCAGACTATTCCCATAAGTTGTATCTTTGTATACAGTTAATCTAGTTAAGGTATTGTTATTAATGTTAACATATTTGCACTAAATATATTTATATTGTTACACCTGAAGTCTTGAACAGAAACTTAATATTTTATGTACTAATGGATTTTTTTGGGTGGATTGTGTCACAGGTTATTTTCAAATAAAATTGTTTTTTTTTCTCCAAAGATCGTTTTTTGTCTCAGCAAACAGTGTAGACCCTGATGAAAATACTGCATTACGCAGCATTTTATCTGGGTCTGTACTCGTTGCCAAAGGTCTAATTTAGGTTGTAATTTCTAAATAGAATTGTTTTCTTTCTCTGAAGATCTTTTTAGTCTCAGCAAACAGTGTTGACCCTGGTGAAAATGATACATTATGTCAAAGCACTCATTAACATTTAGGAGTCACCGGTATACAATAGTTATGCCTTAATTCACCACTAAAAGGATATTTGCAGTGTAGACTCGGATTAGATGCAGCATATCACTGAGGTCTGCACTGTTGGTCATCAAAGCTATATTGGGCAAACTAAATATCCTGACTAGCAAACTGCTTACAATGATTAATAGGCACTTTCAAAGTAATAAAATGAACAGAAATTTTATTTGGACTTAAGCATTACAAGCTCATTGTCACTAAATAAAATAAACTATAATTATGGAATAAACCATAAATATACTCAGAAAAACAATTGAAGAATATTTAGATATATACCTAGCATTAATTTCCTATTGTTTTGCAGTGAGATAGTTTTCATATCTTGAGGAGTGAAATATTTCACTAGTGATGATATCAGTTTTTTCATATCATCACTGCTCAGTGTGGATATTTTTTGTCGGAACTATTTTTTTTTAATACACATATGCACAAACAATCAGACTCACCATAACAATCAGACTCATCCTGGTCTAGTTTAGAGGAATTTGGGAGTTTTGAAGATTTTACGGCATTCTACATAAAAATTGACAGTGCTGATGTGATGTTATTATACCTAGATCAGACACCAGCCAAATATTTACATCTGAGCTGTATTTTTCTCCCTGTCATGCCATGGGGCTTGCGGCTTGTCCAACCCTCTGATCTCCTCTCACTTTACTCCTCACAAAACCATCCTCACTTTGTGTGACATTTCAGTCAATTTCTCGGGCAATTGCCGTCTGATGTGGCAAGCAACAGACTAGCGAATAGCTAAAAAACTACTGAAATGGATCTCCAGATGTTCAATAGTGCTTTCCCTTGGCTATAAGTTGCGCATTACGTTGTAAGGGAAACAACCCAAATACATAAAACAATGATATTGCTAGACAGTTACATTTCTTTTGCTTCTACTATTATAAGGGAACAATATTTCAGCTACGTGTGACATGTAGGACTTCCATGCCAATGGATTACAACGCACCGGGCGGGTGGGGGGGGGGGGGTTGGCGGTTCGTTAGATATGAGGATTTTTGTGTGTTTTTTTTCTTCTCCTTTCTTCTCCTCGTTTTTTTCATTGAAAAATCATCGGAAGGTTATATGATATACAGAATAGTAAACTGTGAATGGTGGTGATTTTGGTAAACAACTTGTCCTGCGGACTCGTTGTTTACCTTATCACCACCATTCACAGTGACATAATTTTCATATCACGGAAACACACTTTACTATTCTCTATTTAGTTCCATCTCTAACATTTAATACAATATAAGCTAAACTAATTATGCATGCATTTCATAGTTCCAGATATCTGCAATCAAAATGAATGTTTGATTTAAGTCATGCTTCAATGATTAAAGTACAGTACATGTCCAAATGGTGCAACCCTCTATACTGAAAAGTCACAAGCATTCAAAAATGATTGAAACCCATTTTAATCGTTTGTATTCCATAATGGCTGGCTCCAAAATCATTGCTGGCTCCCAGCAAAAGGTATGACACCTTATTTTGTTATTTTTATTGGTGTTTTACTTCAAATTTCTTGTCATATTGGCTTGGGTATGCCATATCTGTGTATTTTTGTTGAAGAATTTGTCACGTTATTAGGTGCAATTACTGATAAATGGGTGTGAAAACTTGTCTGTGGTCAGAATTTGAACATATGTAATGACCAGATAAAGGTTGCAACAAAAAATATTATCGCTACATTTTTTGCTTGTGAACTTTGGGTAAAGAGGGTTGGTACATTTGGTGTGGTACTGTATCAAAACCAATGACCCGTAAATGTTATTATGCATTCTTCTGAGTTGCATATTGGTAGTTCTATCAGATACGAAAATGCCTTGTATGGAAATTATTTTCTCAACTGTTATATAGTCAAAAGAATTTTAATATCCTTCAATTGTTTTTCTGAGTATATATACTATAATTATTGAAGGCTCTTTTTGGCATAAATTGATAATATCTTATTCTTTATCTGTAACATGTAATACTTACACATTCCACATGGGAATTTACAAGAATCCAGCTAAACTTGGTAAGATAGCAGGCTTGTCAAGAGTCTTACCTGGTCACAAAGCTCCCAGAAAGGGCCTCTTGAGATGTTGCTCCTGTATTGATGGAAAAGCTACTATATTATCCCTGTTCTGGAGATGAGGTTATAAAACCTTTTTTCATGCTTAAGGTCTTGGACCCATAATTGTTATTGTTTCAAAAGTGTTTTTGTTTGTTATCAATCTATCTTTTTCTGCACAGAATTACCGATTTATGGGGGAGTTTACCATGCGGTTTAAAAATTGTGCACATTTTCTCTTCCAGACACCCTAATTGAGCATGAAAATTATCCTGCTCTTAAATGTTAGAATGCCAACCATTGTTGGCATTTTAACATTTATGAGCAGGATAAATACTACATTTGAGAGTAATAAAGCAAGAAAAAAATATTTATTTTTTGGCATTGTAATAGTTATGAGAAGTTTAAATTTTATTCTCAGTTTGAGTTGAGCATGAAATATTTTATAACCGCAGAGTCTGAATGGTCTGATCTGGGAGCCACAAGTCATACTGTTGTCCCTTGATGCTGTGTAGCATGGTTGTACCTATCAGACTGCTGTATTTGCTGGGGTTTTACAGCTTGCTGTTTGAAACTGCAGGTTAGTGTGAAATATAATATTGTGTTCCTTGTTCAAGAGAATAAAGTATTTTTGTAACAATTTTAGCTTTCTCCTTTTTAAATCCCACCACTTATGATGTGTAGTGTATTTTGTTATACCCATCATTCAAAATTTGCATTTGAGCGTCCATCCCTCCGTCCGTCCATTCATCCGTCCGTACACAACCACATGTACATAGTATATTTGGACAGTTTGCTACCTTAGTATAGGCTCTTTTAAAGTTACTAGCCACTGAAGAGAAAAAAGTGTATATATAACACGTAGCTTGACACACAAATGTCCGTCCGTTTGAACGTCCATCTGCCCATCCGTTTCGTTTCCGCAAATAGTTTTGTCTCTTGCGCATGGTAGTGGCGTACAAAACGGTTATAAAAGCATTTTTGCTGCTTACCGGAGCCAAATTTTCATATTCTCACCCATTCTTACCTGCATCCCTTAAGCGAAAGCAGGTCTAGTAGTGGGTCCACTGTGTCGGTCTGTCTGTCCGTTCGTTCTTTCGTCTGTCCGTCCGTCTGTCCGCAACACTTTTGGGGTGCCTAGTTTGTGTAATCTGTAACTCCAACAGTTTCATTCCTTTATATTCAAACTTTGCCTAATGATTGTTCATACATTGAAGATGTGCACCTCCTATTTTGTGCACATTTGATAAATATTTTCTCATTTTTTACGGGTGTTGAACATAGACATTTTTTCCTTCCGAAATGCAAAAGGGGTGTCGGGTTTGTGTAATCTGTAACTCAAATAGTTGTTATTCCTTTATATTCAAACTTTGCATAATGATTGTTCACACATTGAAGATGTGCAACTCTTATTTTGTGCACATTTGATAAATATTTCTTATTTTGTTTGGAAACCAGTGGTGTACCTATGCAGTTAGGAGCTGTATTGATTTAGTTAAAGGGTAACTCCAAAACTCATCTTTGTGGGGTGAAGCGCCTGAAACTGTAACAATAGAAAACCTAGGAGCTACCACGAAATTGTCTAAACATAATCTTGTTCCCAAGCCACATTCAGGACACGTCGTGGTAGTTTCCAAGCCCAAAATTGGATAAACAAAGGTAAGTGTTATTTTAAGTTTTGTTTTATTTTTACTATTTAGAACGAATTATGGTAAAATCGAGCAATATGGTTCCGTGTAAATATGTCTGCGATCCTTCTAGCCCAACATTTTGTATGAAGAGTCATTTTCTTTCTTTAGATTTTTGTTTCCCCACTGCGCATCGGACCACATTTCCCCAAAGTACAGTACCAGTTCGAAGACTTTTAGCCTATATCTGTCAAATTAAGTGGAATTTGACGATGAAAATGATAAAAACGCCATCAATAAACATTCCTACACAGAAAAAAATCTGACCATTTACTCGTAAACGATTCATGCCCTGTTCGTTCTGTGTGGTAGTTTCCAGCGCGTTGTGGTAGTTAAAATGCTATCGTGGTAGTTTCCAAGACATTGTAGGATTTTAGTAGTACATGTAGTTCCAATCAGCAGATGTTTTTTTTTTCAGAGGCTACTTCATTTTTGAAAGACGGACCTTGAATACCCCTCTTTTTCATACGAAGACCTTTTCAAACAAGTTTTTATCAGATAACATTTGTCGACTGCCTGAGAATTAAATTTAGTGGGCTATTGAGGCGGAGTCTTATCAGCGACTTTGTTGTTCAATCTCTGGAAAGTATAAGTAAAAGTGCTTAAAGTACTTTGACATAAACCTGCGGAGACATATGTCAATGTAACATGCTGAAAAAAAAGATGGTATTCGTAACTGTCTAAAATCGTAAATGTCTAAAAAGGATTTTGTCCAGCATTTGGCTTTCTTATCCTCAAGGAATATCTTTTCTAGCCAAAAACATGATCCAAAGCGACTGCAATCTAGTCGAAAACGCTTTAAACCCCATTTAAACGAACATAGAAGCATTCAAAATTAAAAGAAAGATCGGGGGCCTAACGAAAGGGTGGAATGATACTCCTCTCGTGCTCTACACCCTTTTGTGCCTTCTGCACTCGATGGTTTCCTCTGTCGGACCACTTTGAAATACACGGCGACAGCCCTGAGTCTGAGCTGACCTCAAGGCGCTTCTGTATGTGACGTTTTCTTGTTCTTTTGACACTTTCCCATAAGGTGTTCTAGGTCAGGTGTGGTACTAATTGTATCGATTCCTGACATTTGCCTTCTCACACGAGTACCGACTCACTAAAATTCTGTATACTGTGCTTTTCTCTCAGATCAAATAGTGGTTCGTTGCCCATTCGGTGTGTCTATTTCATATTAAATGAATAAAACATAAGCATTCATGTAAGATCCTCTATACAACAGGCATCACCTACTCTAAATCCTTCTTTCTGAAGACAGCGAGAGACGTGAAATGGACTCCAGCCTCGCTGGAGGAGTGCACATCCTTCTTCCAACATCACGACTAATAATATGGACATCAGCGCGACAAAACCTGTCTTTGAAATTTCTAGCAAATTGAGATACAAACCAGTCTCCTTAGCTACAGAGACTAGCTAGAAACTTGAAAATTTGCTTGTATCAAGTTTAGATGTCATACTTTCCATTAAGCGAATAACAAAGGCGCTGATCAGACAGCGCGGATGCGCAGGCTTGTCTACGCCTTTGTTATTCCCAAACCCCAGAAGGCAGGTTTTCTCGTGTCGAGGCCCATCTTAAACTCAAGATGTACATATCCATGGGAGATCAATGTGAATAACTTTACTTGCATGTTGTAGCATGGCGATATATAAACCCATGGCCGTAGACAGTATATCAGGCAGCATATGTGACGTTGGTACTTAAGCCTGCAAAAAGCGAAGCACAGTCTCCAGCATTTGTTGGTTATTGGCAGCCTCTTTCATTAGGGCATTGTGGTTGCATTTATGACACCAAAAAATGAAATTCAATTGTCATATGAATTATTGATTGAACTTTAAATATGAATTAAACACATTTGAAATACCACTCACCAATACTAAGAATATATATATTGTGCAGTCGTATTTGTGAAAATCCACGCTTAACAACTGGGCCCTTTTTAGGGCCTAATTAATCACATAATTCATGTATATAGTTATATTTTGTTAACTATCCACCTAATCTAATGTGTCTTGAAACTCTGATGAAGGCGAAAGCCGAAAGCGCTTAGTTTCAAAATATTTTAGCACTGTTTTTTTATTTATATCCTTTTATATTTATTTCTCAAATCAATTTAGCATCCTTTACTGGATCCAGTGCCACAGGAAAGATATCTCGTTTGGTGCATTAGCCTATTTCTCACTCTCTATATATATAGTGTAAAGTTACTTTTTGAGTATATTTCACGTCGACAGTTGTATACACTTGTAAATAGCCATTTTAACGGTTTTTTTTAGATAATGATAGTTCACTGTATAAGGCCATTTTTTTCGCTATTGACAGTCAACTGTAAATGGCCATTTGAACGTAATTTTGGCAATTGACAGTTTACGTATAAAGCCATTTTAACGTTTTGGGTATATATAGCCCCGTACCGTGTGTTTATTGCCATTAACAGTTGTCTGCAAATAGCCATTTTAGCATTTTTGGAACTCGGGATCTGTTCAATATCAGCTATTCTAGAGAGTTATATCTGTTTTCGAAATTTCTACACTTTGAAGAAATAGTTCGTGTTAAAATGGCTGTTTGCTTTGAAATGATAGTGAGTGAAACATAAACCACAGTGCAGTTATTCAAAAATATGTAATTGTTTGCCGATTTTCATTCGAAAGTTGAACTTTTACTGAGTCAGTGGTGTTTTTGCGAACTGGGAAGCTCCCGTTTCACTTTTAAACGGTTATACGGTCATTTCAGGAACAGTAACTCTTGAATTGTTTTCTATGAATGGACACTGCATACCAGCGTGATGCGCGTATGAATATTGCTGTTAATCAGGTCAACCACGCCTCGTAGTGTATTCCAATGAATGGAAATACGCCGTTTCATGATAAAACCTGCCTTTCAGAATTTTAAAAGACTACTCTGTTTAATACAGGGGCTATAGTTAGTTCTCAGAAATTTGATGTCGCAAGTTGAGCTATCATACCTTACATGTATAACCAACAGCAGTGTGCACGTGCTGGTCATTGCATAAGGATATATCTCAGTCACGCACAAATCGTTCCTTGATTAGATTTCTTGTAAATGTTATGTATAGTAATGGGCCAGCTCATTTAATTTATCGCACCCTTTAAACATGAAAGCGCAGCCATCCACTATATTTCGGTCTCTGTATTCTTCCTGCGTGTACGCTGTGCATATAAACATAAATGCGGCAGATACCGTAATGCATTTAACATGCGTGAAGTAATCATGCATGCAGAGCCATCAAGTGGGTCTATGCACCTAATTTTCGGCCCACAGGTTCGTCCAAATGGTACCTGCTTAAGTCGTCTGCTGCACATAGTTGATAGCTTTATTGGCTTATGTTCGTACAGAGGCAAACTCCAAGTGTTCAAGTGTTTAATAGAGTCGGACTTGGAATGCTCTCTTTTCAGTACATATTTTTGTCCTAAAAATTATTTGCCCGATTGTTGTTAGTTATTTCCCTGTAAGTGTTCTTGCTAGTATGCACGCATGTGCAGTCTGTTCTTGAGCTTACGGTACTCGGCCTGGGTAGTGTTTAATGCAGACGGATCTTTGGAAATTTATATAAAAGATAAATGAATAAAAGAAAGTCAGCACCTATTTGTGTACACAATAATTATTTCAGAAAAAAGCCCAGTTTTGTCTGTTTATTTTGTACTATAGTGTTTCCAGAACTTTAGTGACCCCGTTTTTTGCTAATTATTCTTTAATGGAGATTTTAATTGAAAAATAAATTAGAGAAATGAATTTAGATATAGACCGCGTAATTGAATTAATTTTTGCCAAATAAATGTGAGTTTTTGTATAGGCTGGGATTAGATGGAATTTTGGTGTGTTTTTGTCGCTCCTCTTTGACTTAGTCCCCAAGTGAACCTAACGATATAAATAAAACATGGCTTATACGGTCAGTGGAGGTAATTCGTCCGTCCTACAGATAAGAGTGCGTAACAGAAAATTATTTTTCCTATTTCTCAACCAAACAATATTTGCAAAAAATATTTGGTGCGTACTCAAAACAACTGTCTCGATGATACGGTTCTTTTGAGCACCCAAAACACGTGTTTAAACTGACGAAGACAGTCGCAGCTTCACGCTAAAATTGCTTAACTGGACAAATCTTCGCGCATTAGGCTATGATTCACTGCTTATACCGACTTATAAACTTCACTGTACATCTAAAACCCATGCATTGAAATGGCCTGTGTTAAAAAGCGATTCAAGTAATGGTATTGTCTAAACCTTAAATGCTGGGTTATTGTTGTCCTCTGCTGAAGTTTCTTTCGAGATAATTATTTTCTAAAAATATGTCTTTCAGGAATACAAGTAGGTTTCCAAACAGTATGGATCCAGATAATGCCCAACATTTTAGCCTGACCTTGGCTTCGGCTGTTGACAAAGTTTATCAGCGAAATATCTTAAGCAAGCAAATATTTGATGCTCTTGAAGTTTAATGTATATCCCCCATTCGCTATTTCTCAACTCTCTAATTTGCTTGAATTGTCGTCATAAACTCTTTACTTACTGGTGTCGTCTGCTGATAACCTTTGCAAACAATTTAGACCCAGATCAGACCCGACGGGCATGATCTGGATCCAAACTGCTTGACACTCTACTGATATTACCGATTTTTTTAGAAAAAAACAACAACAACAGTATAACTGATTTTGAAAAAAAATATCAGCAGACGACAAAACCATGGCAAATTACCTCGTAGACAAAAAGAGTCGATGAATTGAAATGGAAGGTGCTACATGTACATGCAGGTTTCATGCTGCCTGCTTTCAATACGGCACGGTCTAGGACCCATATAGACTTTTACAAATGCGTGTGTGCGTGCGTGTGTGTGTCAAAGTGATGACGAGTGAGGCTTGCGGAATAGATTTTCGTTGAATCAGCGGATATAGATATTCCTGTAGGCTAGTATATATACTATGCACAATAAATTTAGCAATTGTTTTGTATGGGTGAGCCCATCCACATCAGATCTCGAGTTTCATTTGCTGTCATGAAGATACAAGCGCCGATCATCGGACAAGATTTTCCGTTTCAAAAAATACAGAATTATCAAACGCAGCGGCCGTGCTAAAGTGACGTTTAATTTTAAGACTAGCGGGCAACGTGGGTATTTATGATCATTGGGGGAAGCCAAAACCATTTTCAAACGGTTGTTTGGTCACTGAAAACCAAAAAAGCATAGCAAATGCTGCAATTTTCTGAACTTTCTCAGAGAAATAAAGGACGAAGTTTTCACAATTTGACGTTTTTACTAATGCTTTTACGTTAACGCATTTTAACGGTGTTTCTAGTCGGGTTTTCTTGAAACACATTAACAATTAAAACTGCTCGATGCCTTCCAAACCATTCAGACAATGACTGTTGAATGAAACATCTTCACTACTACAGTGCACGAGCCGAAAGGTAAAATCTAGCGTCACCGTTATCTCGCAAATGCATCACACCATTTTTCAGTAACTTTTGGTTTTAATCAACCATAAGGTGAGTTACATCGTAAGCCTTTGATATCTGTGTTAACTGATATGCTGTTGAATTGAAATGCCAATTAACATTAGAAGTTTAATCAAATGATGACTACGTTTTGACGTCATTGAAGGTAGCTGATTTTTTTTCAGCATGAAATCTCTATTACATCTGTCACATAACCAATAGTTTTATAAGCGAATAGTGCATAAGGAAGATGAAAGACCACCGAACGAAAAATCACATGCTCATCATTTTAGCATTACTTACAACGGGTGTGATTTTTGCTTACTGACCCCTTCTGCAGTTCTTGCTCTCCCCAAAGGCCTATTTAAAGGATGGCGTCTGAAATTTCGTGGTTTCATTTGCCTAAGATCCTGTTCTCGTCATTGCAATTGAAATTGATCGGCACTGCACAAAGATGAACACAAAGATGATGCGAAACATAAGAAATTGCTAAACTTATTGTGCATAGTATATCATCATAGCAATGCAAATATACCACGTGTATCTATAGGGGTACACACGGGTATATTCATAGAGAAAAACAACTAAGTTATTCTTTTGTACAGGGGATTAGGGCTTCATTTACAAATAAGGGCGTCTCCCAAAAATAAGTTTTAGTTACGCGGTGTGCATTTAAATCCACATGCTAAGTGCCGTTCTTCTAAGTTCAATTTAAAGCTGTTTAAAAAAAGAAAAACGGGGGTCACCTAAACTCTGGAAACACTATAGTGAACGCTCTTGCGAGAATGCGCGCATGTACGATTTCGTGGAAAAATCAATGCAGTCGGAACTTTGGCAAGTTAATAAAACAATCTGATCCTATCAGAATATGCCGAAACGACCCACCCTAAAACCAGGCCGAAAACGACCCAGTCGAAACTACCCACGGCCGGAAACCTATGTTTAATGAATGTGCTACATCCGCTTTCCAGCGTCAAGGCAGTGACCGATATATAGGTCACTGGTCATTGCTACCACGTCGTGCAACAGAACCCATAGCGGCTTCTTTGATCTTAAACATTGCTATCAGCGAGCCTCTGCTGATAACATAAGCAGAAAGTTTGGTCCCAGATCTGGTCCGACAAAGTGTTTAAAGACATATGCGGCTATTTCCAATGCGCACCTTACCCGCGTCTGCAAACGGAAAAAGTTGTCTGGGTCCTGTCTTTCGACCCTTAACGGATTCGGATCAACACAGCTTCCGATATTCTTATGTCATATCGGTGTTCCGACATTTTCTTCACAAAATAACTAATTAAAGTGTGTTCGAAATATCTATTGACATCTTTTCAGAACTGATCGTCTCAGCACTAATGACAGATAAATGTAGCTCAGTCGAAATCAAACGACGTACACAATAACCCTGGTTACGAATACGATAGTTGCCGAGTCTATACTATTTGTATGGTTATTTCGAACGGCGCACGACCTGACCTCGTGGCCTAGTGGTTAGCGTGTCTGGCTACAAAGCCAGAGGACCAGGATCGATTCCCGAATGCGCACATATTTTCTGTGTGTTTTTCTATCTTTTTTAACATTTTAATGCTAAATTACTTCATATACTAGTAAAATGGCATCATCAAAACGACCGAAATGGTCATCCCCGAACTTTTTATATTGAATTACGCATGAAACATATGGGGGTGGGGTTAAATTTGGCCCTCTAGAAAGAGAATTAGTTCGGTGACCCCAGATTTTTATTCTTTTTTTCTGAAAGGTATTATAATAGTCCACGAATTAAAAATAAATTTTCAAGATTTTCAATATCAGATTTTTAATACATGATTTATTCTAAAAACAAATTCCATTTTTCGACGAATTGCCAAAATATATCATGCAGTATCTTGTCACAGCATGGGATAACAAGTAAACATGCACATTTTCTTAAAAGTTTGAGGTCATGGGCAGTAATTTAAGTTAAAAGAAAGAAGCTGGCTGGCGATTACAACCGTTTTAGCTCGATAATTAGGACTAGTGTTATTATTTCATATTTCTAGAAATTTGGTCAAATACTGTAAACTTCAATATGAGATTCTGAAAAAATAAGCACGGTGACATATCCTTTTTATTTCATAAATGGATAGCCCATGCATAAAACAAACTGTATGCAAAGTATTGAAAATATTTCAATATGGGAAGTATTTAGTAGCATATGTCCTTAAAATTGATCAAACCTGACGGTTTTCCTGACTTCTTTTATCATACATTTGAATCTACATGTAAAAACAAGGGCGACGACGGGACTGCGCGGGCGCTCAGGGTGGTCCCTGCTTTTAACAAAGTCGGGGTTCTCGCGGCTTTAAACATTATATAGGCGTCTGGTAAATAAAGCAAATTTCGATAATCTCAAGGTCTGTTCTGTTTTCAAATACAGAGCCAAAAACCATGCTCTATAAGTTCCTTACATGCGTATATGAGCAGTTAAAGGCCTTAACTTAAACGGTAAGATTTGCCTTATGCGATTCTGTCTTATAAGACTCCTTCTTTGAATAATGTCGGTAATAATAATAATAATAATAATAATAATAATAATAATAATAACGATAATAATAATAATAATAATAATAATAATAATAATAATAATAATAATAATAATAATAAAGTATGAATCCGTATTTAATAGTCCCCTCCGGGCAAATATTGCAACGTATAGGTGATCATTCGCAATAAAATGCGATTGTCAAAATTTGCTTCACAAAATGAATGACCGTTTTGTGCTTAGTGGATGGAGCCAGTGCACGGAGAAAACAGAATGTTGCGTACAATCGGCGGTGTCCCTTGCTTACAGCTTTAGCCATAACCTTCGCCGTTAACAGAGACCACCTTGGTACCACAGGGAGTGCCATGGTTCACAGAGACACATCTTAGCGCGCACAGGACGCACACGATTGTATATCACGCATGTCCTTTGGTTTGGTTGTGCCCCGACTCAATCTCCATTAGCGTAGCAAAATACATGACACTGATGTCACACATATTGAAAGTAAATTACGGATCCTAACGGGCACGTTTTAATGTTTAATTATCATTTAAAATTGACTTTCATATACATAAAAAACTGGAAGGATTTTTTTTCTTACAAGGAAATACTCGTTTACCTTGAAATTGAGTTTTTGTCTCTACATATTTCTTTGACAGGTGTCATACATTAGTAGTGTTGATTTCACGAGGAGCTATTGCCGTTTTCTTTCCACGTGCTAATGTTTACATGTGCAATGATGTGTTTGTAATGTACAGAAAAATGTGGAATTTTGAAGTTATTATCATTATTATTACTACATTGGTATCGCATGCTGCTGGGAACCCACAGAATGACCCCGAAGGTAGGCCGCTTTGAATACTTATGAGCCACATTTTACAAAATCTACGAAATTATAGGTGTCGCCGACATCATACTCAGTTTGTTTCAGTCTTCTCTGTCTGTGCGCATCTATCTGCCTGTCTGTCTGTCTACCTATCTACCTTCCTACCCACCGTCTGTCTGTCCGTGTGTCTGTCTGTCTGTCTGTCTACCTACCTACCCACCCGTCTGTCTGTCTGTCTGTCTGTCTACCTATCTACCTACCTACCCACCCGTCTGTCAGTCTGTCTACCTACCTACCCACCCGCCTGTCTGTCTGTCTGTCTACCTATCTACCTACCTACCCAATCGTCTGCCTGTCTGTCTGTCTGTCTGTCTGTCTGTCTGTCTGTCTGTCTGTCTGTCTGTCTCATAAGTGAGATATTATTGGATTATTTCAAATTAGGTGGCAGCTGAGCCGCCATTGGTCTTGGCGTAACCTTTCAGCTGCTGTGTTGGATTGTAGAGATCCGTAGAATAACTGAAACAGATAACAGGTTGAAATGCTTGCTTTTAACATTGAAGAGATATTGGCATCAACTTGTTTGAGTCGGATAATAAGTGTACGTTTACTCCAAAAGAGATGGCAGCTCAACTGCCACCTCCTTTGGTGTGAACATTAACATATCTTTTACAGTGTATCTATCTGTATCATAGGAGCCGCTGTGGTGTAGTGGATAGGTCACTTGCCTTGTTAACCAGGGATCGCAGGTTCGATCCCCGGCTTCACCAGTCTGTCGGATGAGACTTTTTAAAGCCATGGCCCCGTCTCCATATCACCTTAGCTGTTGGTGGGACGTAAAAACAAACACAACAACATATCTATATCATATTTGTTTCGTAACTGTACTCGTATTCGTGTGTCTACTCTACTAACCAAATCTGCTGCAGCATACCACAGACTTGTAAACAAAACATGACATTTTACAATATAAACCAAAGTATATGCAATCTTCCATAGTTGATTCAAGAGACAGGGGTCCAAACCAATCTCTCAGCCCTCGACTGGACTCTCATCTCCTTCTGGCTGCCACCGTCATAGTAATCTATAAAGGACCTCGGACAGTCTTAATGAAGGATTGCCCATAAAAATGACCAGAGAAAAGTTTCAAAGAAAATTATATTTTTTCTATGAAAAGACAGTAGCTTTAACCCTCGAATTATCCAAAAAAAGCCGTTTTCTCATTGGACAAGTAACAATTGAAAAATATGGGTTGAAAACTCTGTTTTTGCTATTCAACATATAGAAAATAGAAAAAGTTTTACTGAAGTGCTTTCCCCCCGTGACCAAACTAATCCTTTTGCATACAGTTGTAGTTTTACGTAACACACATCATATAAAAACGGCATGATTGGTCACGGGGGGGGGGACGCTGTCAAAATGCTCAAAACACTTTATGATAAAAGCTTATTAGAAACTTATTTTGTACAAACCTGTAGGTAAATATCAATTTACAATGGCATGTATCAGGGCTTTAGTTATGAGTGCGTACCAATTGTAATTAATTGTCTCATTTCTAAACCAAAACATATGGTGTGGGTACTCAAAAGAACCGTCACAATAAGACGGTTCTTTTAAGCACTGAAATAAAGCCTAAATCTGATGTGTAAGAAAATATTAACAATTTTACGCTCAAAAACTGTGTTTATCTAGACTATGATTTATACAGTATGCAGATATTATACGCCTCAGTGCACAAGTTAAACTTGAAACATTACAGGTAATAGCCAAAAGTCATTGACAGCACTCTTCTTTATATGAAACAATGAAATCTTCTCAACCCAAATTTTATGCAAACACATCACTTTTGTTTCAAGTTTTATGCCGCAATCATAATATTTACATGTATTCAGGTGCTTACTCGACAAAACTTTGACTTTCTTTGAAATAAAATTTGGTCACAAAATATACCCCCACCCCCTAAACCCTAAAGTCTTGGCATAATTACACGTGGACAAACATGGTATAACTATGTTATACTACCTACATCAGTGTAGACATTTGCTCATCACGAGATATATCGTGCTAAAGTTGGTAAGAGTGGTATAAAATATATTACTAAAGGTCATCGCCAGTCCGCAGATATATAATTTTGTATTAAAATGAAGAAGATAATTTAATATAACACCAGCAATGAATATAAACTCCTTGCTAAAAAGAAAAAGACAAACAACAACAACAACAACAACAACAACAACAACAACAACAACAACAACAACAACAACAACATGCCAATCCGCTGTCAAAATGTCACCGAGAGCTCGTTGGTTTCTGGGTTGCATTTCCAAAAGTGGGCGGATGACGGCAGCCGAAACAGGCCGCTCCGCTGCCCTTTTGACGGCCCGGTGACCCCGTGCTGGCTGGTAACTTGGTTGCGGTAGTTGATGTTTCTTTTTCTCTTGACGTATCAGTCTATCAACCTTGATGATGATTTTTGATTGATGACAGTAGCAAGAAGACTGTGTATTTTACTATGTGTTTTCTCTGATTGACACAAGCTCACAGGGTCACAAACGTATGATGATTTCACGCATATGCGTGAATAGTTTGATACCTTATGCTGTACAAATTCGATGAATTGAACTACGTTTGTTCCAAAAAGTCGCTTAACCCTTTCCTTCATGAATATTCCTGCTAAGCTCCACCCTCTATGAATAATTATATTAATAAACTTTCACGTTCGAATATAGAACAAAGAAATTACTTGTCAGCTCGAAAGCCAATATACTCTTTGGAGTTGTCAGGTTCACGAGTGTAGGATTTTCAATAAACAAACAGAAAATACCATGTTCTGTTCGATTTTAATACTCCGGAGAGTAACTACAACAATAACAGGTAGAGCTGTTTAAACATTTATCACTGGAGAAATGCTGGTCTCAAGCTGTTTTAGCATAGTAGGAAAGTATACGTAAGTTTATACTAAAATATGCTGAAGCCCGACTGTCACCTCTTTTGAGAATTGCCACCTCTTTTATGAGATTTCACCTCTTTTGTGAGCTGCCACCTCTTTTGTGAGCTGCCACCTCTTTTGTGAGATTTTACCTCTTTTATAAGATTTCACCTCTTTTGTGAGATTTCACCTCTTGTGAGCTGCCACCTATTTTGTGAGCTGCCACCTCTTTTGTGAGATTTCACCTCTTTTGTGAGATGCCACCTCTTTTGGTAGGAAGTTACACGTATTCTACAGTGTATCAAAACATGTATACTGTGTGCTTAACCCATAAATGCCTTATAGAATTTACCAGCCTTGCCAATTAGACGAATCTTAAGGGTAGAAGATTTCAATTCCATTCAAATTTTAAAATTCAAAAGTATATTCTGTGAGCAAACAGGGCAGAACCTGATCAGACGCCGCGTTCTGTGGCGTCTGATCTGGATCTGCACTGTTTGCCTATATATGACCCACAAAAAGGTCGCTTTGCTTATATGGCTTAAACAAAACGTTTTAAAGCACCAATACATGTTTGATTGGAAATGCTGAAAATTGCATTAGCTACTACATACTGACTCCTTTTTTGTTTTGATTCTTTTCGTCCCATCAACAATTTTTCAGTTAAACAGGAACGGGTCTTCCTGGGTTGAACCAGTGCTAAGCTAGGATAAATGTGTTTTGCTCAAGGACAACAACGCAGTGACGTTTTAACTTTTAACGCTTTGTATAGTGACTCCTTATTAAATGCGTTCTTTTGCAAACAGCGGAGAACTAGATTAAGTGTTGCATAAGGCGAAATTTCATAAGGGTTTGCACTTTTGGTTTAAGGGCAGAAATACAACATTTTATAGAAAATTTGAACTGTAACCCCTTAATATACAAAATGGTCAATTCCATACTTATTGTAAAAAAAGTTTACGCATTGTCATGTATGATGCGTTATTTTTGAACGTAATGACTTATACAAAACAAAGATAACATAAACTATAATTTTATTGACAGTAAGAAATGACAGTTATATGAAAATTGCCACGTATATAAGGTTAATGTAACCCAGGGTTAATGTCCACGTTTCTTCGAAATACTCGTCAAATTCAGAGGAAGTATAGGTGCAAGTTAGTTTGTACATTGACCTTTGGATCTTATTTATAGCCGTTGTTTCATTAAGCAAGAATAATGACTTAGGCTTTATCAGTATTCAAAAAATAAACTTTTCAAATAGTTTCCCATTTAATTGCAATAGGAAGCAAATTTGACCTTGACGTTAAGTACGCCAAGATCAACCTAGGATCATAGTTTGAACAAACTTGGTAGGCCCCACGTCACCAATGCTACATACTAAGCCCCAAGGTCCTCGACCGTCTGGTTCTGGAGAAGAATTTTTTATAGGGATTTTACCATATATAGGCGTGGCGGCCATCTTGGTTGTGTGAGCAAGACCATTTGAACAAACATTCGTTCAAGCATCCTACGGAGTCTCCATTTGAAATTTGAGTTCAATTGGCCTTGTAGTTTCTGAGAAAACATAGATGTTTTAATATTTTGAATGGACTCTTATATGAGTGACCTTGGCTGAAAGGTCAAAGGTCAACCATGACCATTGGAACTGTTCTATAGCCATTGATTCATTATGTAAAGCTTATCAATTGAACATAATGACTGGCTTCAACAGTTTTCAAAAAATAAACTTTTCACAAATGTTCACATTTAAATGCATAAGAATGCTTTGATGTAGGCCAAGGTCAACCCAGGATCATAGCTTGAACAAACTTGGTAGGCCCCACATCCCCAATGCTACATACCAAGACCCAATGGTTCCGGAGACGATTTTAAAGGGGTTTACCAGATATGGGCGTGGCGGCCGTCTTGGTCATGTGACCAGGGCCATTTGTACAAAATTTCGTTCCCCCATCCTAAGGAGTCTCCATATGAAATTTGAATTTTATTGGCCCAGTGGTTTCAGAGGAGATGTTTGAAAATGTTGACGGACGACGGACGGACGACGGAGTCATTGATATACTAAGCTATGTGTGCCATGTAAGTATTTGTCAATCCATACGTTGTGCATGATTGCAGAAAAGGCTCTACCAATACTGTGCGTATATGAAGGACCATCCCACCTTTGTTCGGGCCTATGTTACGTATATGGTTGGTTGACCAGGGTATTTTGGGCGACCTTTTGATTGGTTTGAAACGATCCTCGCCGTAGTCTTTTTGGTGTATACCGTGACTGGCTTCATTTTTACAGCGGTATAAATCACTTCCGACTAATATTTTATCTCATTTTAGAGACAGATTTGTCAAAATAAATGTAATGCTATGACAAGATGCAAAATACTTACAATTCACCATCTCAGTACCACACCGGATAGGCGGCAATCGAAAATGCTCTGAACAATCCACGAACGCGGATCAAACATCGCCAGAAACAGTGTTTTCAATTTCCATTTGTCGCCAGGTCGGCGACAAATGGCAATCGAAAACTCTGTTTCTAACGATTTCTTATCTACGTTCGTCGATAGTATTAACGTTTTCGATTGCCTCCTATCCGGTGTGAGTACGCTATAATTCGTGATTTGCGATGATGATGAAGCCGTAAAACTGGCGTGTTAACTCTTGCCTACTGCTTTTTTGTCGTCGCTGACTTTTTACAAAATCATATTTTTAAAAATAACAGACCATCCGGACACGTGGTAAAGATCTTTTCATTAACTTAGAACTTTTGTTTGAGGCAACAGATATGGTCATGTTCACCTAACCACACCTTTCCTGGGCAAGCTTGACTAAGCGGTCAACCAGTAATTCGTGCACATACTTTCGCTTGTAGCTGAGAATCAAACGGGGCTATGTTAAGATTTTACATTTGATTGTGCATAGCTAAACAGAGAGGGGTTTTAGTTGAAATTCCTATTCTTACGGTTGTCCCAGCATTGTCCCAGCATTTTTCCTACATTAAAATGGTGGTTTTGCGCAGCCGTCCACGCTTTACTCAAAAAGAACTAATTTTTCTTCTTCAAAATTTGAGCCGCGACATGAGATTTCCTACAATGTGGTATGTGCGACCAGCAAAGCCTCAGATCAGCCTGCGCATACACGCAGTCTGATCAGAGCTTTTGCTAGACGCTTGCATATTCTATTATTGTTAAGCTACTGACTGGACATCATTTGGAGTTTCGAAACCTAAAAGGAGACTGTACAGGCTGATCTTAGTCTACACTTGTCAAAATACCACATTGTTGGAAATCACATGTCGCGGCTCAAATGTAGTCTACTTCAATGCAAGTACAGGTGGCGCGTTAATGGTTAATTGTAACTTATATCTTCTTTCCCTTTCATTAACATTTTGCATTTTGAATTCCTTTTGTATAAGCAGCTATTTGTAACACTAATTAGCTTCCTTGATTTATACATACGAGCCAGTTCATGGGTGTCTGTACTTACCTTAAAAATACCTGTGTAAAACGACTACTTTCAAAAAGACCGAAAATTGGTTTTCAAGACCAATCATCGCTTAATGCAGGTCGAAAGTATTGCAGGAGCATTCTGCAATACTTTCGACCTGCAATACGCTACCGTTTGTCATTTAGATCTTTGTTTTGTCTATTTTTGAGTGGCCTTTTTTTCACAGGTTTTACTATACTGCATATCCGTTAATTCACTCGTTAAAAGTTGCATGGGTAGCCATCGAGTGGGCCTAGACACACACCTTTATCCATATACCTTAATGTGTGTGCGTTTAGTGAAAGCTCTGGCAAGATTGTGTGCACAAGTTACACGGTGTCGTCCAGCATTTGCGTTATATACCAACATCTCAGGTACTGGCCCATACACATATAGTACGTCTGTGTCTGCAGTACGTGAAAGACTTCTTTTGAATATTTGTCTGAACTGGTGCTATATATAAATATTTCTTCAAAGAGACGCTTCAAATGAGTAAATGTAACAAGCGTAATGGCATGTGACAGGTGTGGAGCTCGTACTTACATATACGCATCCACTCTTACCCTTTATATACTAGAGACTCATAAAAGAGTACTCTGGCAGACACCCAGATGATATGTCAGCATATGCATCACCGGTAAATGTTGGCCTCAATTTGTAGCAGGAATAGAATAAAAAAAAAGTAAGTGCTGCCACCTCATTTGGTGTCCATCACGTCTTTTTACAGTGTGGTCATCCCAAACGTCTCCATTATACATATTTTACTCGATATCACTTTTTAAATTACCAGTTTGAGATTTGCTTATCGAATTTTGCATTAAACAATGCTGGATCCAGAGGAGCTTCAGGGGGTCGTTCGAACCCCCTCCCCGGCCCCCGTTTTTAAATATCCTAAGAAAAATTAGATAAAATCAGCAAAGCGAACCCCACTCCCACACTTTTATACATATGAACCCCCTTTCCAGAAATCCTGGATCCGCCCCTGTCAACAGTTTTTATCCTATCAAGAAAACAAGTCTCGAATAACTTTCATGGATTATAGCAACCACACGCATGACGAACGGTTGGTTACGTTACAATGTAACCAATGCCTTTTCCCATATTTCAATTTTACCCATTTATGCCTAATGGAATTTCCCACTCTTATCAATTGGATGAATCCATTTCAATTTTAAGGGATGTTGGGTAGTAAGTTCCAATTTCATTCAAATTTAAAAGTATATTCTGTAAGTAAACAGAGCATAACTGGATGATCACTGTTTGCCGATGTCCCAATAAAAGGACGCTAGGCTTACATGGGTAAAATGATATTTTAAGCAGGTCCTTACGGGCTAATATAGTCAACATTAAAATGATAAAACATGTAAAAATGGTTTCAGCATATATAAATACAAGTTGTCTACATGATTTAGCGTGTTATAACAGTGATTGATTGCTAATGAGGGCAGGAATTGACAGTTGTTCGATTGCTCATCGTGTTCGAAAATATGCCGCAACAAGTTCATATCAGTACGCGCAGTTTGAAAATATTATGGATGGAATAAGAATGGTCCTCTTCGCACACTGAAATCGATGATCACTCATGGCCCAGGCGCACAGTATCGCTAGCGTCTTCGCGGTAAAGTTCACACACGTAAGGAAGCGATGTTGACGAATATACCCTCCCAATTTTCTCTACACACACACACACACACATGCACGCACACACGTACGCACACACGCACGAAACAACGAATAAACGACAACACAACCGCCACATTAGAACGGGCAGCAGGGGCTTAAGTGCATTTTACTGGCACAAAAATCTCCTCCAAAAAGTTAAAACTCTTTGTAATCAGTTTGCTCTTCACCAGTCTATAAAAGAGCCCACTCACTTTACTGAACACTCTTCCTCTAGCATCGATTAAATATATGTGTTAGTAACAAAGATCATCTTTGCGGAGTAGGGGATTTATTTCTTTAAGCTGCATAGTCAGTAACTTTTGATCTTCTAATTTTAAAAATAATGTTTTTATTTTTCAAGAACACAGTAACAATACTCGAATTCATGTAAACATTTTACCATTTTCGTAAATCTTAACAAGTTATCACTATCAAAACAACTGCATTTATGTTAAAATTCAACGGTCTAGAATTATTGGAGGGACGCAAGAGAAAAAAAAACACCTTTTTGATAAGATAATTCATTTTTCTATGCAGTTTTCAGCTGTACTGAACATTTTTATTGCGAAAACATAGCTTTATTCTACTTTTACAAATGATTTAAAAAGAAAAGAAAATTTTTCGAAAAATGTTCATAGTTACAGAGTATGCAGCTTTAATCAAGAGGTTCGATACTACTTTCCTATTACGGCGTTTTAACTTTTCTAAACCCAAACATAATACTTATACACGACATATTTTTGGAGCTACGATCGAGTCAACTATGAACTTTTAAAACAAAAAGCATCTAACACCGATTGGCACTCTTTACGCGACACTAACATACATATTTATTCACAAAACCTAACAAACCGTATAATTTCTCTTGCTAAAGAATGTATCCCAAACAAAACAATACGAATTAGGCCATCTGATCCGCCTTGGATAACTACAAATCTAAAATAATGCACCAGGAAACGTAAAAGAGCTTGTAAATAAACAAACAAGCCAAACGAACCAATT
Source organism: Loripinus fragilis (assembly GCA_964019695.1). Classification (NCBI taxonomy): domain Eukaryota; kingdom Metazoa; phylum Mollusca; class Bivalvia; order Lucinida; family Lucinidae; genus Loripinus; species Loripinus fragilis. The sequence continues at coordinate 93,994,645 of OZ026522.1, forward strand.
TACCTGCACACTGATCTTAATTTAAAGCAAAACTTAGAAATAAGACAATAGCTGTTCTTCGAAACTCTAAAAAGGACTTCTGTGACAAACTCTTTGAAAAACTTAAATCTGAAACACTTTTATCCGAGATTGGTGGGCTACACTCAAGCATATCATTAATCAGAACTCAAGATCACAAATACCACCGCTGGAAAGTAGTGGCCATATCTTCACTGATGATAAAGACAAGGCTAATCCATTAAACACTTTCTTCCAAAATCAAACTATTTTAAACGACCAGCATGCAACACTTCCTCCACTAATTCAACTTACTGTTTCAAGACTTAGTAATATCGTACTCAGTCCCATTGAAGTTAAATCTGTCTTAAAATCACTGGCTACTGGTAAAGCATCAGGATTAAAGGGACTCGACAATCTTTTACTCAAAGAACTAGCTACTGAAATCTCTGTACCTCTTTGCAACCTCTTTAACTTATCTCTCCAGGAAGGCATAGTAGCCTACCTGACTCCTACAAAAAAGTCAATGTTTGTTCTATATTAAAGAAAGATGACCCTCTGCAACCAAATAATTATCGACAGAATAACATTGCTAAATTCCAAAGATAAAGTTTTTAAAAGACTTGTCTTCAACTACTTATACAATCACCGTATTGATAGCAGCATACTTACCTCCTTTTCAGTCTGGTTTTATACCTGGAGAGTCGACTGTCAACCAACTAACATATCTTTATAATACTATTTGTCAGGCACTTTATCAAGGCAAAGAAGTCTGTGCTGTGTTCTGCGACATAAGCAGAGCATTCGACCGTGTACGGCATGCTGGACTTATCCACAAACTACAGGCAGCTGGGGTTTGTGGCTCAGTTCTTAACTGGTTAACAAATTATCTCTCAAACAGAAAGCAAAGAGTTGTCCTGTCAGACATAACATCAGACCGGGTCTATATTCTTACAGGAGTTCCCAAAGGATCAAGTCTTGGCCCTTTAGCTTCCCTTCTCTACATCAACGACATAGGCAATGACATATGTGCTAATATCAGACTTTGGTGATGATACCAGTCTCTATTATTGTTGAGAACCCAGTTATGGCTGCAGCCTGTCTTGATACTGATTTAATTAAACTTTTACAATGGGCAGCAACCTGGTTGGTTCTGTTTAACCCTACAAAAACAGAATCACTTTTATTATCTCGTAAACTAAACAAACCTATACATCCTCCTTTATTATGCAGAACCAACATATTGTGGAGGTAGAATCTCACAAACACCTTGGTGTTATCTTATCAGCTGAGTGTACATGGCATTAGCACATACAATACATAACAGAGAAAGCACGGGTACGAATCAGTATAACGCAAAGACTTAAATACAAACTTGACAGGAATCTCTGGAAATTATATACACTACTTTCATTAGACCTCTTCTGGAACACTCTGATGTCATCTGGGACCACTGCACTCGATATGAAAAAAAACAAGAACTAGACAAAATCCAAAACGAAGCAGCTTATATCCCTTGAAAATCGACAAGACAAAGTCAAGTGGATGAATAACAATATAACATCATCTTATCTCTCAGACTTAGTATCAGGAACAGTCAGCAGTGCCACAAGGTATAACTTAAGGAAATCTGATAATATCATGCCAATCCACGGTAGAACAAATTCCTACCTTAGCGCATTTCTGCCATCAACTGTAAGGGGTTAGAATACCCTTCATCCTGAGATTGCTCAGTCTGACTCAGTTGCTTCATTCAAGTATAAGCTTAGAGATCATACTCGTTTCTCAAAATACTTTTACTGTGGTAATAGACATGTACAAGTCATTCACACACGTTTATGAACTCAGTGCAGTGCACTTAATCATGATCTGTTTAAGAATAATATTTCAAATACCCCACTCTGTAACTGTGGCAGTGTTGAGAATACACATCACTTCTTTTCCAAATGCCCATTTTACAATTTTGTAAGAAATGATCTTTTACACGAAGTGTCAACTCTATATGAAGTTTCTCTTAAACTTCTACTCTATGGTTATCCGAATCTTTCAAATGACTGAAGCACAATGATATTTGAATCAGTCCATAAATACACATTCAAGACAAATCATTATGTTCTAACTGATTCTAACAATATGTTTGCAGTTTCATTTATATGAAAAGTTGCTGTTCCACCTTTGAGCCTGCCTCAAAACCATATAGGATCTCCCTCTTCCATCCTCCTATTGCTATATTTTACCATATATTCATGCAACCAATTACACTATATTTGCTTTGTTTGTTGCTCTCAGTTATGTATTTCATTTATTCTCTTTTCTCATAATATTGCACATTGTTCTTCTTTCTTCTCTTAATAATGTACATATCACAATCTATACAGCTCTGTCAATTATTTGAAATTAACCTGTAATATTGATTATTATGTAAAGCATCTCATGTATAGTCCGTGATCACTTATCTTATAATGGGAGTTATCTGGCTTCTTGAAAATTTACCAACAAACCTTGACTATAATTGGCGGAGCTGAACCTACTTGCTTTCCAGAGAGTTGAATAATCCTGTTAAATCTGCCTACTTCTTACAATATGTAGCATCTAGGAGAACAACTATATAAGTAGTATTACTATCGGTCTAATCTTATACTTTATATTAACAGATGATTTATAATTGTACTATTATCTTTCTGAAATAAAATATGTTTAAACTAAATCTTCGCCCTAGATTCTGCTGTTGTTTGAACACAAAACTGTTTAGCTCGCATGGAGGTTAACAGGGAGCCTAGGTAACCTTGAAACTAATTGCAAAGTATCATCATCTTCTCTTCTGGATTACATGGAAGTTGCTAACAGACATGGGACGAATTAATCGTTTATGCTAATGTATTATTAATGCATTACTTTTTCCAGTAATTCAAGGTAATGACTAATTCACCAGTTTTTGAATTACTTTAATGCCAATTCAATGCATTACTTTTGTCAAAATTCACTGCATTTCTTAAATTACTTTGAATTACTGTCGAACAGAAATTTTGCCATCAATATATTATACAGACTGCACAATAGAGAAATGAGATACACAACAAAAGGACTTGTTTCCAATAGTTATTTCCATTCACAGTTTCCTTTTGTTCAACTTCCTTGTAAAGACTGTTATTTGACTAAGGAACATCATAAATGAACTGTGAAACTTGTAAGTAAGGGTTTTGATTATATATCAACATCAATAAAGTGAAACAGCTTACAGTTACTGGCAATTCCAGAAGAACCTAGAATGGTGAAAGTGTACCTGGGAAGTGTTGAAATTAAGGATATTTTATCCCACTTTATTCAAATTAGTTTTTATTGTCTATAATTCATTTTAAGGTTAAATAAATGAGCTTTAAAATGGTGTGAATTTTGTTACAATCCAATATCAAAGAAACAAATGTTTTGATCACAATATGGGTAATCATCACTTGATTGTCCTGTTCACACATTTTGACACTTGACCACTGACAGTGTGTCTCTTTGGTCAGTTTATATATTGGGATCAAACATTTAAGTGATTAGGGAGTATGATAAAGCCTGCGTTTTGTTTATTGAATAATTCAGACAAGATATATAGGGCAGGAAACTCCAAATCTTTATAATTTTCCTCCCATAAAATATACTTCCATTTGAAAACTTCCCAGTGGTATAATATACAATGAAGTATGATTACTTAAAAAGCCGGGGTTGCTACATCTGAGTGTTATTTCCTCAAATTTTCAAAAATTATGAAATTTCAACGAATGTTACTGACAAGAATACAAAATTCACAACCAAAAGTGAAGATATTGTAATCTGTGGCTCATTTGAAATATTTATATATATATATAAACATACTATCTATATGTGATATTAACTTGTTTACTGTTCAGAGATTACAGTATTGTATGATTATGTTTCATGTAAGTGAAAGTAATGCTTAATTCAATGCATTACTTTCTTAATTAATGCTAATTCAATGCATTACTTTTTCAAAGTCCAGTAATGGTAATGCTAATTCAATGCATATTTTGGCAAGTAATGCTAATTCAATGCATTACTTTCAAAAGTAATTCGCCCCAAGTCTGGTTGCGAATGCATTTGTCATTTGCTTCCGTCAGCAAATGAAAATTGGTTCCACAGGTCAGGTGTCAAATTGTAACCATCTATTACAGTAAAGTTGAGCTAAGTGGTTACCAGTGCTTTATCTGTTGTTTTCATTGGAGCGGTTCCGAGGAAATAACTCAAGGGACTAGTTTTATGCCATTTTGTATGAGTTCCAACAATGTGGCATTTAGACATAAATAGACTCAGACCAGCCTATGTAGCTTCATTTTAAGCTTAGAAACTCCAAAATTATGTTTGGTTAGTAGCTAAACAGTAAAAGAATATTCAAGCGACTAGTAAAGGCTAAGACCAGACTGCGCATATGCACAGGCTGATCTGAGTCTTTGCTGGTCGCACATACCACATTGTTGGAAATCTTATGTCACGGCTCTTTTGGTTGTGTACATAGTTTTCCTCTGAAAACACTGTTTTAATTTATAAACTATTTTGTCATATCCTTTTCAGCGATAAACATAAGAATTGCCAGCGGTACCAATTCCAGTGGTCGAGTTGAAATCCAAGATGCATCTAACGACACGAATCCCTGGGGAACCATCTGTGATGACCGATGGGACAATAAGGCGGCGTCGGTGACTTGTCGACAGCTTGGCTACCAGTGGGGTGTAAGGTTTTTCTTTTTGTAAATTTCATGATAAGGCATGATATTATACATGTGCCTGTGGTCACAATGCATCGGAGGATTTTGTTTTTTCAGTTAATGATACGATCACGGCTGGGGTTAAGGCAGGTAAATTCGGCCTGTCGGCTAAATTCGGACAGCGACCATGTTTGTTTCATAATTTAATCATTTAATTAAAAAATAATTTAACTAAACAAGCAGTGAAAATCGGATTTCCAGACTAATAATGATAATTATCCACAACACTGGTCGCACACCGGATAGGCGGCAATCGAAAAAACGTTGATGCTATCCACCAACGTAGATAAAAAATCGTTAGAAAAGAGTTCCGATTGCCATTTATCGCCAATCTGGCGACAAATGACAATCGAAAACACTATTTCTAGCGATTTTTGATCTACGTTTGTCGATTATCTGGCGACAAATGGCAATCGAAAACGCTGTTTCTAGCGATTTTTTATCTACGTACGTCGATCGTTAAGAGCGTTTTCGATTGCCGCCTATCCGGTGTGGGTCAGCGCATATGTACATTTAACCCATGTACTTTTATTGTGGAGTAGAATCATACACTCTGGCATTGAGCGATATTCATGAAATAGTTGCTAGTTGTTGTCAAAATATACTTTTTGTTGACATGTAAACGGTGTAGACGCTGACGAGATTCTATATTGTGGTGTCTTATCATTGTTTGCAAATGTGTCATTTATTTACCGGTAGGCATACGCTGGATGACCATGTCAATCCTGTTTTTATCTTGCCCCAGGAAGCTGTTACCCAGTATTGGAGTGGCGGAAAGTTAGCGGAAGTACCTATATTTCTGGACGAGGTCACGTGCAAGGGAAATGAGACGTCACTACTGGAATGCTTTCACATAGGATGGACCAATCACGATTGCTCCCATACAGAAGACGCTGGTGTTATATGTCACAATACAACAGGTTCCTTTTGATATTTTTAATACTCAAATAATTTCAATAAAACAAATCTCCAACACAGAACAAAAGAAATCTGTATTATTTCAAGCATAACCCATATTGAAAAAAGGAGGGACCAAAACACTACACCAAAACTCTATTAAAACATGATTGTGTTTTGATGGTGCGTTGATAGCGCTATTTTTACATGCAAATGAACTACCAAAACACTACCTAACCAAACGCTACCAATGCAATAACCAAAACACTATCAATGCGCTAACTGAAATACTATCAATGCGCAAACCAAAAGCCATCAAGGCACTAACCAAAACACTATCAACGGGCTTTAATCAAAACACTATCAACACACTTTAATCAAAACACTACCAATGAAATTTGACCAAATTACTATTAAGTTACTAGAAATTCAGGTCAGTAATCATTACACAGGCATATAGTTTACGCTCCAACTACAGAGTATGCCATATCTTTTATTTGATGCATTAAATTTTAAGCGTTTAAAACCAACATACAATCATGATAACAACTTGTAATGAATAATATTCATGTGTTTGATCTCAGTAAAATTGTTTCATATGCTCATGTGTATATTTTTCAAGCAAAACAAAGAGATTCTGAGATATTAACAAAATTAATGGAGTTATTTTGATGCTAGAAATTAACGCTATAATTATTCCAATGTTACATTTTCTTTGCTAGATATATAAAAATGTTGAGCATAAATGATCAGAAAAACATTAATTGACGCATATATTTGAAGGTCTTGTGAAGCCACATGAAATTACAAAACCGAAAATAAATGAACATATTTGAACCAATATTTTAACACAGGATATGAATCAATGCAATTTCGTGTGGATTCAAATCTGTTTTCTATTGCTCAAAAATTTAGAATCAAAAATACTATCAATACACTAAGTTTGGCTGCTGACAAGTCAAGAGGGCAGCATTGAGATATGAGTTTACCAAAATACTATCAATCCATATTTGTTTTATCTATGTATACCAATGCACTATCAGTTTACTTCTCCATGAGAGAGTGAACCAAAACACCATCAATGCGCTTTTTCCAAAAATGTTTTGGATATGTTTCGGTTAGTGTTTCAGGCCAACGCATTTCACCAAAACATCAAAAAGTGAATTTATAGTGCATTGGTAGTGTGTTGGATGTATTTTGGTTCATTTATTTTTCATATGGGAAGGGAAACACATAATTGCCATTTTAAGACATTTGAAAGCACAGCATTTTTGCTGCTATTGTTAGACATATTATTACATTGAAAAGGAGTGTGGGATTCGGCCACTGTAATTGCAATAGTGTTATGGGTTAATAAGTATAGTGTGTCTATTTTACTATATTTACAGTCCGCCTTCAATCACCAACAGACAATAAAAGTGTTGGAAACGTGCAGGTGTTTCATAATTACAAGTGGGCCGAGGTCTGTGACAACAGTTGGAACAATATCTCAGCCCGCCTCGCGTGCCAAGAACTGGGCTACAGAGATGGTCTCTCTAAGTGTTGCTCGGTGTTTGGATCTTCGTCATTCACTAACCTAGATTACTCTGTGTCTTTCAACTGTTCTGATAACGATACGGCACTAGAGGCCTGCAAGAAGGAGACAAATTTCGACCAGTGTGATTTACATCATCGGGCATCAGTTATATGCTACAATACAACAGTAGAGGACGTTCACACAGGTAAACATTAATGAACACGCGCTTGATAGTTTAATGTTACTTTATTAACTAAACTCGATTTTTTATGTGTTGTTTTACAACAAGTTTCAGAAATATAGCACAATAAGCCAAATTTGGCCCACGAGTATTTAATTACTTAGCATGCAATCTAAATACAACACAATCACAATGATCAAATGAATGTGGTGTTTCATGCATACACAAATTGATATACATCTCGACATAGCCTTCAATCCTCAATTACATAGAATATCTCAGGCCTTAATTTAGGCATATAACCCTTATGCAGACACGTGTTTAGAGTGACTTCTCGAACATGCAATCAGTAGATAATCTCATGAACTAGTCCATCTATCTTTACTTCCTATTCGAGAGACTAGGTGAGAGTAAACTATGTGGTTTTATCTTTGTCACATTTGTTTTCTCAAACTATACTATTGTTTCATTCAAACTTTCAGATTTTGAAGTGAGGCTTTCAAATGGGGAATACTATTGGGGAAGGGTGGAGGTTCGCTATTTGGGAATCTGGGGCCAAATCTGTACCAAGACATGGAATGACACCGCTGCCAACGTCACTTGCCGTCAACTAGACAAGGGATTCGTCGGGGGCCATGCACTTGGCGAGTCGGAGGTATCGAGGTTACCAGTTTGGCTGTCTTCAGTAGCTTGTACAGGAAATGAAACTAGCCTGGCTAACTGTTCAAACTCTTACTGGGGTCAACCAGCTGATTTTGGATGCAAGTCAGCGTATGTCCTCTGCTATAAAACCTCAGGTGAGTATTTTTAGACAATGACACATGATGTTTATTCTGGTGTGGATATAACTCCATGACTGAGGGTCTGGATGTGGGGGGGGGGTCTGGTATTCACTATTCATTAAAAATTTAACCAATTATTCATCTCACTAAAAGTTTGGATTATTCATTAAAATATGACCAATTATTCATTAAAAGTAAGAAAGGTGGCAAAGAAATCTGATTATTCACTATTCATTAATTTTTTCTTCAATTAATTAAAAAATTAGGATTATTCATTAAATTTTAGGCCCTCATTATTCACTTTTCATTATTTTTTGGCTAATTATTCACTATTCATTATAAAAAAGGGGCCATTATTCACTAATCATTATACCCTATCCAGATCTTCATGACTTTTGTATTAAAGCAAACAAATCACTAGGAAATTACAGTAAAATGTGTGTTAAACGACCACTCTCAAAATAACGAAAATTGGTTTTTAAGACCAATTATTGCTTAATTCAGGTCAAAAGTATTGCAGAATGCTCCAAGGGGAGCATTCTGCAATACTTTTGACCTTCATTAAGCTGTCAGTTGTCATTAAGATCTTTGTTTTGTCTATTTTTGAGTGGCTGTTTTACACAGGTTTTACTGTATTTTGATAAAGTTAATAAATGCATGGTACCCATAACAACGCCGCATATAAAGCGAAAAAATCTTAGCATTTTCATGCTAAAATCATAATTTCAAAGACATTTAAGTGCTGTTTGATGAATAGAATCTATAATTTGTGCTTATATATAATTATCATTTTTAAACTTGGTGCGAAAAAAGCAATGAATTGCTCGTCAAAGCATAGCAGCTTATCAAATTTCTTTAGCACGCTTGATAAATCCTAATGGCACAATAGCCATCATGTAAGATTCTCTAGTATAGCATCATGTCTGTCTTCTTTCACATGCTTGCAGCAAATGAGTATGGTATTGCCTTGTCACAAAACAAATTTGATATAACGTCAGCAGTTTGGAGTTGGACGAAAGCTAGACAGAAACGTGTCAAAACACATTTTACATTGAGTCATACATTATATTATTTAAAGGAGTGCAGTGGCTTATTGGTAGAGTACACAACATGGAATTGAAAGGTTCCAGGTTTCAACCTCATCGTGGGTCACTGTATGTGTCCTTGAGTAAAGTTTTGTTAGGTGCTTTTAAGAACTGTCTTAAAGAAACGTTCCATATGGCATGTTTTGGTTAAGTAATTGGAAAGTTAATTTTCATTTGTGTCTACTTAATTGGAGGCATGCAGTATATTATTTAAATATGTTCAGATCAAAACCTGTGTAAGTTTTCTTTTTCCTTTATCACGGAAATGTGTTTTATTGAGTAAGGTACACAGTTTCCTGTCAACCATTCATGTATATAACATTACAACAGATTCATGTCTGGTTAATGAAATGTTTATTTTCTATTAATCAAGGAGTCCAGTTGGACATAGTTGGTTCACACATTCCTGGCCATGGACGTCTTCAAGTAACATTTGAGGGAATAACTGGATCTCTGGGCAATGACGAATGGAGTAATAATGATGCCTACATAGCCTGCCGACAGATGGGATACGCCGACGGTCAGGTGACAGAATCTGTCGGAAATGTGCAGCCCTACTTCCTAGACAGATTGATATGTTACAGTGATAAGTTAGATTCTATTCTCAAATGTAGCAACAAAGGCTGGAGGAAAGATGCTGAAAATATCACCAAGAGCGCATCTTTAAAATGTTATAATTCAGGTTAGTAAAGACCTTTACTTTGTAAAAAATATTATTTTATAGCCGCATGCTTACCCTTTGTATATGGGAAACTCCTAAATGGGTACCGCCCAAAACAGGTACTTTTACAAACAGTGAAGACAAAGATGAAATGTCGCATCATGCGGCATTTCATCAGGGTCTTTACTATTTGTTAATATAAATAATATCTTCAGGCAAAAACACATTTTTTAAATCATAACCTTACACCCCTAGATATGTACAATGAACTATCCCAAGTTTATTGATCAAACCAGAAAGAAGAATGCATTAGTATACAAAAGTTAAGCAAGGTGTGAACGTTTGCTTGGTACTGAGAAAGCTGTTTGTACAGAAGTCAACTAGGCATACCGGAGAGACTTAGCAAGTGTTAATGTAATGCATCACAAGTGGGAGATTCTAATTCTTGGAAATTTTACCAGAATCAAATCAAAATTATACTGAAAGTGCTGCATATTCAAATTTCTATTTTATACACTAGTGTTAATTTTTCTGTACAGAAGTAAACATAAGGGCATCATAACGTGGTCGCAAATCATGACAGCCCAACATTATTTTAGCAAACAAAATTTCGAATTAATTTCAGCATCATAATAGAATTTAACTTTTCTGGTCCTGTGTTATTGAATTTTTAAATTTATTGAAAAATTATGTAAAATGCTTAACAGAGCCTTGAATTTTATCTATTTACCTCCACTCATGTCATAAATTTATTAAAACCTAAGCACTTGTGCACTATCCTCCACAAATTTTACGTATATCGGTTAATTGTTTGCTTAACTGATTTCAGTTCGGCTACACAACGCTGGTGTAACACTTGGGATCGTGGAAGTTTACAATGGACAAAAATGGATTGGTCTTTGTGACTTAGGCTTCACAAAAGATTTAGCCAGAAGGGTATGCAATGAAACCAGTCACACTGATAATGGCGCCGTCTTACAAGCCGGCGCGTTTGGCACCTACTATAGTCACATGATAGGAAGACCATATTTGAATTGTACAGGAAATGAAACCAGTGTTAGTGACTGTCCCTATGATGAGAAGGTCACGTGTTCAGGGTATATCTATAACTATGTCAGTGTCAGCTGCTATAATGGATCTGATCAAGCAGGTATTAGCACCCCAACCCTCTCCTCTTAAATCCATTACTAACAAACTTGGTATATGTATAAGTCTGATGCACAAAAAAACTGCTGCAAGGTTTTTAAAGTAAGCAAGAGAGCAAACATCAGAAATCAATACAATCAAGTACCACACCTGACCCAGGATACCAGTGTGAAAGTGACAACTTCACAATTAGAATCACAAACGATAGCCATGAGGCCAGCCCTTTCCCAGCAGGTGACCACAAGGCATCAATAAACAGACCCACATGAAAGCATATCAAAAACACGCCTTGGAACGGTCAGTAAAAATATTTAAGGAATCAGATCAAACAAAAGAATTAAGTGGACATTTATTTCACACAAGGCGGTCAGAATATGTTAAGACCTATCAATGCAGTTGGTAGTAGCACCAAATCATTTTTAAAAAAAGACAAGATTAAAACACAAACTAAGAGCAAAACTAGCGTTAGCAGCCCCGGGGTAGCAGTACTTATTGATGGCAAAATTCTTTAGACAGGACTACATTTTCTCTGTAAAGCTTATTTGTAAGACATTTAGTAAAGGTACATTATCATTGAGATATCAGCTGGCATAATATATGTTCTATTGTAATGTTTCATGGGTTATGTTAGCATTGTTTAATATCCCATCATTGTTCACAGATATACAGTATAAACTATCTGGGGTTCCCGGCCTTGGCTATGGATTGATGACTGTGTCACACAAACACCAGTGGGGAGAAATCTGCTCAACTGGATGGGAAGACAAGGAAGCCAGTGTGTTCTGTCGATCTCTATCTTTTAGCTACATAGGCGGTGTGGCTGTGTATTATCAGAGTACCCCGGATGTACCGATGCTGCTGTCTGATGTCTCATGTGTTGGCAATGAAACTAAGATGGTTGAATGTAACACAGATGAAAAAGTTCCCTGCTTCATTACCCTTAGAGCGGGCTCAATCTGTTACAAGGAATCAGGTTTGTTTCACTTTTATTTAGTCAGACGATTCACAAGATTAATCAATAATCTAGAAAAAACCTGGCCTGAAGAATATTTATTTTCATGCTCAACTCAACTGAGCATGACATTTTAACTGCTCATAAAAACAAAAAAGCTAAAAATAATAACCGAGCCGCGTAGTGCAGTCGGTAACGTGTCTGGTAACAGATACGAGTCTGACTGTCATTCTCCTCCGGTAATTCTCCTCCCTTCCACTGAATCATTCAAGAAGGGTATGTCAGTTACAAGCGAAAGTATGTGCACAAAGTACTTGTTAACTGCTTGTTCAAGCTTGCCCAAGAATAAGTGTGGTTAGGTGAACTGACCCTCCCGCAATGACCATAGCTGTTGACTTTGGACGTACAGCAACAAATAAACAAACAAACAAGAATAATAACTTTTGCTTTCAAACTATCTGAGGTTGTATTTATCACGCTAATAAATGTTAAAATGCCATCAATTGTTGGCATTTTAACATTTATGAGTACGGTGAATTTCATGCTCAGTTGAGTTGAGCATGAACAATCTTTAATAACCTCAGGGCCAGATCCTTCAGAAATAGAGAGAACATGCAAAATTTGAAAACAATAGGCTTGTTTTCTTTGAGTCTACTCATGAGAAGTAATAAAAATTCAACAACTCTCTTGCCCTTTAGTACAAGCTTACGTGGTACTCTGCATTCTGTCAGAACATACTATTCATAAAGGACCAGAATTTGAAACAGAATTGTCTATTTTGATGTGAGAGGAGAAATTGTCATCTTGCTGATGAAGAAATAACTGGTTGCTTTGCTTTGTGTCTCTTCCTTATGATGCCATGGGTTCGTCTGCAGTGTGACATCTTATGGTCATACTAACTTTCTTTTTGTACCAACATCACATTTGGTTTGATAAAGAAACAAGTTTTGAAAATTGCATCTGCTAAGGGATAACTGTGTAGGCTAAACTAATATTTTCATATATTTACAGCCCCAAAGGTAAAACTAGTAGGTGGGGGTAAGAACTTTGGCCAGGTGGTCATAGAGATGGATGGACAGACTGGCCTGATCACAGACAGTAAATGGACAGATAAAGATGCCCAAGTTGTGTGTAAAGAAATCAACAAAAACTACGTTGGAGGCGAGGTTTATAGGTATATATTATTGTAATGAATAATGTTATATGTTTTTAATGGACATTCCATGTATGTAAATAGTAATGATGAGTATGACTGGGCCTCGAGCTTATGAAATTTTTCTCATGCTCAACTGAGCTGCACATGAAATTTATCATGCTCATAAATGTTAAAATACCAACAATAGTTGGAATTTTGACATTAATTCAGATGTTAAATACAACCCCTGACACTTTGAAAGCAAGAAAAGTTAATACTTTTCAGCTTTTTAGTTTTTATGAGCAGCTAAAATTTCATTCTCAGTTGATTTGAGGATGAAACAAGTTATAACATCGGGGCCAGGTAATGCCACAATAACAGATCACAGACCAGCCCATCAAAATATAAGGAATAGACATTAGAACACACATGCGTGGATCAAGACAGGGGGCAGGGGGTCCGGACACCCCTTGAAAAATCACAAAGCTATACGATTTCTTAACAATACTGGTTCTGATCCCCTGAAAAATCACAAAGCTATCAAGCCAGCATTCAATGCTGGACCATTATCGACCAGTCGCTCTTGGCTTGCGGGCTGATGGATGCCCATTTTTTGGGGGTATTTGGATCCTCTCACCCCTCATCAACTAAAAAAACACACAAACAAAACGTTGTCTCTAACAAAACTGTCAGGATCCGCGCATGACACAGACATACAAAGACACATTAACAAAAACAGGGATGCATTTAAAGTAAAACAACAATCTGTCTCTTCCCAAAGGAAGTCAAGATGATTGTCAAGCAAGAAAGGACACAATGAGCTATGCCCCAAATTTTAAACTTTAAAGCTGCATAGTCTGTAACTTTTGATATTCTAATTTTGGAAATAAAGTTTCTATTTTTCAAGAATACTGTAAAATACTCAAATTCAGGTAAACATTTTTATAGTTTCATAAATTTTAACAAATTATATCTATCAAAACAACAGCATTTATGTTAAAAATCACCTGTCTAGAATTATTGGAGGGAAGTAAATAATTCCTAACAAGAGAAAAGTCACCTGTTTTTATTAGATAATTCACTGTTCCATGCAGCTTTCAGTTGTACTGAACATATTTATTGTGAAAACATAACATCTAGCTATGTTGCTGACTTCAACACTTGCAATAAATTGTTAACTCAGAAACTTCTTAAACAAGGCTATCGATATCATAAACTTCGCAAAACATTTTCAAAATTTTATAGACAATACTATGATTTGATTTCTAAATTCCAAGTTGGACTTAAATCTCTCTTGCACCAAGGACTTTCAGAACCTGATTTCTATGGTGACTTGATGTATAAGTTGAAGAAGATTGTTGGCTCTAATAATTTTTCAGCGCAGTTCATTAAAATAATTTCCCATTATAAAAGGATTGGCTATAACATTAATGTATTGCAACAGACTGCATGCTTGGTAGTCAACCCAATCACGGTTGGCAACTTTGCTTTCCTCTTTAATTGCACGCCGGTGGGTCGGATTTCAGACTCTATGATGGTTCCGACTTAAAGACTTATCTATTGATGAGATGGTAGGGGCCTGATGCTTTGGCTGTTTGTCGGGCCCACCGGGGTTTACCTGTTGGATTTCTTTTGCTCCGGTATTCAGTTTAATTTACTGTTGAGTCCTTATCCTTGCTTTATCTCCTTGTTATATCTTGATTTATATGTTTTAGGAGATGATGCATTGATAAGTTAGGGGTCTTTCATGCAAACCAAATATCTATGTGTCTTGATCCACATCTGAATTAAGGGTGAGGTTGGCGCCGTTAAACCGGTTTAAGCCCTCCAGTAAAATATTTTACTGACCGTTCCAAGGCGGTACTTCTTTTGTGGATCTTTTATGTTTTTGTTCTGTCTTGTGTTTGCTATGTTTTGTGCACGTCTGTTTATATGTGCTTTGTGGTCACCTGCTGGGAAAGGGCTGACCTCTTGGCTCTCGTTTGTGGTGTTGTCTGTGAGTTTGTCACTTTCCCATTGGTATCCTGGGTCAGGTGTGGTACTTGATTGTATTGATTCCTGATCTTTGCACCATTACTTACTTAGATTCTTTTTTTACAAATGATTTAAAAAGATTTTTTTTTGAAAATGTTCAAAGTAACAGATCTAGTCTCTTTAAAGTCAGGGTCTGAAAGGCATGCTTTCAAATTTTGTTTAAAGTTCAAATCAGCCCGGATTATCCTACCAGCATCACACATTAGAGTGATATATTTTACATTCATATCCTATTTTGCGAACTTTACAGTGATTTCAATAGAATTTCCATTAAAAATTAATTGCCATTGTCCTTCCAAATGAATGGGTATTTTTATCAGATGATCTTGGCACATACTCTCGACAGAGGTCCAAACGAATCACTGATACAAAATTAAAAGTCATCAGCGATAAAGCTTTTAGAAAGGATTAAAGTTTACTATTGTTTTAATTCAAAGGGAGATAATTTAAATGTAAACCAACTTTCATTTACATTCAAAACTAACCATACATCAAAAAACAAAATGTTTTGCAGTTTTTATAGGCAATTAATGACGCTTAAAATTGCGTACTAATAAGATCCTAGGTTTACCTAGGATTTTGTAGCGAAAGGCTGATTTTGTGTTTTTAAATGAAAGCACAGGTTACTCAAAAGGAGTTTAATTTTTCTAAAATAATAAGTGAGTATGACCAGAAAATACCACAATAAGTCGTTTTTCGGGAATTATTTAAGGGCAAGTGCCAGGAGCTTATTGTAATATTTTATTTGGTTAAACTCCAAACAAGTATAGATGTATTCTGTAGTAAAAAGTGTGGATTTAATTTGGGTTTACATAACACAATGCTATGGGTTTATTTTCAGTAATTTTACCAAGCCAAATAGTGGACCTGTGTTCCTTCATAATGTGTATTGTGATGGCTTTGAGAGTTCTGTCCTGCAGTGTGGAAATAGTGGATGGAAATCAACAACACACACTGACTATGGTGATGCTGTAGGCGTGTATTGCTTTGAACATGGTAAGAATGATATTACTGAGGATAGTGTGCAGTAAAGTGAAGTACAGTTTACTTAAATCTTTTTAAGCTGGGTAATTTTGCATACTTTCTAGTCGGACACTGGTTTATTTTTTAAATTAACAATTTTAAAAACAATCATTCAGAATTACCATCAGAGTGTCAATTTATAAAATAGTTTAGATCTTTGTCAGTCCCAACGTTTTTGTCTGACTGATCTGGACCAAACGTTTGTAAAAGTTATGAGAAGATGTAAAATGCCCACTAGCATGAAAAGAGTTAATAACTTGAATTACATGTTAGAATTTGAGTATAATTTGGATACATTTGATTATTTGCCATTAGTCAATAAAGAAGTAATGTGTCATGCCTGAAAAAATATTCATAATTTGAAAATCACCAGTACCTATTACTGTTCACAGTTTGTATTTTATTTTAAATGCTGGTAAAACTAAATGGAATAATTGCAAAATATCTATATTTTATTCTATGCATATGTAACACGTTGAACCTTTTTTGACATTGCAGTTATCTCACTCATGACATCTAATATAATCAATATACAGACCACACATGTCAGACAAGGTTGGATAATTTTGGTAATATAAAAAATCTCTGAATAAAATATAAAATCTTTATACCCCCTGCAAACTTTGTTTGTGGTGGGTATACTGTTTTCACGTTGTCCGTCCGTCCGTGCATCCGTCCATCCGTAACGCTTTGTTTCCTTAATATCTTGAAGAGTCATTGCTGGATTTTCATCAAACCTTGCAAACATGTTCATATAATCAAGACAAATACTTTAAACAAAAAAGTAAGGACTAGGGGCCAATTCTATAAGAGTTATTTCCCTTTGTAGTTCTAAATGGCTTTTTGTATAGGGTTTATGCTTATGCTATTATATACCATACACGGGCCGATCAAGCTTTTGATGGAACAATTTGATACTTTTTCTATACAATGAAAACACATTGATCATAGGCATGAAGGAGTTTGGTTCAGAAAAAATAATTTTTGACAAAATGACAGCTGTGAGAACTTAGACAATTTTTCACTTATATGGCTTTTGTATATGCATGGATAGTGCCTTTATGGGCCGATCAACTTCTACCACAGCTTATGATGGAGCAATTTGACACTTTGCCTTTTCAATATAGACACATTGAACATATGCATGAAGGAGTTTGGTTTAGAAAAAATATATTTTGACAAAATGACAGCTGTGAGAACTTAGACAATTTTTCACTTATATGGCTTTTGTAAATGCATGGAAAGTGCCTTTGGGCCGATCAAACGCTACCACAGCTTTTGATGGAGCAATTTGATGCTTTGCCTCTACAATGTAGACATATTGAACATATGCATGAAGGAGTTTGATTTGGAAAAAAATAATTTTTGATGAAATGACAGCTGTAAGAATTTAGACAATTTTCCCCTAACAAGGCTTTTGTATATGCATTGATGGTGCCTTCATGGGCTGATCAACTCCTACCACAGCTTTTGATGGAGCAATTTGATATGTTGCCTTTACAATATAGACCCCCCTATATTAATACTTTGTCAAACAGTGAAGTCCCAGATGAAATGACATAATGCTGTATTTCATCACGATATGCACAGCTTGCAGGCTCGTAGCCAGGCAGAGGGCAGGAAGCCTGGGCTTCAACATCATATGGGCCTCTGTGCAAGAAACACGGAATTTGTTGCTTGCAAACAACATAGGCGCAGACCAGCCTGCGCATCCGCTCAGTCTGATCAGCACCTTGTTATTCGCTATCTGAAAAGCAAAGTAACTAGGTCAGATATATTTTAATTATCCACTTATTTGGTGTGCTTCAACATGATAAAGCTTCTGGCTTTGCCCCTGCAAGGCTTGCAATATAAAAAAAAATCTTATGGAACTGTCGCACATCTTAATCAGGTAATTTTTACCCTGTGAACACTTTATATACACAATTCAAACCATCTCTGACTGATTGTAAAACAAAACAAGTGAGACAACATACCAACTCGCAGCAACCAAGCGATAGACACAGAATATAGATACATAAAACTACATTACTTAACCAGGACAAAACGCAAACACACAATTAGAGCCATAGTACTGCCACTGATCTAACAACAACAGCAAGAATTCATATGGTATGATACCTTAAATGTACATTTCTCATTATTGAATATGTGCATTTCAGTGAGAGTTTATGGTGGAAAAATCCAAAGTAACTTGATGTTAGGTCGAGTACAGATCATATCTGTTCAACTTGGCTCTGGTTCGACAATAGACACATGGATCAATGTGTGTGCTGATGAATTTGATCAAGTTGATGCTGATGTGGTTTGTCGACAGATGGGTTTTGAAGTAGCTGAAGTACTTGTGCCAGGTTTTATGTACATCAACACAGAATCACTCTATTATACCAACATGACATGCAAGAAAGGTGGTAACAACGTTATGACTGACTGCACCTTAGAACAAGGGGCATGTAGAAAGGCTTCGCACAATTTTGCAAATATATTTTGTAGGAAAAAAGACATAAAACCAGGTAATTATTTATTCAGTTATTTTCATAACTGTCATAATATACCACACAAATTAATGTTTTCACTAGCTCTGTCTCTCTGTGAATACAGAACCATTTTCTTTGTCTCATCATAAAGTGTTAATGTGATGAGATTTTTTCCTCTGTGATGATGAATTTCATAAGTTAGATTATTTTTATTAGCTATTCATGATTTTGAGTCTTTGTCCTCTTTCTTACTTTAACAACAGCAGAGTCTAGAGTGAAGATTTTGTCCTAGACTCCCACAACCCTGTCTAAGATCCCCCTGAGAAAACATCAATGCATCCATTTGGACCCTAAAATAAAAAAGTGTAAAAAATTTCATTAGATATCTTTAATACAGGGTCCACAAGTGTACAACACGTACAGTAAAACATAGGCAGCGCAGTGGCTCAGTGGTAGAGTGCTTGACTGGAGACCAAGAGGCCAAGACCGAGAGGCTGCAGGTTAGAGCCTCACTGGCCTCACTGCGTTGTGGTTCTTGAACAAGACACATTTATCCTAGCTTAGTACTGGTTCAACCCAGGAAGAACCGTCCCTGTTTAAATGAAAGATTGTTGATGGGA
The DNA here is from genome assembly GCA_964019695.1 of Loripinus fragilis. Taxonomy (NCBI): domain Eukaryota; kingdom Metazoa; phylum Mollusca; class Bivalvia; order Lucinida; family Lucinidae; genus Loripinus; species Loripinus fragilis. Next base: position 94,013,919 of record OZ026522.1, read on the forward strand.
CGTAAAGAATCAAACAAACAAACAAACAGACAAACAAAAAAAAACAACAGTAAAACGTGTAAAACGACCACTCAAGACTAGACAAAACAAAGATCTTAATAATGACAAAATGGTAGCTTAACAAGGGTCAAAAGTATTGCAGAATGATGAGCATTCTGCAATACTTTTGACCTGCATTAAGCGATAATTGGTCTTGAAAACACATTTATCAGTCTTTTTGAGAGTGGTTGTTTTACACAGGTTTTACTTTACTTATACCAGATATTTACACAAAATACCTTATAAACATGGAGCATTTCAGAAATACTTAGTGAAAAAGCTACTAACATTTTTTTTCATAAGATAAATAGCAAAGTATTCAATATTTTTAGATTCAAAATTACGTCTTATAAATGTACATTCATCCTATGTAATACTTGTTAGCGCCAGATTGATGTATGAATCAAAGGTTGGCCCTTATATTATGATTTGAAACTCTTAATACAAGGAACTGAGAGTCAAATGGACTGAGAAATTGTTTATTGAGGGACAAACCTGCTGGTTATATGTCAATGGTACTTTCAGAAACAAAATTCTACATAGAACACGGACATCATGGCACAGTATATGCAGAGCGATATGGAATCAATGGAACTATTTGTATGGATGGCTGGGATGATACTGATGCTGACGTCATATGTCGAGAAAACGGTTACATAGGTGGAGTTGTGTTTGGGGGACAACTGACGTATATTCGCAATGACCCTATATGGTTTACAAAAGTTTCATGTACAAATGAAACGTCTTTCTCTGACTGCCCTATGAGTACAAATGTACCTGTCACGTGCTCCTTGAACTTAAAACTAGCTGGTGTTCTCTGTCATAATAGGACAGGTATGATATTTCATTTCTTAAACTACCTGTGTTATCTTGTGAAAAAACGTAAAATAATAGATTGATTTTAGTTTAGTATTAAAGTAATTGCATTGCTTCAACTTGATGAATGTGTCATTGTTTGATTAGGAAAAATAAATGATTAGCCAGCCGACTTACTTATTTATATATGTCCAATTTCATCCAACAGTATTGTACTATTGTCTTTATTACTATGAGTTCCTAGACCAGAATTGTCTGAAACGGTGCCGTTTTCAAAATATGATTTTATTTAGCTGGTCTTTTGTTAAGATAATAACTTTAGGGTTTGACAATATGTCACCTTGTGCTATTTTGTCAACATTTATACCGCATCATTGTGTTGTGCTTCGTAAAGAATGACTGATTTAATAATTGCTGAATGATAAAAAAATCGAAGTATAGATAAAAGTATACACCCTAAGTGCTTTCAAAATGATTCTTTTGTGATTTATTTTTGTTATTCATGTTTCTAGTTTGTCATGTTTTCATGTCTGTTCATTGCAGCCATGTGTTCACCCGCTGGGAAAGGGCTATTCTGTTGATTCTCTTGTATGTGATGTTTTCTTATGTTTTTGTCACTTTCCCATATGGTGTTCTGGGTCAGGTGTGAAACTTGATTGTATCAACTCCTGATCTTTGCCTTTTTAGTTACTTAAACAATAGCAAATATATGTTGGGGTATTAGTGTGTTACTCAAGTAGCACAGCATTTCTCTGAAGAAAATGGATACCTTGCATTTTTCAAAAAATGTGAAACATACTCTCTTTAAACTCACTTACTTTTAAAGTGAGTTTTTTATCACAAAATACCACAATGCAGATCACTCACAACATTTTTACTTTATATTCATTATTTTATAATCGACTTTCAGTATGCTAGGATATCATTTGTATAAGGCCAGCTCATCAAATAGTAGAAGTTGTCACGTAGGTGCCTAGTGAATGCTTAGATGAGCTTGTGCATCAAGGCACTCTTGCCAGAGATTTCATGTTTACACACAGTTAGATGGGACACCAATGTAATTGAGCTAAAAACGTAAAAGCTAATCATACACCTATAAAAAAGTGTTTATATAAATATGATAAGTACAATTACCTTTGAAGCTACCTAATCTTTCTAAACTTATCATCTTTCTACTACCTAGAGCACTCTGTTTGTGCTCAGAGATTTAATGGAAAGTATTTCATATTGGTGGAACAGCTCAGCATTTTAATGGAAAGTATTTTATATTGGCTCTGAACAGCTTCGTATAAATGTGCAGGTAGAGCTGGTGCTTACTTGTCTGCAACTCTCATTAGGGAATTTGAACTGTTTGCCATGTATTAACGCTGTAGCCAAATGCATATCTTAACCCATTCTATTCTGATAGATATTCCTATAATGATAAAAACAATAAGGATGGACTGATCTGATCCATTATATATTGTAAGGGTTCACAGGTAAACATTTTCCAATTATGATGTATTCCTGTCCCTGATGATGGTTTTAGCTTTAACAAGTGTAGACCCAGATGAAATGCTTGATCTTCACTGTTTGTTAAAGTACCAATTTAAGGTTAACAGTATACAGTGGGTTAAATGTTGCTCACATGAAACATCCTGCCTTTTTCAGGAGTCCAGGTAAAGTTAAAGAATGATGAGAATGCCAACTACTTTGGAAAGATACAGGTTACCTATGATGGTATAACAGGTTATGTTTGTCGTAACTTGGGAGCTGGTGCTGCTGATGTGGTGTGTCGGCAGCTGGGATTTCCTGCTGGGGAGTTTGTACAGTATTCTAATTATGGTTCTGCTCTGGAAGCTCCCATGTGGCTAAGTGATCTTAATTGTATTGAAGGAGGACCACAGACTTCCATTTTATCTTGTTCTAGTCGTGGATGGGGAGAGAGAAACCCTCGCTGTTACACTTATGCTGAAGTTAAATGCCAGAAAAACAGTAAGTTCTAATATTGACCGCAATTTTAAACATTCATCCATGTTTATGTTTTGAGTGTTTTAACCTTAACTAATATAACAGTCAATTGAAGAAGAAGAAGAAAACCTAAGCAGAGGAAATACCATAAACAAGATAACAACTCTGAAAAATTGTTGCTAAAACACAAATCTCCACAAACAATTGAATATGACCAAGAAAACCCACAATTATAGATCACAGAACAACCCACGAAAAACCAAGGAAGAGACATAAAAACAGACATCCATACAACAGCAAGAATATAGTTAAAGCAACCGGACATTTCTTTAGCTAGTTAGTTGTCAACTAAGAAGCACATTTAGAAATACACTACAAACAAAGGACTAGATGGCAACAAAAAAAAAACACGAACCAAACAACCCAAACAATTCACTGGCTTAGAACAGTCCAAATATGAGGCCACTTGGGGGCTTAAATATACTTTACTGGCAAATTCTTTGACATAAATTACGCTGCTGTTAAAAACTCAAAAAATAGATTTTATAAAGGCTTTCTAATTTATGCAATGTATCTTAACATGAAAACAATAAAATTAAATTACCTTACTGCGATAAAGCCAAAAGTACATTTCACTCACAGACATATAGAGCTTAATATCACATATTTGAGTTAAGGTTGACCCAGTCAAATACAAGCTTTTGGTCATAGTCATCAGTTGGTCTGATGCCTGACCCTCTGTCATGTTATTCAACAGGAAATTTTAGCTATGAGCCATGAATGAGTTTATAACCAGGCATGCAGACTGTTGCATTATATTCCTGCTATATCACACTCTTAAAAACACTTTATTGTCCTTTTGAATTGATCTGGAAAAGAAGGCTCTCCAACAATTATTTTGAATTTATAAACAAAATCACCATAAAATATGAGCACTGGTATACCCAGCTGCAGAAGAGTTTTCAAACCAACATTGCATTTAACTATTAACTTGGAGTGTCTGCGATAGAAATTAGAAAATGTTTTAGGTTTACGATATAGATAGCCTTGTTTTAGTAACTAAAAATCAAAACTTTAAATTATATTGGTAAATCCAATTAAACACGTTCATATTATACACATGGCTGTCTAATTTGTTCCTATTATGTATATGGCTGTCTAACCCGATCAAAAACTTATGAAAGATAAAGAACTCGTACATGCTCTGATATAAATATGTAATTTTGGTATAAACCATCAGAACAACTGTCTATGATTTCATTATCTGCTCTTATTTCATAATTAGTTAATGTAGGTTATTGACATTCATGAAATAGCAGAATAATGCAATTAATGTGGTATTTTTTTCATTATTTATTTTTCTGTATTATTGTCTTCTCAAACAGCTGTTTTTATCTATTACTTTAGTTATGACCCAGGAGGCAGAGAATTATGGTGCTATACAGGTCTGGAATGGTAAACGCTATAGTCTGGTGTGCTCAGATGGATTTACAGACGCTGATGCCACTGTCGTGTGCAGACGAATGGGATATCTGTATGGCAAAAGTCTATGCTGCAGTGCATTTGGATATATCAATGAAATTATTGAAATTTCAAATGTTGAATGCACAGGAAATGAAGTGAATATTGATGACTGTCAAATAAACCGCAACTTAAAGTCTTGCAAGTCAGAACACTATGCTTCAGTAGTCTGCTCGAAAATAGAGCCAGCGCTTGGTAAGTTCTTTAATCCTTAAAGCGCCAAAAACATGCATCTGAAAATGTCGTCTGGTGAAGTCGTCTGCTGCAAATAATTGCCTAACATTACTGACCAATTAAGTATAGAAGCAAACAGCGTGGACCCAATACAGACTGCTCCTATAGGAGCAGTCTGATCTGGGTCCACACTGTTTGCCATAGAGGCTTCTTAAACATTTCAGCAGACGAGAAAAGCAGACGACTTTTGTTGTGATTGGCGCATTTAGGGTTAGATAATGAAATAATATGAGTATTTGATATGAGTTTGTTTGGAGGTGGAAGCTAAATATATTTACTGATGATGAATGTTGAGTATAATGTATTTGCGTAGCAGTGATCTCAAGGGATTAATATTGATATCTATTACTCAAACAAACGTCAATTTCTTAAAAATAAACATACACATAAGGCTTGATATTTAATGAGAAACATCTGATGGCAGATGATTTATATTCAATATCATGTCGTATTTCCCTTGAAAATAGATGACAAGATTTGATGTCTGCTACAGTTTACCATCAGAATATTTTGCTCCAAATGATATTTGGCAGAGCTACTACCCTTGATCTTTTGATTTATTTAATATTATGCTGGTCCAACAAATTTGTATGGTCATTAAAACTGCTGAGAGAAAGCACAAAATATATTGAAGAAAATGTCTTTTTTAAAATTATTTAAGATCAATCATTCATAATCCAACTTAACATATATAATTTCAATGATTTTTTCTACCAAGACTCAACTTTTTTTAAGTTTACAGATACTAATGTCTGCCAATTGCTTCATGAGGGAGGTCTGCATGGCCCTCTGTGAAATATGTTGATGACTAATGTCTCATATCTGTTCTTTCAGGATTTTCTGTGGATACAGCCAACTCTACTGGAGCTGGACCAGTTCGAATCAGATATTTTGAGCAGGATGGTTATATGTGTACTAAGAATTTTGATGATCTAGATGCAAGAGTTGTTTGTAAAGAGCTCGGTTTCCTTGGAGGCTTCGCATACAGGTAAGGTGACATGGCATTGGGTAAAGCATAAGGCCTAAACTGGATTTGATATGTTGGAATTTTACATAGATCAAGTTAACTGCAAAACCCTAACCTCTAGTAAATTGGACATTTACAAAGTAGTTAGCAAAGTGGCTACCTATATCATATGTGTTTAATATTGTTCCCTATGGCAAATAAATGAATATTATAATAATATCATATTGTCCTAAGGACATTTTGCATCTTTTGAAATAAATGCAATTTGACTTCTTATAGTAAACTCGGGCTAATTATACAAAAACTGAGTAATAACTGAATGGCTTTATGTAAAGTTTGTGAATGATTTGCTGGAGTTAACACTTTGATAGAATCCACATAAATAACAATTCATTCCTTATAATTCCAGCTGTGGAACAAAACAGCACATTTGCAAAGGGCTGTTAGCAATATTTCAAATTTTAAAGCCCCCTGAAGGAAAATAGTTTGTAACCATCATCCATGAAAGATGGGTCAGTTATCTTGAAAATTCTGTTAGTTCAAAATTTTGTTTTGCTAAATAATGATTAAAGTTTCATTCTATTGGGAGCAAATATGTGAGTATGAGCCCAACAACTCCATCATAGATAGCTTGCTGGGCTCATTGAAGAACATTTAGATTTAGGCCCTACCATGGATAGACAGGTAGCTGGACCCACCGTGGCTCAACTTGAGGTTTTCTTTAGCTCTGACTATCTGTAAGTCATGAGCCCTTTTCTTTGTTTCATCATGGAGTGTTAATTTGATTAGATTGTTTTCCATGATGATACATTGCATTAGTTAGATGGCCTCCATGCGAGCTGAACATTTCTTGTACTTCCATGACTAGAACAAGATAAACAGCAGAATCTAGGGCGAAGATTTGGTACCAGTAAAATGCATTTAAGCCCCCCGGTGGCTTAGGCTGCTGTCCGTTCTAAGGCGGTGGTTCTGTTGTCGTTGACTTTTTGTTTACTGTTACTCCTATAGTGGGAGTCTGTAATTGTTCTATGTTTTGTTGTACGTTACTTTATGTCCATTCTAGTATTGCAATCATCTTGATGGGGAAGAGAGAGCTGATTGCTTTGCTTAATTTGTCTTCCTGGTGTCTCGTGATGGTTGAGCGGCTCTTCCTCGCGGTGCCACGGGGTTGTCTGCAGTTTGTGATTGTGGTATTTCCTGATCATACTCACTTACTATTTTTAAAAAGCACCTACCTTCCCAAGACCTGCCTAAAATCCACACATTAGTGACATAAGTAAATTTAAATTTAAATAGAGTATGTTTTGATGCCATCAAACTGCTTTGAAACATTTGTTGTTGATGTAGCATTGACATTGTTTTGATGACGATTCTCTTCAATGACTTGACTGTTTGTTAAGTGACGTTGCGAGCTCATTTCTTAAAGTTCCCCCCCATTGCTTTGAAGATGCACCACCATACAGAGTAAGGGTTTTCAAATGAGCTTTCAAACTATATTTAAACTGGTGAATGTTTTATCTCGGACACAACATTGCCTGTGTTCCAAGCTTTATATACACTGTTCGTTAATATTCACACTATCTTAGCACTGAGAAATAATGGCAGATATTAAGTATTTTTACGCATGGGTGTTTATTAAATTGTAAAAAGCGATTGAATTTTTCCAACATCTACCCTTTTCCCCCTTATCATGAGGTTAGAAGTTCCAAGGACAGCACAATGAGTAATTGCTATGAATGATTGAAATAATACCTTTCACAAAATGGTTGCGTTTGTAAACAGTTTTAGTGCTCAAGCTGATCATGATCACCATTTATACAAATGCAGTCAAACCTCATTTATTCGAAGTGCCAGGGACCGCAGGAATCCTTTCGAAATAATCCGTAGTTCAAATGATCGAAAACAGGAGTTTTCGGATATTTTTGGAAAATCTCAGATGCTTTCATAGAACGTCATTGATTTACCAGAGTTTGCAACTTCAACTCATGTACGGAACATCTGCCAAAGCATTAAATAAAATGAGCTCCTTGGAGGTTGTGGCCTCATCGTCTCATCGTAGGTCTAAGAACGCAGTAAATAAAAAAAATCAGATCTTTATTGAGATCCACTATATACATGGTAACAACATCGAATAAAGGTTAAATGTAAATTGACGAACCATATTTACTGACGAAATATTGTCTCCTTTTATCTCCTGTCTCCTGTCATAAGGTCTCTATCCCAGCTAGCACACAACGCCAGGCCATCAACGGCCTGCCAGCGATAGGCCATTGAGATGGCATATTGCTGGCAGGCCGTTGGTGGCCCGACGTTGTTTGCTTTTTGGCTTGTACTTTTCATTTATTTCAGCAAAAACATAGGATTTGGGTGTTTAAAAGAACTGTCTCGATGAGAGGGTCCTTTTATGCATCTAAACCTAGGTTTTGGTTGTTTTCCCACAATCGTAAAATTGTGTTTTAGACATTCAAAAGAAGTGTTTTGATGAGACAGTTTTTTGAGCACCTAAAACACATGTCCTTGATATTCGTCTATTATCGAAATTGTTATTTTTGTTGTAACCTGTTGGCGCGCTTGGTGTGTTCACGGTCAAGAAAGACTAATTCAAATTAAAATCAATTTTAGCTGCCACTAATTAATATTTCGACATTTAAAGAACATCAAACGAAACCATCGCAATGATGACCTTAATAAAAGACACCATTTACTCACTTAGCCGTTCATTGTGTAATAGTGTGAGCATTAATCCAGTGTCAATTACCTGTCTCAACTTTCTTTTCTAAATCACTCAGGTGTGTAAATCGAACTCGACTAAACAAAGAAATCATGATCACCATGCGTGACATTTGGACTTTGAATCTTGAAGGGTAATTTAATAGTATCTTCTTTAATCGGGACCGACGAATCACTTAGAAAAATTGAATTTTTCGGATAATTGAATTTGAATAATAGGTAGTTCTATTGCAATAGATAATAGGGAAAAAAGATGGGACTGTCCATAGTCTTCGGATTACCCAGTAGTTTTGGATAATGGACGTTCGGATAACTGAGATTTGACTGTAGTGCCATAATCACTGTTGACGGCAAACATAATAGGCTTCTTAGCAGCGTCACTTAGATCTACATTGTAAATGTAGTTGTATGGATGATGCGGTTTTGTTGCAAAACAGAAAAAAAAATCTGCTCAATTTTGATCTCAAAGTGTTCCTCTTACTCTAACTAAGAAAACATGTACCCACACTTTATGTTTCTGACCACAAATAACGAAGTTGTATGGAGATTAAAGTGGACAGGCCATGGCATCATACATGTATACACTATTGTAAATTTAGAGTCTCCTCGCGTAAAAGAATCGTATGTGCATCAAAGTCAAAGCATGTGATAGTTGAAATTATTGCAGGGTGATAGTCGAAATAACTGCTCGTCCGCCTATTGAGGTTTTAACTTAGACATTTATGTGATGTATAATAATAAAAATATTATGCCTCGAAATGTGATTATCAACTGAGGCTGTATCTCATGCCCTGGCCCATATATTTCAGACATTATAACACTGAGGTCCGGAGTAAGAAAACCAACAAGATTCATTGGTTGAAGGGACCTAATTGTACAGGCAAGGAATCTTTACTGCAGGAGTGCAGTGATATTAACTTTGGTGATGTCAATAACTGTTCAGTCCTGGAACATGCTGCTGTTTTCTGTCATAACAAGTCAGGTTAGTGTAACTTATTTCTATATACTGGCTTACTCATTCCTTGTTAGCGGCAACTTTGCAAACATTTTGGACCCAGATCACACCCAACAAGACTCTTATAGTGTTTTGGAATAGTTTATGAATACACTTTTGGCAACTGAAGCAAGAGTGCAAAGAGTTAATCTAAAATTGTTGAAATTGTTGAAAGGATAAATTCGTATAATACAATGCTATTATTTACAATTTTATGACGTTTTAACTACAGGTTACCCTCAATAACTTGAATCCTAATTACTCCAAGCACCTGCTTTAGTCGAGGTTAATTTGGGTAACAAAGATTCCTGACTAAAGTATGCGTATCTGTATATCCAGTATTTCTGAAATGTATTGGACGTCAGTTTAATATGTAGAAGAGTGCAGAGGCTCAGTGTAGAGGGCCAGACTTGGGATCGTATGAGTCTGTGCTTAGTACCAAAATCGCATGTGTTTGGTTTATTTTAATTAGAAATATCATAATCTAATACATGGACACAATTTATATACCCCGCAGAGCAAGCTGGTTTTGAAGTGAGATTGTCCAATTCCAATCATCCAGGCGAGGGATATGTTCAAGTGAAAGCCAATGGAACATGGGGCAGTATTTGTACTTTTGGAACTCTAATTGGTGATTTTGAGGCTACTGTAATCTGTCGACAGCTGAACTTTAAAGATGGATTTGAAGTTGTTTTCCCTACATATACACCACTCAATGGCTCAGTACAGCTAACAAATGTCAACTGCAAGGGAAATGAAACAGACATAAGAGATTGTTTGCTGTCTGGATTTGGAGAACAGGTGGAAGATAAATGTTTGTCACATAAATATGATCTGGCAATAAGATGTTATTCTGATGGTAAGTGTTTTATTGTTTTCAACAACAAGTGAATTTATCCAAGATATGCCATAATCACAGGCGATACACAAATCTATGGAAAGGAGAAGAGAAAATGTAACCCAGGCAAACCATCACACATACATATATAAACAAGAAAGAAAAGCAGTGGCTCAGTGGTAGGGTGCTTGACTCAAGATCAAGGGGTTCACAGAAGGCACTGTCTCGAGTCCCTGAGCAAGACACTTAATCTTGTTCAACCAAGGAAGACCTGTCCGGACATAAATGTAAAATTGTTGACTGGGACATAAAGAATCAAATCAAACTAAAACATAATCAAGAACACAGTAAGAAAAATAACCAACTCTCTCTCTCTCAATGAGATGAGACAAACTAGAACGGGCACAAAGAGCTACAACTCCAAAATCGCTCCCCTAGTTTATAAACATTTTCATGTTCTACTCAACTGAGCACACCATTTCAATGGCCCTTGAAAGGTACAATATTAAAAAATTAAGATCTTTCTTGCTTTAAAACTCACAGATATTGTAAATGTTAATTTGTTGGCATTATAACATTTATGAGCAGGATGAAATTCATGCTCAGTTGAGTTGAGCATGATCAAAGTTTTATAACCTCAAGATTAGAACTAAACCCATGGGGAGCTCACACACTGGAAGAAACAAATGACAAAGAAAATAGCCTCAACCGATTACTACATTAGAGCAGAATGAGGTTGCAATCATCAGGGGTGCTTAAATATATTTAAAATGTCAAATCTGTGCCCTATATTTTGTCTGTGTTAAAGACCTAAATTGTCTAGAACACTGTTGAGTTAGCATGGTTCTTGTTTTATTTTGAGATTCCATTTTATTAGATCTTAAGACAAAATAGAGAAGTATTGGCAGGGTAATCGTAAAGTTATGTTAACTTATTTATTTATTTATGTTAACCATAGATATATCAAAAACATTGGCAAGTAAGTAATTTAACCAGTGTTGGAATAAAACTAAATTTCTTTCTGTACATTATATACACACTGTTTTTCAACAGTCTATTATTTCACTTCAGGAATTATTGTTTTTTTCTGAAAACACCAGGTTATACAAAGCATGGAAGTAATTGAACTCATAGAAATATCAATAATCAATTAATCAGTACCTGATGATACATGTACAATAAACGATTTTAAGCATATGCTATAAGTACCATTAGAGAAACAAAAGTACATGATGCCTGGAGAGAAGGTTTGGACCAGAATGTGCGGATATGCAGGTTCATCCGGGACTGTGTTGATCAATTATATAAGTAGTACCACACTCTCATGCGCTGCCATAATATTATATGCTTTAAAACAGTGTAGCTCTGCATAAGCTGGCTTTTGTGCTTATCTGGATCCACCCTGTTTTCATTCCACCATATTAATATAAATAAACTTTTCTTTCCAGTTCGACTTTCTGGAGTACCAACACCAAGTTATGGAATGGTACAGGTTATGTCAGAGAACAACACCTGGATGTCCGTCTGTGATACTGGGTTTGATGATGTTGATGCCAAAATTATTTGTAGAAATATTGGATACAAAGATGGCAAGGCTCAGTGTTGCTCTAGTTTGGGCCAGAAGCTTGTCAATTATAATCCTATAGGTAATATAAATCATTATCAGCTACTTCTAATATTAACTACATTGTTGCCCTTTGCCTGATGAACGTTGTCTATCTCATGGCATGTGCCTTTATCAGGTCATGATAACGTTGTGCTTTTTAAATGATGTCCCTAATGACGCTGAATCAATACAAAAATCAAAAATTACATCATAATCGCTAGTTTGAAGAGTGAAACAATAGGAAAACTGATAAATAGAATACAAGGTTTACGTCTTTTGATATCAATTTTACCATTCTAGGCTTTGAAAACGCTTGTTGAATCGCTCGGCAAGCTTCACGATGTCAACAAGCATTCTCAAAGCCTTGCCTGGTAAACTTGATATCAAAAGACACTCACCTAGTTTTCTCTATGTAAACCTATAGACATTTCCATAATGTTTGATAAAGTCAAATCAGGATGGTCCGTTTTATATATCGATTGATACAATATATTTGAGATGACACATTTGTATATATACACTGAACCGAAGTTATAAGTAGCCACCATACAATTTTTGCTCCTGTTAAGAAAGTAAAAATCGCTCTCACAAAATTTAAATTCTATAAAAAGGTCCAAGGCTTTGTCAAGACTCTGCAAATTATGTCATTTCAAAATGACTGGTAGAGTTTGCACAGACGAGGTGTGAGTAAAGGTACCACCATTTCAAAAAGTCACACTTTTTAGTGTGATATAAACTATCCATCAGATACGTTACCCATTTATATTTTAATTAGTTTGAAGGTGTTTATAACAGTTGTGATATATGATGAAAAGAATCAAAAGTTGTTTTGACAATTGAACACTCCATTTCTCTTCTACGTTAACATGAAGACAGCCACGGTCTACAACTTAATCAAAGGATTTTTAGCTTAACCATGCAGTTTGCATACTGACTTTGCATTGCTCTGTACACTTTATTATCTGCGACACAGCAGTGCAATTTTCATGGGTTCTTTATTATGACTTGGCGTCACTGTTCTGCTTATAAATTGAAAGAAATCTTTAACAAATGCTATTTAAAAAACCTTTAAAGTTTCACATTAAAAACGGAAGTGGATACCAAATTAGTAAAAAATGTCGTTATAAAATGGGCTCATCAAGTTGCATGGTGTTTTGTCAAACATATTAACATAAAATAAAACACATATAATAATTTTAGTATGTGCAGCTGACGATTTACGAAAATTTCGGAAAATTTAGAAAATTATCAATTTTTAAAAATTCATAAAAAATCTGTCATAAGCAAATTGTCAAGTATTTGGTGTTTTTTCAAGTCGACTAGTCAGGTTTGCAATCACCTGTACTTGAATTCGATAAAACTGCACTCAAAACGCTTATTTTCTTCAAAAAGTTGATTTTTGCATTTTTGAGCCCAAAAAATTGGGAAGTGATAGAAAACTCTTCCAAAACACCGCTTAACATTAGTCCATTACAATGCACATACTTTGGCAAAAATTCATTTCATTATCACTAGGGCTTAGTCAGAAAAAAGAAATTGAAAAGTGGCTACTTAGAACTTCGGTTCAGTGTATTGAAAGATCATAGCTTATAATTTCTAAAAAGTATAGCAAAGAGTGCATTTCCTCTGGATCTTCCAAAAGTGCCCATTTTTGCATATTTCAGTCTCTATGTTTATGATCATACATGTACCAAATTAGTGTCCTTAATTATTTTTAACCAAGGAAATTTACAAATGAATCATGGAAAATAACCATAAAAAGGTAAATTTTCTCTAGTTTGTTTGTTAAATTGTCTCTTAATCCATTCCTATGAACTCTTAACAAATTGTCATGAGGAAATGCATTGTACTTTTAAAATTAGTATTTTTTTCAAATATGCATCATATTGAGAAGGATGCAAAATCATGAAAATGCGTAGATAATTATTTCATTCCTGTAACAACTTAAATCCTTATATTACATGTTTGGCAGGTAAATACCATGATTTATCAAGCAAATAAAATCCGTAATTTTGTTTTTTGCCTAGAAAGATTTATTTCCTCTAGGGAAATAAATACCTTTAGCCAGAACTCCTTTTTCCTGACCACAGGTGACCCAAGGCATCGATGAGATGAAACGTATGTCTTATTCGTTTTTGTTTTATTATTTACAATTTTCAAACAAGCATATCGCTTCTCTGCATTTTTGACGTCACAAACATTAACAAATGACGTCATTTGCACATGTGATGACGTTTCATAACGTTTCTATCTTCCAACACTGAAACTGGAGGATCGAGGAACAAAAACGAAAAATTCTAGAAAATCACAATAAGTTTACTACCAAAATATTCGTTACGATCTAACTAAGAAAATGACTACCCACACTTTATGTTTTTGTTCACTAATAAAAAAGTTACAGAAGTTTGAAATTCTGAGATGGACTCCATGAAGAAGATCTCCAAAATGGCGGACTTCCAGGGAACAGCTAGCCGATGTAGTACTACAAGTGTTAGAATTAGACATGTCATGATCCCTCTAGTTTTACCACATCGCATACCTTAGTATTTTCTTGATTTGAGCAAGCAGTTCAAGCAGGAAACATGTAATATACAGTTTATTAAATCGTTCCATTTAAAATATGGGATTTATAAACCTCGGCAGGTGGTAAATTTGATAAAGAAACTCATGCACAAGCGCACTTGTTTCTTTATCGGATTTACCACCTCTGTCGGTTTATAAATCCCATATTTCAAATGGAACGATTAATAAACTATGTCCTACTGAATCTGGATTTACTTTTTTTTTGAAAACACTGTAGATCCAGATCAGCTGGATTCTGATGAAGCCATCTGATCAGGATCCACACTGTTTTTCAATCTGATTGTAACTTAATGCTTACAACTGAAATGATGTAGTTCACAAGATAAACATTGGGGAAGAGTGTAGCACATTAAATATTCATCATGACAAGGGTTTAGATTTGCTGTCTCATAGGTTTAGATAAACAAAAATTTGAGCGTAAAATTGTTAACGTTTTATTGCCCATCAGTTTTAACATATGTTTTGGATGCTCAAAAGAACGGTCTCATTGAGACGGTTCATCTGAGTACCCACAACATATGTTTTGCTTGAGAAATAAGAAAATTAATTTTCTGATACTCACTCTTAACTAAAGTCATGTACAGTCTAATTACATTTTAAACTCTTATTGACAGGTGTTGCTAATGTGCAGTGTTATGGTACTGAGACCGACTTCTCCCAATGTCCTAAGGAGCTGGGTAATGTAACATGCCAGTCTGGAATGTATGCCACTGCTGTTTGCACTGATAATTCTCCTCCTATTGAAGGTAAAGGACTTCATGATACCCTTTATATGGCGCATATTTAAATCTTTCTAGACCACTTCAGCCATCTACAGTAATTGTTTTGTTCTGCCACAATTTATCAACTTAACATCTGAAATTTAAAGTATAATCATTAATTTGTATGTTTATTGTACAAAAATAAAGCATCTATTTAGCACCAAAAATACCATTTGAATTTTTAAAAACGCTTCACATTAATTTTAATAAACTTTTAAAAATATTATAAATATATTATGACATGACATTTTTAGTTTCAGGCATAGTATCTCGTCACCAATATTCAGGTTGATGTAGGGTGTGATATGAAAAATGTCATATACTTTCTTTTATTTCACACTTTCGTTTAACCAAACCAATTAAATGTTAACACTTATGGTCCATATATAATCTGCTGCTGACTGCAGTTAACATTTGCACGCATTGGTTATATTTATGTAGATATGGGCTGACTAAACTGGTTCTTGTAATAACAGGTGATTCACATGAAAAAGCAAAGCTTAATTGCTCGGTAATGGAGGTTTGTCTTGCATGTTGGTCGTCTATTGGAGTAGTGATTTGTGCTTTAAGAGTTAAAGCTAAATCTTTTTATACAGATATTCGTATGACAATGAAGGGCGGTTCATATTTTGGCAATGTTGATGTACTAAGATATGGCGTGACTGGCTCTATATGTGATGAAGGATGGGACGATAAAGATGCTACTGTGTTGTGTAGGACTATGGGCTTCGTTGTTGGTTATGCTACCAATGGAACCTACACAGCAGAAGACCCAATGATCATGACATCTATAGATTGTTCTGGAAATGAAACATCAATTGCAGACTGTAAATTTCCACCGTTTAGTGAGGGTCATAAATGTAAGAAGCGGAGTACAAGAGCTGCAGCTGTTTGTTCTATGGATACAGGTATGCATTTACCCTTTATGTGGCAAGAAAAAAATGTGTCTGAAAAATGACGTCTGCTGAAGTGGTCTGCTGTAAATAATTGCCTAACATTACTGACAAATTTAAGTATAGAAGCAAACAGGGTGGACCCAGAATTGACTGCTCCTATAGGAGCTGTCTGATCTGGGTCCACACTGTTTGTCATAGAGGCTTCTTAAACATTTCAGCAGACGAGAAAAGCAGACGACTTTTGTTGCAATTGGCGCTTTAAGGGTTAATAAGAAGTCTTCATACATTTATTGACACACATAGATGTTCTTTCTTGAACACAGACTTTTTAAGGGGTTTTATGTCTGTATTTCAATTTTTTTTTGTTTTGTTAAGCATGTACTTTATTGTAACAAAACAATGCAAATACTGAATGTGTCTTACATTTTGTGATGTCTCATCGCGGTTAACATAGTCAGGGGCCTGCATATAAAAGTATGTTGTTGAAATTTTATTATGTAATGTTGCAACCTCACTATGCTTTGTGGCCACTCAAAAGGTATGTCTTGCGTACTCAAAACCAATGGATAACAGAATTAAACAAAAATCCTGAGGAAATCAGACAATTAGCAGCATAACAAGTTTTCATTTAGTCTATCAATACAGTTATAAATAGAATATGATTACAACTTAGATGACTGCAAACTAGCTACCAGCTTAGCGTATGTGTGTCAGCACATGGGATTTTAGATCTTAAGTTTTTCTCAAGCATGGAGCGCCAATGCTAGCCTTTGCTGGATGCATGCATAAAGTATGTATATCTATGAAGACTCAGACCATACGTTAGACCTCTATCCCGGCAATATATTTCAGTATGGGCGTTAACTGAGGATTATGCGCATACACAATAAGTGCCAAAATCCCTAGGGCTGGACCATATATATTTACTATAGCAGAGTTAATATAGTTGTGTTTTCTGTTTATCCTTTTATCCTCAGAGTTTATGTTGGTCTTATTGGGTAATTGCATGATCTATAATTATTTCAGAAAAATGAACAGTTTTATTTCAAGGGTCTTTACATTTTGTTTGTAAGATCATTTCAACTATCATTAGTCCAGGCGCTGATTTCTGTACAGGCCTTAGTTTTTGACTTGGCATAACTTACCTGCCAGAAAAGGTTTGACTGCAAAAATGCAATCCTGGGGTCTTCTGCAATGCTCCTAGGTACGTCGTACAGTTAAATTGTGGTAGCAGTTTTGCTGTAGGACATCATCTTTGAACGTACCCTACGCTAAATGAGCCTAAGGTAAATTGAGAGGAAAACACGCCTCACGTTCAACCATTGCTTCCTATTCAGCATATTTCTCTTTAAATTTATGCATTACATATATGCAATGGCATACGACAGTAAAGCAATATAAAAATTTCGTATATATGGTATATTAGACGTGAACATGTCCAACGGAAGGGGTGATTTACCCCACCCCTCTGAATATAATATATCAAAATTCAAAAAGAAATAAAATCTTCCCCATTTCTTAATTTATCAAGTAAAATAGCTTATTTATAATCATATTTAAACATTATTTTTTTAGTATGTTTGTCATGTTTTACATTTGTTACAAATCACAGAAAGAACATACCACCTGAAATGACACTTTAGGAATGCGTGTATTACACAATTTACAGTGTACATTCTCTGCTGCAATATATTGTATCTGTGCCTTATACTAAATTCTTACATATGGACATGATGATAGCCTTAAACTCATTAAATTAAATGCAGAAAACAGCCAGTATGCGTTTAACCATTATACAACATGATATTACAGTTATATACGTTACTTACTTTCAAACGTATTCCTATTTAATGCAGTTATATCATTAGATTATTGGCTACCAAACGACCTCCACAAAATGAGGTTTGTAGACTGTTAATTTCTTAAAACCATATCATATTTGCCACATAATGAAGTGCGTTAGCTTTTCAGCGGATAAGGTGTTACCCTGCTATAGCCAAATTCACTACCTTACCCTAAAATAATAGGAATTCTTATAGTGTTTATATCCAGTTATTTCTTATTCTTACGTATCAATATTAACTTTTTTTGAAAGAAAATTACTAGCATTATGATTTTTAAACTAAGTTTGGCCTCTGTTATTACAGTTATATATGTTACTTTCTGCTAAATACAATATTTAATGAAATGACAGCACTATATTACCATTTGTGTAAGCTACCAAAATACATGTAACTATAGCTTGTCAGCTATTGACTACAATAACTATATTGATAGCTATGATTTGGGGTAAAAACTTCACTTAATTCCTATAATTACCTTTTTATTTACAATATAAGTTGAAATCGAGAAATGAAACATTAAAGCATAAACGTTAATCCATAGCAAAACACTTTTTTAATCGTAACGGTTTCTGTCCCACATACGGCAAACACCATGCCTATTCATATGGTCAAAACCACTCTATATCCAATCATTATCCAGTTCGACGAAGAAACAATACAACTTATGTGAGTTACATATACAACAAGTATTTACCCATATTAGACTAGCGTTCTTTTTGTGGCACATAGACAAATAGTAAAGGCCAACATCAGACGCCACAGATTGCAAAGTCTGATCAGGTTCTCTACTGTTTTGCTTACAGGATGTTCTATTAAAATTTGAATAAGAATTAAAAACAACATCCAACAACCCTGAAGACGAAACTGGACTGGTTCATTTGACAAAAGTAGGATGTTTCATTCGACTTAAAAGGGTTAAGGGGATGTTGACATTTATTATACACTTTGTCTGGTTCTGCAATGTTAAAAAGCATTGAAACAGGATATTTTTGCCAGGGTTCTTTATGGTTATACATTTTAGAGGTCAAGGCTTATCACTTAGAACAACTCTCTTGCATTGTAAATATTATATTGTAGCTGTTCCAAAATGAATGGACTCAAATTATTGGAAATTTTGTTTTGCATTATTTCTATCAATTAGGCTAAGTCTTAATGTGGAATTTGTTAATATAAAATCATTATGATATTCAGCATGTCAAATGAGGACATAATTATTGATGCAAGAATGGCATCCCATTAATCCTTTGTATGTTCCAAAACAAACTAAATTGATGATAAATAGTAACGTAAATAAAATATCAAATTAGTAAGCACATTTGATTCAAGTTCAGCAATGAAGGCTCATGCGAACCTGTAAAAATATGTCATTAGAGACATCAGAGCATTTGCTGCTTGTATATGAATAGATAAAGACAAACGCTAGCTCCACTGCATCAGCTTGGGGATTAAACGGTGCATTTGCCCATGTGAGGTAGGTACCAAAATCACAAAGGGGTTCAAATCTTCAATTGAGCATGTATAAATTACATAAGAGAAGTCAGCAAGTGTTTCTTTTTATTTTTTGGCAACGGAATTCACACTTGTGCTTCTATCAAAGATCATATCGAAGATAAGATATTTAAAATCTTCTATATTATATCACATGATATATACGACAATAGAGACACTGCTTTATCAACTTCTTAGAATTATACTTACCTTTAAAATGATAGAAGTATGATTTCTTTTGGAAAGAAGCATTGCAAATATGACATGCATAATTATATACTTTCATGCACCCTTTTTAGGCATTGCATTTAAGTCGTTCATTGATGGTAGACTACTGCACAAAGTGTTTGTAAGAACAATTGACTCTTTGTATGTCACTATAAACAACTACCCTAAACATGTTTTGTGCTTTAATATTGTTTCCTATTTATGTGTAATGCATTTGTTTTCTGTCTGAAGAAGCAAGATATTTTTTAGGAAAAGCTGTGTTGATTTTTCATTTTATATCACTTATCATTCTTATGTTTATATACATATAGCGCTTTGCTATCAAGAATTATATTTAAAAGACTCCTGTAATAATTTGGCCATGCCACACTTTGTACAGTATAGTGAAAAGTATCAGTTATTTAAGCATTGATTGCTAAAACTTAGTAAGATCTCATTACTGCATGTTTAAAAGGTTACATTTTCCATCCAATATCTTAAAGAACATTTTAAAGTATATTTTACATTACCTGAGTGTCACAATGTCTTATTCAGCCTGACATAACTCTTGACTGATAATGTCATATGTGTTAAAAATAGTTTCTTAAGCAGCAATTAACATGTGTTTCTTGGATATGATCATATCACATGAGATCGCTGTCATCCATTATAACTGATTTTACCCAATTTCAGGGAAACGTTTCTTCAATATAAAACCTCTCCTTAAAAAGTGATATTAGTTTAGCAAATGATCAAAGTTACCTTCAGTTTCATTAAATAAACTATAAAAGATATGCTGAAAATAAACTAAAATCTATTTAAAAGCTGAAACAAGTAATGTGTCATCGTCTGCATATGCATATAAATGTCAGTATACAATTTGATTTTAAGAGATTATCTTTAAAAAATAACTGATTACATACACGTATAATGCATAACCTCTATTGTTATATATTTTTAAATTTGATCCTACCAATTCTTAGGCAATTGATTTAGTCTGGAATTTAAGCAAAAAAAAATAGTATAATGTTATAACCATCTTTCTAACATTTAGTAATTTGTATTTTTTCTATGGGAAATTAATCTAGGTATTATACAAGGAGCTAACCTTTATTATGTTACTGACTTTGTTTGCATAATGTGTACATTCAATAGTAAACTGGGTACATAGAAACATTTTCGAATGACTGATGAGACTTCATTCAATAAAACATAGTTGTGATTTTTTCTCCTGCGATAAATATTACAAAATTCTAAATCCTAAATAGTTTGGCTTTTCAGGGCCCAATCGTATACTGTCTTTGATAACATTTAGGACAAACATAGGACCTTATGGTATTTGATATGGTTATATATGTTACTTTGATGAATTTGACAGACATGGAATGTATTCTACTACTACTAAAGAGCTGTCTGTTTTTTTTGTTTATGTGTTAAAGAATCTTTAACTTTGGACAAATCAAAATGATATTTCGTGGAAATGAAAACTTTAAAAAAATATTTACTGCAAATGTAAATATTTATAGATATAAACACTTAATAAAGCTAATAAATATTTTAGACCAAACTGCTGTCTTGTTATAAATTTAAAACAAAACAGGTTTTGGACAATATATTTATAAGATTTGGCTCTAAATTATATAGATAAATTGTCGGTATTCCAATGGGTACTAATTGTGCTCCTCTTGTTGCAGATTTGTTTTTGTTTTGTTATGAGAGAGACTTTATGTTATCTCTGTCAGACAATAATCAAGCTGATATTATTGAAGCTTTTAACTCTACCTCCAGATATTTAGATGACTTACTTTATATTGATAATCCTTATTTTGAACAAATGGTAGGTCAGATATATCCCACTGAACTTCAGTTAAATAAGGCGAATTCTTCTGATACTGAAGCTCCGTTTTTGGACTTGAACTTGTCATAATAAATGGCATAGTTTCTTCTAAAATTTATGATAAACCGGATGATTTTAATTTTGAAATAGTAAATTTCCCATTTCTTGATGGAGATGTTCCTCGCTCTCCTTCCTATGGTGTATATATTTCTCAGCTTATTCGTTTTGCTAGAGTGTGCTCTAATGTTGATGACTTCAACAACAGAAACTTATTTTTAACTGCTAAATTATTAAAACAAGGTTATAGATATCATAAAATTCTAAAAGCATTTTCTAAATTCTACAACAGACACTCAGAGTTAATTGTTAAATGCAACATTGGGTGAAAAACTCTTCTGCAACAAGGCATATCAGAACCTATATTTTATGGTGATTTAATCTATAAATTCAAACGAATTTTTGGAAAGCCTAATTTTAGTGCTCAATTCAAAAAGATAGTAAAACGTTATATAAGGGTTGGATATAATTTGGATATCATGCGACAGTCTGCATGCCTAGTTTTAAACCCAATCACGGTTTATAGCTATGGTTTCCTCTTTAATTGCACGACGGTGGGTCAGGCCTTAGACTCTATGACGGCTCTGACGTAAAGCTTTAATCGGTGGGTTGGTGCCTGATGCTTATCTATAGCTGGACCCACCGTGGCTCAACTTGAGGTTTTCTTTAGCTCTGACTATCTGTGAGTCATGAGCCCTTTTCTTTGTTTCATCATGTAGTGTTAATTTGATTAGAGTGTTTTCCATGATGATACATTGCATTAGTTAGATGGCCTCCATGCGAGCTGAACATTTCTTGTACTTCAACAACAGCAGAATCTAGGGCAAAGATTTGGTACCAGTAAAATGCATTTAAGCCCCCTGGTGGCTTAGGCTGCTGTCCGTTCTAAGGCGGTGGTTCTGTTGTTGTTGTTGACACAATGGGAGTCTGTAATTGTTCTATGTTTTGTTGTATGTTACTTTATGTCCATTCTAGTATTGCAATCATCTTGATGGGGAAGAGAGAGCTAATTGCTTTGCTCAATTTGTCTTCCTGGTGTCTTGTGATGGTTGAGAGGCTCTTCCTCGCGGTGCCACGGGGTTGTCTGCAGTTTGTGATTGTGGTATTTCCTGATCATACTCACTGACTATTTTTGAAATTAAAATAAAATACCATAATTCTGACATTTAATATAAGGTAATTTAGGAAGTCTTAAAGTTTGTAATGTACGTTACATATTGTCATACAAGCATTAAAATATGGAACCTTTCACCAGAAACGCAGTAAAGCATAGCTTTCTTCTATCGTGTATCGAAAGAATGCTCAATTATGGTTTAAAAAGTCAGCAGACTGTATTGCATGCTAACGTGGCAAAGTGAAATGGTTTTGACCATATTCACCATTTTTTTTGGGGGGGGGGTAATCATATTCAACAGCCTATAATTCTTAAAGTAATTAAGATAGAAACAAGATGTTTGCAGTTTTGAAACAGTCAGGTAATCTTTTTTTCCAAACATGGTATGTAAAACGTATATACCCATTATAGAACTTAGAAAATTAAACTTTGACCAAAATTAAATGATTTTATTAGGCGTAATTGAAGATATAACGTAAATGACAGTTATAACATAAAAGTTGTGCTTCTGGATGCAAACAATTTATTTTCATACTTGTTTAGGTCCTTATCGTGGTTTTGGTAGTAAATAACGACCGTATGCACCATCTGGATACAACCTGGATACCAATTCTTATTCAAATGTCGCCATTTTGTTTTTATAGTAAAAATGGGGTAGGTGTACAAAACGACTCCTCCTGGAAAACTGCTACCACAATTTGACTGTACGACGTGCCTAGAAATGTTGTAGAAGGGTAGTTCTAACTATTTCTGAAGTCAAACCTTTTCCGGCTGGACAATTGTGCCAAGTCAATTTTCAAAAACCTAGCTCCTTGACTACATTGTGTATTAGTGGTGTGATTCTACATTCTGTGTTTTGCTGATTTAACAGTTTAACTACACTCATGTAGTTAACTACACTCATGTAGTAGCATGTAGATGTATGTAATTTAGACCATATAAACTTTCTAAGACTTACTACAAGACATGTGGATCAGAAATTTAGCATATATATGAGCCGAGACATGAGATTTTGAACAATGTGGTATGTGCGACCAGCAAAGGCTCAGACCAGCCTGTGCATATGGGCAGTCTGATCAGAGCCTTTGCTATTTGTTTGATATTTCTACGAATATTAAGCTACTGACAAACAGCATTTGGAGTTTCTAAGTTTAAAAGGATGCTGCACAGGCTTGTCTGAGTCTACACTTGTCAAAATGCCACAATGTTGGAAATTTCATGTCGCGGCTCATATATATTTCCATTAAACACCTGCTGAATGGTGAATACATACA
This sequence comes from Loripinus fragilis, assembly GCA_964019695.1. Classification (NCBI taxonomy): domain Eukaryota; kingdom Metazoa; phylum Mollusca; class Bivalvia; order Lucinida; family Lucinidae; genus Loripinus; species Loripinus fragilis. The sequence continues at coordinate 94,037,675 of OZ026522.1, forward strand.
TGTGATGAAATAGTATTCTCTTTTATCAAAGAAAGTTTGGATATGTCTAATCAAAATCAAAGAAATACAAATGATATTTAATTCAAATGATCAAATTACAAATGAGACAGCTTAAATTCTATTTCAAAATGTAAAATATTCATTCACAGAAAAGATACGTTACCGCGTGGCTGACATGAGAAGTGAAAGAGGGCGAGCAGAGATTTATTTCAATGGTCGATGGGGAACAATTTGTGATACGTATTGGGAAGACAGAGATGCTGACATTTTCTGTAAGCAGGCTGGTTATATCTATGGAGAATCAACAGCCCTTATTCCAGCTGGGAATGACGCCATGCCAATATGGATGACTCGAGTTGAGTGCACCGGCAAAGAAACTGATTTCTTACAGTGCAGGGCATCTTGGGACTCGAGACAAACATCTGAGTGTGCACATTATGAAGACGCTGGCGTAAGGTGTTATAGTGCAGGTATGTGATATCTTTCTTAATTTTTTTCCTTTTGTTACAGGCCTCCAGATAAGAGTGCGTACCAGAAAATTATTTTCTTATTTCTCAACCAAAACATATGTTGTGGGTACTCAAAAGAACTGTCTCGATGAGACGGTTCTTTTGAGCACACATAACATAAGTTTAAATTGATGGGTAAGAAAACAATCACAATCTTATGCTAAAAATTTTGCTTAACTGGCCCTATATTGTTATTTTTAGCACTTTAAGCCAAATGGACTAATGCCAACCCTTATCAGTAGAATGAGCCTATTCGAGCTGTGACATGTAATTTCCAACAATGTGGCATTTTGACATGTGTAGACTCAGATGAGCCTTTGAGCCTCTTTTTAATCTTAGAAACTCCAAATTACGTCCAGTCAATAGCTTAACAGCAATAAATAATCAAGCTACTAGCTAAGGCTCTGATCAGATTATGCGCAGGCTGATCTGAGTCTTTGCAGGTCGTTCATACCACATTGTTGGAAATCCCATGTCGTGACTCATTTCCGATTTTAGGAGTACATGTATTTGGTGCTATTTCTCATATTTGTTAAAGCTGATAGATTTAAAAATATTCACAATGTCATGCTGAATTATTTTGTTTATGTAGACCTATGGTTTAATGCCAATTCTACTGTTAATTAAGTGCTACATCAAATGACCTAGACATGTAAATTATTATTGTATTTATTGACTAGAAACTGTTAAGTTTACATCCAATAAATAATCAGTTCTGTTCTACATATTTGAAGAGGTTTAGCATATGATATAATTATACATTTACATATTGGTAACTAGTTGTACAAAGTAAGAAAGAGGGCGAAAATCAGGAATCAATACAATCAAGCACCACACCTGACCCAGGATACCAATGGGAAAGTAACAACTTCAAAATTAGACATCACAAACGAGAACCAAGTCTTATATATGAAACATTGTACATGCTGTTATGTATCAGCACATTGGTATTATTCTGGTGATTTTAAAGTGACACACATGGGTTTCGTTATGTGTTTTTAAAAATGTTAGGGTAAATTAGGAATTCTATTATGTGCACACATTCATCCTGGCACAGTAACCATCTAGTCCTGAGATGGGAAAGTCATTATGTTTCTTCAAACGTATGTGTTGTGTTTGACAATAAGTGTGTTTTTATAGAAGACATTTTCTATTTTATATCAATGCACTACATTCCTGCATAATTATATCCTGTTAATCTGCAGAAACCTGTAGCATTCCAATTTTAAGCATGTATCTTCCATCAGGGTTGAGATGGCTTTGTCAGATTTGTAAAAGTTTAATAATGTGAGATAGTTGCTTGACTTTGCACCCTTGCTTACTTTGGTGCGGTATGTTGTGGTGAATGTATTTGTTATGATCTGATGTCATGATTTAACAACAGCAGAATCTAGGGTGAAGACTTGGCGTCGGTAAAATGTATTTAAGCACCCTGGTAGCTTAGGCTGCTGTCTGTTTTAATATGGTGGTTCTGTTGTTGTTGATATATTGCTTTATGTACCTCCCATTGTTTGGGGGGGAGGGGGTCTGTGTTGGTCTTTGTTTTAGTATGCATTTCTCTCCGACCTTTCTTGTTTTGCAATCATCTTGACTAGCAAGGTGGACCTGGTTGCTTTGCTTTAATTGTTACGTGCCAGGCATAACTAGAAAAGAATTCAGGAAACCAAAATTTTGCTATTTGGAAAGTCAGCAAAAAGCACTTTTAAAATTTAACAATATTTATTAAAATTAAAAATTATCATTTACAATAAGCAATGGAAAATAGTTATACAATCAAAGAAAGTCTAATTTACAATACCTTGTATGTCCAAACTGTCCCTCAGAATATTTATCAACACAAGTCTTTCAGCAGTTTCTGATCCCAGATTTTGAAGATAAATCCAAATGAACATGAAGTCTGAATCCAAAACTGAATAATCCAAAGTAATCCGGAATGAACAAGTTAAGCACTAAGTATTCCAATATAGAATTCCAGCACAAAAGGTTTAGACTTTTAAAAAGTTGAAATTATTTCAAAGATCTCCTTATGAAAAATTTACTCTTATATATACCCTTTAAGAAAGTTCCGGAATAATCAGGAAGAACTATGATATCATATGCTATATTTAGTCATTCTGGAAAGTTCCAGAGATTATTCAATGATTCCAGTTAATTCCAGAAACTTCTATTGGCATGAAAAAGAAAAAACTAGTGAATTCTGGGCTTTTCTTCAAGGTTCCAGAACCTTCTATGACAATGCATTTTTAGGTTCTAAATGATTAGTCATCATTCTAGAAAATTCTTATAGCCAAATAAATACCTTGTTTACAATAACTTATTTACCATCAATTTCTCCAATATCTGGGTCAATCAGAAACTAAGTAAACAAAATATGTAACAGATAAACACCATACATGTTACATAATTGTATTACAGATGTCTTGTTACTGTAAATATCCTGTAGCCATTCCTCGCATTGTCGCAGGTTAATCTGCAGTGTGTGATTGTGGTATTTCCTGATCATACTCACTTACTTTCTAATCTTGGACAAGGGTTAAGGCAATAATCCTAAGAATATCAAGAATCTTGGACTCTGCTGATCACATTGACACAGGTTTAGATAAACAATAATTTTCAGCGTAAAATTGAAAATATTTTCTTACCCATCAATATTAACATATGTTTTGGCCGCTCAAAAGAACCGTCTCATTTAGACGGTTCTTTTGAGTACCAACAACTTATGTTTTGGTTGAGAAATAACAAAATTAAATCTTCGTTATGCACTCATAACTAAAGTCCTGCATTGACTAATATATTTAGACACTTTGTTTTCAAATATGATAAGCCATACAAAACATTTTTAAGATACGTCAGACCGTCATCCAAAGTGCTGCAGTGCTAAGTTTTGGTAATGTTAGACGAAACATGACATGATATTTAGAATAATTCATACACAATTTAGCTATTTGGATTATAATGTATCTAAATATGTTTAACATTTCTCGTTACCCTTTGAGAAACAATAACCGTTACGATGACATGTCTGGGCTGGAACAATTTTAACCTGCATTTCATTAGAAAAGTTTTCTGGTTTTTAAAATGAACTCTTACTGTATTTAGAATAGTGGTAAAAGTCCAGCCTTATGTTTCAAGATTTGTTTTCTTATTCATTGGAATACTTTCATCAAATTACTTTTATGTATTTATTAAGTATTTAATTATTCAGCAAGACTTTTCCGAGGAGACTTCAGCACTAAAAAGACGAATGGGATAGTTGAGGTATATTTGCCACAGAAAGACCCACTACAGTCTCCTTGGTTTACCATTTGTGCAGAAACATTTACAGAGAAAGAGGCAGGTAAGACACATAGATAATTAGACATAAATGAGTCAAGGCACGTGATTTCCAACAATGTGGCATTTGAAAAGTGTAGACTCAGACGAGCCTAAGCAGACTCCTTTATAGCTTAGAAAAAGTAAGTAAGGGTGCAAAGATCAGGAATCGATACAATCAAATACCAAACCTGACCCAGTATACCAATGGGAAAGTGACAAACTCACAGTTAGACACCACAAATTGAGAGCCAAGGGGTCTGCCCTTTCCCAGCAGGTGACCACAAGGCACATATAAACAGACACTCACAAAGGCATAGCAAACACAAGACAGAAAAAACATAGAATATCCACAAAAGAAGTACCCCAAATGATGTTCAGTCAGTAGCTTAACACTAACAAAATATTTAACGACTAGCAGAGGCTCTGATCATACTGCGCATATGCGCAGCCTGATCAGAGGCTTTGCTGGTTGCGTATACCACATTGTTGGAAATCTCATGTCATGGCTGATATGTTTTGTTTATGTCTTGTGGAAAATACACTGTAATTAACAGTAAGATATCAAAAGTTTGAATTCAGATTTTTGGAAATACTCACCTATTCAAAATAAATTACGGACACGATGGATGCAGAGAATATGGTCTATTTGTGAACTATTTTCAATATTATCAGTTTTACTTTAGATAATACAGGAGCATAAAATTAGAATCTTTTATCATGTAACACAAAATAATTGTACTTTTGGCGTTCAGACACAAAGATGTTGACATATATATGCAACTGTTCTGACAGTCAGTAAATAAAGCTATTTAAGATGTAAATACTAATAGTCTGTCGAATTTAATACATATCATTATACACTCCCTAGTGGATGTCAATATGATACAGATAGCATTAACTGTATTTGACCCAAATTGTAACAGCTTTTAATCCACATGGTATATTTGTTTGCTGTAGCTGTTGTATGTAAGGGTCTTGGACATGAGAAAGGTATTCCTGTTTGTTGTGGACCATATGGCTACAGTACAACCCCAATATCACCTTACAGACCAGAATGCAGTGGTGAGGAAAAACAGATTTCAGAGTGCATGCAAGTGCGCAATGGCACAGCGTGTAGTAGACAGAATTATGCCTCTGTGGTGTGTTATAATGGAACAAGAACCGTTGATGGTAATAAAATTGAGCCAGCACATGAGATGTTGTTACTTATCCCATTTTCAATAAACATCTAGATACAATACAATACAAAAAGTATTGATGTAGATAAGGACTCATTGATACATCCAGCTACACTAGAGTGAAGCTGGATGTCTCAAAGGGTCTTCATCAACATCAATACTTTTTGTAGGCGATCAACAAAGGCTCTGGTAATTTTGCCAGTATGCACAGCATCGTCTGAAGTCTTTCTTCATTGTTGGACGATGCGATAAGTACCAAATCCTTATGCGCACGCACATTTGTTTTATTAGCTCTTAAATGTTTTTTCTTCTTAGATGTTGTATTGTATCAATATTATATAAATTATTTGTTATAATTATCCTCTTGAATGATTTGAGATCATATCGACTCAGCAATTATTTCTAATAATAATATTTTATATATAGCTATAATTCTGAAATCGACTATACTCAGGACAATATCTAAGGTGTAAGAGCACTACCTTTATGTTGCCTATTGATAATTTATTCTTAGCTTGCTTGGTGCACAGCAGACTACAGCAAATACAGCGAATATCAAGGGAGATAATCTGTCACATAATCACTACGATGCCAAGAAGGTGTCATGCATGAATCAATGCTCACAGGGCATGGACCAGATACCGACCCCTTTTGTCTATAAACACTCCTTATGACAGACACATTTTGCTTCTTTCTGCTTTAATTTGAGGGTCACCTTAAATGTTGTCCCTCAGTATAATAGACAAGAAGCGACACATTTTGTCTTTTAAAGGCTGTAGTTGAAGTTTTGCTCAGCTGCTGCTTTAATGAAAGGTACCATTGTATTTATATATGATTTTACCTTTTAACCAAATGAGTATGAAGTAGTTAACTGGACAGCTGGTTAAAAAGAGAGGCACAGACTTACCAAATAACACACTGTACAAAAGGTTGCAAAGCATTTAGATTAAAAGTAGTAAGTGAGTATGATCAGGAAATACCACTATTACAAACTGCAGACATACCCATGGCACCGCTAGGAAGAGCCACACAACAACCACGAGACACATGGAAGACAAACTAAGCAAAGCAACCAGATCTCTCGCCCCCATCAAGATGATTGCAAAACTATTAAGGAACATAAATTAATTACAACAAAACATAGAACAGTTACAGATCAATGTTTGTCGCCTATTGAGCATATATGAGTTCGCATTGCTTGTTCAACGGTTCTGTTTTACACTCCAACAAAACAGTTTATATAAATCAACTTCAAAAGACAATTTTTTTTTGTATCCTAAAGTATAAATAAATTTAACATATATTTGAGATCTATTATAAACTGTATATATAATTCAAATCTTTATACTACAATATAAGGCATCACTTACTTTGGACTGAACATATGGCATTCATTACTGCATGAAAAATGAAATGTATAATATAATCATTGTGGATATTGCTTATACTATGAATGCTACCTTACTCTTTATATATTTCTAGCATACAGTTTGAGCCTTAAAAGCTCCCTAAAATACACGGGTCAAGTAGTCATTACCTACCTAGGAGTTCCTGGCAGCATATGCTGGAATGGCTGGACAGATGCTAATGCACGAGTGGTGTGTCGAGAACTTGGATATAAAAACGGATCAGCTTACTACCATTACAAGTCATCATTCATCTACCTGGATTACAGTGGACCTTACTGGACCAGTGATGTGAACTGTGTTGGCAATGAAACAAGACTGAGCCATTGTCCTCATACAGGGTTTGGCAATGTCACAGATTGCAATGGTCGCGGACATTTTGCTGGAGTGATATGTTATGATGCTACAGGTATTCCACGTCTCATCAATTTATGTAACACTGGAATATTAAACCTTTTCCTGCCATTCATAACTATAGACGTCTGCTTGCTTCTCCAAGTACCTTCATCGGACTAAACCCTTAGGAGCAGTTTAGCGGGCCTTCATAGTTTTTCTTCTATGATAAGATCATTACTACACACATTTAAATGTAAGCTGCAGATATAAAAACAGAAGACATTTTAAGGACAAAAAACTGACAGGATATTGATTTGATTTAAATGAGGCAAATTAATGTATTCCAGTAAAATGTTCTTTTCATATTTTCTTTAAATATTTCAAAATAATTTCTTATGCAAAAAATTATTGAAAATCATTAACAGCTACATATTCTTAGCTCACCTGAACACTTCCTACTCAAAGTGAGCTATTGTAATCATTCATTTTTACACATCTACAATCTGGCACCATTTGATCTGTGTTTGTCTTGTGGCATCAACAATTTGCTATTTTAGAATAATTACTATTCCTCTTATACGACTTTGCCAATTTTCATCAAACCTCACAGGTATGTTCTTTGTATGGACTCTACAAAAAAAACTAAAACAAATTTGATCCATCAAACATACGTTGCTGCCTAGTGGTATGGCTTATCGCAGTAAAGAAAGCTTTTAAACTCCTCTTAAATTTCCACTCAATCAGAATTCAATATAATTTGGCAAAATGTTTACGGAGCGACCTTCTAAAAATTTGTTTAACTAATATTTATGTAACTTGGTGAATGCAAATTGACTTGCTTAATAACATACAACATAATAATGTAAAGTATAAGTGTAAAATATTTTGTTTATTTTTTAGATATGGCATTCCGTATCTCTGGTGGTGATGACCGCTTTGGTCGAGTTGAGTTCTCTTACAACAATCGATGGTTCTCCTTCTGTAGCCAGGTGTGGGGATACCAAGAAGCCCATGTGATGTGTCGACAACTAGGTTATACCACGGGGGACACTTATAATGGATACTACAATGATGTTGCAACTGGACAGACATATACAATCGATTTTAGGTACACTCCTGTTTTGAGTATAAATTAACTTGGAACATAATCATTTTAAAGGTAACCATTTGTTTACATTTTATTTAAAGGGGCTAGATCTGTAACGTTAATCATTTTTCCAAATATTTTTCTCATTTTTTGAAATCATTTGTAAAAATAGAATTAAGTTATGTTTTTACAATAAATATGATCAGTATAGCTGAAAACTGCTTGTAAAAGTGAATTATCTTTTAAAAACAGCTGTTCTTCTCTTGTTTCTAATTATTTACGTCCCTCCAATAATTCTGGACAGTTGATTTTTTAACATAAATGCTGTTGTTTTGATAGTGATAAATTGTTAAAATTTATGAAAATGGTAAAGGTTTACCTTAATTTGAGTATTTTTGCTGTGTTCTTGAAAAATAGAAATATTATTTCTAAAATTAGAAGATCCAAAAGTTACAGACTATGCAGCTTTAACTTAAGTATCATCATTCAGAATAAATCTATGCTTAACAAAAATAAAACTTGTCAGTTTTCAGTTGCAAATTACAAGATCAATAAATGATCACCTTGAAACCTTCCAATAGTCTGTTTTATGCTTAACCTGCATTTTGATATGTCTGCACACCAACATTAGTAAACTTCTTTCAGCATAGTAAACCCTTGTGTCTAGCCATTATTATAACGTCCAGGAAAAAAGTAATAACTATTTCAGCTACACACATAATTTAAAATGAAGAGAATTTATCCCTTTTTAAATAAAACGTTTGGTTGGCCTTGTTTGTGTATTTTGTAATTCCAGCAGATCTTATTCCTTTGTATTCAGACTTTGCATAATTATTGTACATACATTAAAAATGTGCACCTCTTATTTTGTGCACATTTGATAATATTTTTTTTACTTTTGAGGGCTGTTGAACCTTAGACATTTTTTTTTTCATCTGGAATGCTTAGTTAAACCCTTTTCAAGCTGAATTATTTTAGGCACCACACTCCATTTTTAGCCTTGTCATATAATAAGTTTAGGCACTACACTCTTTGCCTTTTTTATCCTATTAACCTGCAGCATTCTGAGTCGAAGCATGTATTTTCAATGAGAGCGGAAACAGTGTGGATCCTGATCAGATGGTTTTGGTGGATCCAGCTGATCTGGATCTTCAGTGTTTGCAAAAAGTTTGATATGACCAGTTCAGCAGGACAAAGTATGGTACTTGATTGTATCCATTCCTGATATTTGTCTTCCTCCCTGCTTCTTCAAACTCTTTAGTTGTGAACAAAGAAGATAGAACATACACAGTGAGTTATAGTTTTAAGGGATATTGTCAACTAAATTATCAGTTATTTAAAACTATTTTTAAGGTAAATGCATCCATTTTATATTAGTGTATCATCAGTATAACAATAATTGAGCCACAACATGAGATTTCAAAAATGTGGTATGTGCGACCAGCAAAGCCTCAGATCAGGCTGCGCATATGCGCAGTCTGATCAGAGCCTTTGCTAGTCGCTCGGATATTTTATGAGTGCTAAGCGACTGACTGAGCATCATTTGGAGTTTCTAAGCTTAAAAGGAGGCTTCAGATTCTCGTATGAGTCTACACTTGTCAAAATACCACATTGATGGAAATCGCGTTTCAGAGCTCATATTATTATGGGTGTTACAGATGTACTGGTAATGAGAGTAATATAAAAGAGTGTCCTCATGAAGGTCTTGATGAAGCTGTCTACTGCAATGACCATAAAGATGATGAGGGTGTATTCTGTTATACAAGCGGTAAGTTAAGTAAATAGAGTGTTCTCATGATGGTCTTGATGAGGCTATCTACTGCAATGACCATAAAGATGATGAGGGTGTATTCTGTTATACAAGCGGTAAGTTTAATAAATAGAGTGTTCTCATGATGGTCTTGATGAGGCTGTCTACTGTAATGACCTTAAAGATGATGAGGGTGTATACTGTTATACAAGCGGTAAGTTAAGTAAATAGAGTGTCCTCATGATGGTCTTGATGAGGCTGTCTACTGTAATGACCATAAAGATGATGAGGGTGTATTCTGTTATACAAGCAATAGGTTTAGTAAATAGAGTGTTCTCATGATGGTCTTGATGAGGCTGTCTACTGTAATGACCATAAAGATGATGAGGGTGTATTCTGTTATACAAGCGGTAAGTTTAGTAAATAGAGTGTTCTCATGATGGTCTTGATGAGGCTGTCTACTGTAATGACCTTAAAGATGATGAGGGTGTATTCTGTTATACAAGCGGTAAGTTTAGTAAATAGAGTGTTCTCATGATGGTCTTGATGAGGCTGTCTACTGTAATGACCATAAAGATGATGAGGGTGTATTCTGTTATACAAGCGGTAAGTTTAGTAAATAGAGTGTTCTCATGATGGTCTTGATGAGGCTGTCTACTGTAATGACCATTAAGATGTTGAGGGTGTATTCTGTTATACAAGCTGTAAGTTCAGTAAATAGAGTGTCCTCATGATGGTCTTGATGAGGCTGTCTACTGCAATGACCATAAAGATGATGAGGGTGTATTCTGTTATACAAGCGGTAAGTTTAATAAATAGAGTGTCCTCATGAAGGTCTTGATGAGGCTGTCTACTGTAATGACCATAAAGATGATTAGGGTGTATTCTGTTAAACAAGCGGTAAGTTTAGTAAATAGAGTGTTCTCATGATGGTCTTGATGAGGCTGTCTACTGTAATGACCTTAAAGATGATGAGGGTGTATTCTGTTATACAAGCTGTAAGTTTAGTAAATAGAGTGTTCTCATGATGGTCTTGATGAGGCTGTCTACTGAAATGACCATAAAGATGATGAGGGTGTATTCTGTTATACAAGTGGTAAGTTTAGTAAATAGAGTGTTCTCATGATGGTCTTGATGAGGCTGTCTACTGTAATGACCATAAAGATGATGAGGGTGTATTCTGTTATACAAGCGGTAAGTTTAGTAAAAAGAGTGTTCTCATGATGGTCTTGATGAGGCTGTCTACTGTAATGACAATAAAGTTGATGAGGGTATATTCTGTTATACAAGCGGTAAGTTTAATAAATAGAGTGTCCTCATGAAGGTCTTGATGAGGCTGTCTACTGTAATGACCATAAAGATGATGAGGGTGTATTCTGTTATACAAGCGGTAAGTTTAGTAAATAGAGTGTTCTCATGATGGTCTTGATGAGGCAGTCTACTGTAATGACCATAAAGATGATGAGGGTGTATTCTGTTAAACAAGCGGTAAGTTAAGTAAATAGAGTGTTCTCATGATGGTCTTCATGAGGCTGTCTACTGTAATGACAATAAAGATGATGAGGGTGTATTCTGTTATACAAGCGGTAAGTTTAATGAATAGAGTGTTCTCATGATGGTCTTGATGAGGCTGTCTACTGCAATGACCATAAAGATGATGAGGGTGTATTCTGTTATACAAGCGGTAAGTTAAGTAAATAGAGTGTTCTCATGATGGTCTTGATGAGGCTGTCTACTGCAATGACCATAAAGATGATGAGGGTGTATTCTGTTATACAAGCGGTAAGTTTAGTAATTAGAGTGTCCTCATGAAGGTCTTGATGAAGCTGTCTACTGTAATGACCATAAAGTTGATGAGGGTGCATTCTGTTATACAAGCGGTAAGTTAAGTAAATAGAGTGGCCTCATGATGGTCTTGATGAGGCTGTCTACTGTAATGACCATAAAGATGATGAGGGTGTATTCTGTTATACAAGCGGTAAGTTTAGTAAATAGAGTGTTCTCATGATGGTCTTGATGAGGCTGTCTACTGTAATGACCATAAAGATGATGAGGGTGTATTCTGTTATACAAGCGGTAAGTTTAGTAGATAGAGTGTTCTCATGATGGTCTTGATGAGGCTGTCTACTGTAATGACCATAAAGATGATGAGGGTGTATTCTGTTATACAAGCGGTAAGTTTAGTATATAGAGTGTTCTCATGATGGTCTTGATGAGGCTGTCTACTGTAATGACCATAAAGATGATGAGGGTGTATTCTGTTATACAAGCGGTAAGTTTAGTAAATAGAGTGTTCTCATGATGGTCTTGATGAGGCTGTCTACTGTAATGACCATAAAGATGATGAGGGTGTATTCTGTTATACAAGCGGTAAGTTTAGTAAATAGAGTGTTCTCATGATGGTCTTGATGAGGCTGTCTACTGTAATGACCATAAAGATGATGAGGGTTTATTCTGTTATAAAAGCGGTAAGTTTAGTAAATAGTGTGTTCTCATGATGGTCTTGATGAGGCTGTCTACTGTAATGACAATAAAGATGATGAGGGTATATTCTGTTATACAAGCGGTAAGTTTAATAAATAGAGTGTCCTCATGAAGGTCTTTATGAGGCCGTCTACTGTAATGACCATAAAGATGATGAGGGTGTATTCTGTTATACAAGCGGTAAGTTTAGTAAATAGAGTGTTCTCATGATGGTCTTGATGAGGCAGTCTACTGTAATGACCATAAAGATGATGAGGGTGTATTCTGTTAAACAAGCGGTAAGTTTAGTAAATAGAGTGTTCTCATGATGGTCTTCATGAGGCTGTCTACTGTAATGACAATAAAGATGATGAGGGTGTATTCTGTTATACAAGCGGTAAGTTTAATGAATAGAGTGTTCTCATGATGGTCTTGATGAGGCTGTCTACTGTAATGACCATAAAGATGATGAGGGTGTATTCTGTTATACAAGCGGTAAGTTTAATGAATAGAGTGTTCTCATGATGGTCTTGATGAGGCTGTCTACTGTAATGACCATAAAGATGATGAGGGTGTATTCTGTTATACAAGCGGTAAGTTTAGTAAATAGAGTGTTCTCATGATGGTCTTGATGAGGCTGTCTACTGTAATGACCATTAAGATGTTGAGGGTGTATTCTGTTATACAAGCTGTAAGTTCAGTAAATAGAGTGTCCTCATGATGGTCTTGATGAGGCTGTCTACTGCAATGACCATAAAGATGATGAGGGTGTATTCTGTTATACAAGCGGTAAGTTTAATAAATAGAGTGTCCTCATGAAGGTCTTGATGAGGCTGTCTACTGTAATGACCATAAAGATGATTAGGGTGTATTCTGTTAAACAAGCGGTAAGTTTAGTAAATAGAGTGTTCTCATGATGGTCTTGATGAGGCTGTCTACTGTAATGACCTTAAAGATGATGAGGGTGTATTCTGTTATACAAGCTGTAAGTTTAGTAAATAGAGTGTTCTCATGATGGCCTTGATGAGGCTGTCTACTGTAATGACCATAAAGATGATGAGGGTGTATTCTGTTATACAAGCGGTAAGTTTAGTAAATAGAGTGTTCTCATGATGGTCTTGATGAGGCTGTCTACTGTAATGACCATAAAGATGATGAGGGTGTATTCTGTTATACAAGCGGTAAGTTTAGTAAATAGAGTGTCCTCATGAAGGTCTTGATGAGGCTGTCTACTGTAATGACCATAAAGATGATGAGGGTGTATTCTGTTATACAAGCGGTAAGTTTAGTTAAAAGAGTGTTCTCATGATGGTCTTGATGAGGCTGTCTACTGTAATGACCATAAAGATGATGAGGGTGTATTCTGTTAAACAAGCGGTAAGTTTAGTAAATAGTGTTCTCATGATGGTCTTCATGAGGCTGTCTACTGTAATGACAATAAAGATGACGAGGGTGTATTCTGTTATACAAGCAGTAAGTTTAATGAATAGAGTGTTCTCATGATGGTCTTGATGAGGCTGTCTACTGTAATGACCATAAAGATGATGAGGGTGTATTGTGTTATACAAGCGGTAAGTTTAGTAAATAGAGTGTTCTCATGATGGTCTTGATGAGGCTGTCTACTGTAATGACCATAAAGATGATGAGGGTGTATTCTGTTATACAAGCGGTAAGTTTAGTAAATAGAGTGTTCTCATGATGGTCTTGATGAGGCTGTCTACTGTAATGACCATAAAGATGATGAGGGTGTATTCTGTTATACAAGCTTTAAGTTAAGTAAATAGAGTATCCTCATGATGGTCTTGATGAGGCTGTCAACTGTTATGACCATAAAGATGATGAGGGTGTATTCTGTTATACAAGCGGTAAGTTAGTAAATAGAGTGTCCTCATAATCGTTTTGATGAGGCTGTCTACTGTAATGACCATAAAGATGATGAGGGTGTATTCTGCTATACAAGCGGTAAGTTAAATAAATAGAGTGTTCTCATGATGGTCTTGATGAAGCTGTCTACTGCAATGACCATAAAGATGATGAGGGTGTATTCTGTTATACAAGTGGTAAGTTTAATAAATAGAGTGTCCTCATGAAGGTCTTGTTGAGGCTGTCTACTGTAATGACCATAATGATGATGAGGGTGTATTCTGTTATACAAGCTGTAAGTTTAATAAATAGAGTGTTCTCATGATGGTCTTGATGAGGCTGTCTACTGTAATGACCATAAAGATGATGAGGGTGTATTCTGTTATACAAGCGGTAAGTTTAATAAATAGAGTGTTCTCATGATGGTCTTGATGAGGCTGTCTACTGTAATGACCATAAAGATGATGAGGGTGTGTTCTGTTATACAAGCGGTAAGTTTAATAAATAGAGTGTTCTCATGATGGTCTTGATGAGGCTGTCTACTGTAATGACCATAAAGATGATGAGGGTGTATTCTGTTATACAAGCGGTAAGTTTAATAAATAGAGTGTTCTCATGATGGTCTTGATGAGGCTGTCTACTGTAATGACCATAAAGATGATGAGGGTGTATTCTGTTATACAAGCGGTAAGTTTAGTAAATAGAGTGTCCTCATGAAGGTCTTGATGAGGCTGTCTACTGTAATGACCATAAAGATGATGAGGGTGTATTCTGTTATACAAGCGGTAAGTTTAGTAAATAGAGTGTTCTCATGAAGGTCTTGATGAAGCTGCCTACTGCAATAATCATAAAGATGATGAGGGTGTATTCTGTTATACAAGCGGTAATTTTAGTAAATAGAGTGTTCTCATGATGGTCTTGATGAGGCTGTATACTGTAATGACCATAAAGATGATGAGGGTGTATTCTGTTATACAAGCGGTAAGTTTAATAAATAGAGTGTTCTCATGATGGTCTTGATGAGACTGTCTACTGTAATGACCATAAAGATGATGAGGGTGTATTCTGTTATACAAGCGGTAAGTTTAATAAATAGAGTGTTCTCATGATGGTCTTGATGAGGCTGTCTACTGTAATGACCATAAAGATGATGAGGGTGTATTCTGTTATACAAGCGGTAAGTTTAATAAATAGAGTGTTCTCATGATGGTCTTGATGAGGCTGTCTACTGTAATGACCATAAAGATGATGAGGGTGTATTCTGTTTTACAAGCGGTAAGTTTAGTAAATAGAGTGTTCTCATGATGGTCTTGATGAGGCTGTCTACTGAAATGACCATAAAGATGATGAGGGTGTATTCTGTTATACAAGCGGTAAGTTTAATAAATAGAGTGTTCTCATGATGGTCTTGATGAGGCTGTCTACTGTAATGACCATAAAGATGATAAGGGTGTATTCTGTTATACAAGCGGTAAGTTTAATAAATGTAGTGTCCTCATGAAGGTCTTGATGAGGCTGTCTACTGTAATGACCATAAAGATGATGAGGGTGTATTTTGTTATACAAGCGGTAAGTTTAGTAAATAGAGTGTTCTCATGATGGTCTTGATGAAGCTGCCTACTGCAATGATCATAAAGTTGATGAGGGTGTATTCTGTTATACAAGCGGTAAGTTTAGTAAATAGAGTGTTCTCATGATGGTCTTGATGAGGCTGTCTACTGTAATGACCATAAAGATGATGAGGGTGTATTCTGTTATACAAGCGGTAAGTTTAGTAAATAGAGTGTCCTCATGAAGGTCTTGATGAGGCTGTCTACTGTAATGACCATAAAGATGATGAGGGTGTATTCTGTTATACAAGCGGTAAGTTTAGTAAATAGAATGTGCTCATGATGGTCTTGATGAGGCTGTCAACTGTAATGACCTTAAAGATGATGAGGGTGTATTCTGTTATACAAGCGGTAAGTTTAGTAAATAGAGTACCTCATGATGGTCTTGATGAGGCTGTCTACTGTAATGACCATAAAGATGATGAGGGTGTATTCTGTTATACAAGTGGTAAGTTTAATTAATGTGTAACAACTAAACTATGCATAAACAACAATGGTTGCGAATCGTTTGGCATTCAATGTTGATTACTTTGTGTTGGCACATATGATTTTGGTACTTCTCACATTGTCCAGGAACAAAGAGTAAGACCGCGAATGTGATAACAAAAGTCACAACTACCTGGAATTGATTTAAGACAGAACAAATCAAGACATAGCATCTTTATAACAGACAGCAATTTTTACATCATATCAATATGTAATGAAAATACAAGATCTATTATCTTAGAATGGTAATGCGTGTTCTTACATGTTTTCACAAAAGACTATTGGCAGACCCTTGGAGTGTGTCCGTCCATCTGTTACCATTAAGTAAGAATTTCTAGCTCTCGAACCACATGGCATACTTTGATCACATTTTGTATAAATATGCATGTGAGCATTTGCGAGCCACTGGTAACTGCTTACATATAGATATTGCTTTACTTTTTTGACAAAATGACATAACTTTACATGGCTCAGTTAGTGAAATTCTTCACAACTCTTGAACTTTATGGGATATTATGATAAAATTGTGCATACTTAATTATTTTAATATTGTCCAGCCGTTGGTATGCAAAACGAGGATGAGGTTTTTCGTATCATTTTTGCAGGTCGAGATGTTTTAGTAAAAATGCTCATAACTCTTAAACTGCATGGTATATTTTAATCAAATTTTGCATACTAATACATTTTAATATATATTTGCCTATAAGACAGCCATATATTGTCAAAGTTTATTTCAGGGATAATTGTTCTGCATTTCTTGATACCATTCACTTTAATAAACAGGCGATATATTATCTTAAGACAAGGTTGTAAACTAAACTTCTCAAAACCTACAAGGGTGCATAGAACTGGACGTTTTGTCCACGCTCTATATGCCAGAGGCAGAGGGCTGCACTGCACACACTTCAGAACCAAAAAAGTAGTAGTAAACTTAACTTGAATCTTTCAGTTACCTATCCAAATGGTGCTTGGTACAGAACCCGCTTTCTTATGGAACCTATTTCAGAATGGCTAGCTGTTCACCTTGATAGATATGTTGAAACACTCAGTTTAGCTACCAGAAAATTGTTTTCAATTTAAATACATAGAGTTTAATTCTAATTAGCAAACATTTAACGTGGGTTGTGCATATTACTGTCAGTTGATAAAAATAGTAAGTGAGTATGTTCGTTGAATGGAATGCAATATAATTAATGCATATACTATTCAAGATTTATTTGTTAACTATCCAATAGCCCTTAAGTGGCAGTTAAACAGCTGCATAATGCTAGCCATGCACAATCAATTGGGAGGATGCTTGTTGATCGAGGGGTCATGTGTTTGATTCCAGCCTGGCCCCATACTTTCGTAGAGGTAGATAATCAAATATTTTCTACTGTTATTCTCCTCCTTCAACTGATTAATGAAGGGCTGTTGTCAGTTACAGTCAACAGCTGTGATCATGTCGAGATTGTCAGTAAACTTTACCACTCTTTTCCTGAGCAAGCTTAGAACAACTATCACAATACAAAGGGCGATCATAGTTCTCCATGTACTTATTTCAGTCAAATTATCTGGCCCCACTGGAAGGAACAATGGAAACGGAACTGTTCTCTTCTACCACAAATCCAACTGGTGGCTTGTGTGTGACGAAGGATTTGATGACATGACAGCCAAGATTGTCTGTCGGGAGCTGGGTTTTGTGGATGGATACTCTATATGTTGTTCTGCATATGGCAAGGTTTATGAGGACATGCTAGCCAATTACACATTGAGATGTTCTGGTAATGAAGCTTCTATCCAGGACTGTCTTTGGGAAGAACGTTGTAACTCCAGCTATTATGCTTCAGCTGTTTGCTTTTCTAGTCATCAAGAAAAGGATGATGGTAAGTTCTGCTATTTATCAAGAAGTTGTTTAACTCATACTTACATAAATGTATAGCTTAACTTCAAATATCTTTGCAATCATGAAAATGTGTTCAAGATCAGGCTAGTACAGCAACTGAGAATAGTTTATAGCATCCCATCTGGATACATATTGATAGTAGGATTTTAAATAGTGAGTATGATCAGGAAATACCACAATCACAAACCGCAGACAACCCCTGTGCACCGTTTAAGTTTTGCATAAATTTAGGTATGCTGTGGGTAATATCTATAATCATATTTTGAGATTCTAATGATTATAATTACCAGAACAACTTTTGGACCAAATGACTGAAGTTAATGTACTTTAAACGGTTGATTCACTTCGTGGAAAATAGCAAGAAGATATAGCTGAATGTTTATATCACAATTTTTTGATTTTTATAAAGACTAAGTTGTCAAAATTTGCAATAAGCAGTGACAGAACTATATCTTTTATATTTTAGTCAAGAAAGTCCTGGTTGATTTAAATAACTATGACATATCAAATATTAGGATTAACTAATTATCCTTTGGTACATTTGATGTTAGTTGTTATCTTGTTTCAGGGCATTATGTAATGTACTCTTTACAGATGCATTTTATATC
This sequence comes from Loripinus fragilis, assembly GCA_964019695.1. Classification (NCBI taxonomy): domain Eukaryota; kingdom Metazoa; phylum Mollusca; class Bivalvia; order Lucinida; family Lucinidae; genus Loripinus; species Loripinus fragilis. The sequence continues at coordinate 94,056,171 of OZ026522.1, forward strand.
TGTTAATTAATTCCCCAAAAGGTATACCGATTTAGAATCTTGTATTTAAATGCTTACAGCATTTCATAAACAAAATCTTCATAGCATCTAGCTATGTTGCTGACTTCAACACTCGCAATAAATTGTTAACTCAGAAACTTCTTAAACAAGGCTATCGGTATCATAAACTTCGCAAAACATTTTCAAAATTTTATAGACGATACTATGATTTGATTTCTAAATTCCAAGTTGGACTTAAATCTCTCTTGCGCCAAGGACTTTCGGAACCTGATTTCTATGGTGACTTGGTGTATAAGTTGAAGAAGATTGTTGGCTCTAATAATTTTTCAGCGCAGTTCATTAAAATAATCTACCATTATAAAAAGATTGGCTATAACATTAATGTATTGCAACAGACTGCATGCTTGGTAGTCAACCCAATCACGGTTGGCAACTTTGCTTTCCACTTTAATTGCACGCCGGTGGGTCGGACTTCAGACTCTATGATGGTTTCGACTTAAAGACTTATCTATTGATGAGATGGTAGGGGCCTTATGCTTTGGCTGCTTGTCGGGCCCACCGGGGTTTACCTGTTGGATTTCTTTTGCTCCAGTATTCAGTTTAATTTACTGTTGAGTCCTTATCCTTGCTTTATCTCCTTGTTATATCTTGATTTATATGTTTTAGGAGATGATGCATTGATAAGTTAGGGGTCTTTCATGCAAACCAAATATCTATGTGTCTTGATCCACATCTGAATTAAGGGTGAGGTGGGCGCCGTTAAACCGGTTTAAGCCCTCCAGTTAAATATTTTACTGACCGTTCCAAGGCGGTACTTCTTTTGTGGATCTTTTATGTTTTTGTTCTGTCTTGTGTTTGCTATGTTTTGTGCACGTCTGTTTATATGTGCTTTGTGGTCACCTGCTGGGAAAGGGCTGACCTCTTGGCTCTCGTTTGTGGTGTCTTCTGTGAGTTTGTCACTTTCCCATTGGTATCCTGGGTCAGGTGTGGTACTTGATTGTATCGATTCCTGATCTTTGCACCATTACTTACTTTTAAATTTTATCCTTAAAAATGACTATCTTCAGTTATCAAAAACTAGTAACATGATCAGGAAATGCCACAGCCACACACCACAGACCAACCCACAGCACTGTTAGGAAGAGGCAAAGAACAATAACAACAACATAACATCCAGAAGACCATTAAAGTCAAACGACCAGCTCTCTATTCCCCAGTGGGGTGATTGCAAAACTAAAAGGACACAACTTTCTGCAGTTAAAAAAGGACCAATCGAAAAACGCCCATAAACAATAGGAGCAACAATGAAAAGTAAATAAACGACAGCAAAACCATCAACTTAGAATAAACAGCCGAGTACGCCACAGAGGGGGAGGGGGTGTTAAGTTAATATTACTGTTCAAATATTCGCCCTAGTGTTGTAAAACACAAAATAAGTTTAACTCACGTAGAGGCCTCCTAACTTATGCCCTATCCAATACTTATGTTCCAACTGCTTTATAGAATGGTACCCTTCCAAACTATTAGAGCTTGAATAGCCAATTTTTAATTATATATTGTAGATTCCTACCAGTTTGAAATTGCTAAGGAAGAAAAGGGTCAAGTACAAGTTACCCATTATGGAGTAAAAGGTCGTATCTGCAGCCGAGACTGGGATGATACTGATGCCACTGTGTTCTGTAGAACCCGAGGTTATGATCATGGACTGTCCTATCAGCATTCAGAAAGTAATGTACTACAGGAGATTAGAGGGCCATACTGGTTAAGTGGGTTCAACTGTACAGGAAATGAAACTACTTTGTTGGATTGTCCTTTCTTAGATAGAACAGAGCTGGGGAGTTGTACTGAGAATGATATCGCCTCGGTACTCTGCTACAACGAATCAGGTGAGTCAATAATATATCTGAGAAATTGAATCAAGAAAGGGTTTTTTCAGTGAACTTTTTAACTTCTTTTTTTTGACATATCATAACAAAAGATCATAGTGAATCTAAAACAGCAAGAGAAAGAAACATAGTTCATTTAACAAAGTAAGTAAGGTAGCAAAGATCAGGAGTCGATAAATACACTAATAAATGATTATCTTAACAATCATCCATAATACCCTTAGTTAGATGATTGCCAAACTTGGAAACACACAAAGTGCTACACCACAAAGAATCGAAATGTTGGATATTGCCATGTCTCCATTTGAACTAGTATGAAGCCTAAAAATGCCTTGACTGGACATATAATATTTCATCTCAATTGATAAGAACAAGCAGCATATGGGGGATGTTGAATGGGGTGACATATAAGCATCCATGCTGTAGAGCTTATGAAAATTAGGAAATACCACTATGACACAGTGCAGTCTAACCCATGGCACCAAGAGGAAGAACCACAGAACCATAGACCTTTTATATTGATAATATATGCAAAACAATAAAACAAGCAAAATAACAACAAAATCATGAACAACAGTAAGAACGAACTCACAAGAAACATAAAAAGCACATGTAAACTGATGTAATGATGCAGCCTGGTTCAAGCTTTATGTGCTCTTCTTTTTATTCTTTCGTATACACCCAGAATTCTTCTTCCAACAATTGTATGCATTATTTTGATATCTTTCAACACAACTTAAAGTTAAGTATACACTGAACCGAAGTTCTAAGTAGCCACTTTTCAATTTCTTTTTTTCTGACTAAGCCCTAGTGATATTGAAATGAATTTTTGCCCAAGTATGTGCATTGTAATGGACAAAAGATTAGCGGTGTTTTGGAAGAGTTTTGTATCACTTTACGATTTTTGGGTTCAAAAATGCAAAAATAAACTTTTTGAAGAAATTAAGCGTTCTGAGTGCAGTTTTATTAAATTCAAGTACAGATGATTGCAAACCTGCCTAGTCGACTTGAAAAAACACCAAACACTTTACATTTTGCTTATGACAGATTTTTTATGAATTTTTTTAAAATTTATAAATTTCCGAATTTTCCGAAATTTTCCGAAATCATCAGCTGCACATACTAAAATCATTGTATGTGTTTTATTTTATGTTAATATGTTTGACAAAACACCATGCAACTTGATGAGCCCATTTTCTAACGATATTTTTTACTAATTTGGTATCCACTTCCGATTTTAATGTGAAACTTTAAACGTCATTTAAATGGCATTTTTTAAAGATTTCTTTTAAGTTTTAAGCAGAACAGTGACGCCAATTCATAATGAAGAACCCCTGAAAATTGCACTTCTGTGCCGCAGATAATAAAGCGTACAGAGCAATGCAAAGTGGGTATTAAAACTGCATGGTTAAGCTAAAAATCCTTTGATCAAGTTGTTGACCGTGGCTGTCTTCATGTTAAAGTAAAGGAGAAATAGAGTATTCAATTGTCAAAAAAACTTTTGATTCTTTTCATCATATATCATAGCTGTTATAAACATCTTCAAACTAATTAAAATATAAATGGATAACGTATCTGATGAATGTTTATATCACACTAAAAAGTGTGACTTTTTGAAATGATGGTACCTTTACTCGGACCTCATCTGTTCAAGGTCTACCAGTCATTTTGAAATGAAATAATTTGCAGATCTTGACAAAGCCTTGGACCTTATTACAGAATTTAAATTTTGTGAGAGCGATTTTTACTTTCGGAACGGGAGCAAAAATTGTTTGGTGGCTACTTATAACTTCGGTTCAGTGTATAGATAATATTTTGAAATCAAAGTAAGTAAGGGTGCAAAGATCAGGAATCGATACAATCAAGTACCACACCTGACCCAGGATACCAATTGGGAAAGTGACAAACTCACAGATGGACACCACAAACGAGAGCCAAGAGGTCAGCCCTTTCCCAGCAGGTGACCACAAAGCACATATAAACAGACACTCACAAAGGCATAGCAAACACAAGACAGAATAAAAAAAACATAAAATATCCACAAAAGAAGTACCGCCTTTGAACGGGCAGTAAAATATTTTACCGGAGGGCTTAAACAGCTTTAACGCCACCAACCTCACCCTTAATTCAGATGTGGATCAAGACACATAGATGTTTGGTTTGCATGAAAGACCCCTAACTTATCAATGCATCATCTCCCAGAACATATAAATCAAGATATAACAAGAAAATTAAGCAAATATAAGGACTTAACAGTAAATAAAACTAAATACTGGAGCAAAAGAAATCCATAGGTAAACCCTGATTGGCCCAAAAGCAGCCAAAGCATCAGGCCCTTACCATCACATCAATAGATAAGTGTTTAAGTCGGAACGGTCATAGAGTCTGAAGTCCAACCCACCGGCGTGCAAGTTTACCAGGCAATGCTTTGAGAACGTGTTTTGACATCACGAGAATGCCCAGCAATTCAACAAGCGTTCTTAAAGCCGAGTCTGATAAACTTGATATAAAAAAAGACCCGCACATGGTATTCTTTTTATCGGTTTACCCATTGTTTCCTTCTTCAAACTATCAATTATGATGTAATTTTCAATGTTTGCATTGATTCATTAGCGACGTCATTCAAAACGTGCAAAGTCATCATGACTTGATAAAGGCACATGCCGTGAGAAAGACATAGTTTATCAGGCAATGCGCAGCAATACAGTTAATATGAGAGGTAACTGATAAATGTGGATATGATATTTGCACCTATTTATCCTTTATTTATTTTTTAAAGTTTAGAATTTAATGTTTACAGTCTATGTCTGCATCTCTTTTGTGCATTTTTTTTCAAAAAAGTGATAACACCTCAGCTGCTATTAAATTACAAAATTGCATGGTACAAGTAACTATTTTCCAGGCATTGAATACAGAATGGCAGATGGTGGTGATCACTATGGTCGAGTAGAGATCTCTGTTGGTGGTACATGGGGGACAATATGTGATTCCTTCTGGGATGAACGAGAAGCCAGCATCTTTTGTCGTCAGATGAATTTTACTGATGGTGAACCTGTAGGAAGGGCACATTTTGGGGAAGGAAAGGGGCCAATCTGGTTATCTCATCTGGAGTGCAAGGGGACTGAAAAGAAATTACATGAATGTCCTCATCGAGGTTTTGCAAATGAATTGTCATTTAACTGGTGGTTTCCTCTACCTTGTGAAACTCATGTTGATGATGCTGGCGTGTTTTGTTATAAATCTGGTAAGTATATTAAATCATTATACGAAGACTATTCGGGTCATCTCATGAGAATTTGGTATTTGTCTCATAGCCGCAAAATCCTCTACTAAACACAAATTAGCTGTGACATGAGATTTCGAACAATGTGGCTTTTTGACAAGTGTAGACTCTGACGAGCCTGTGCAGCCCCTTTTAAGCTTAGAAACTCCAAATGATGTTTAATAAGTAGCCTAAGAGTCATAAAATGTACAAGCGACACGCAAAGGCTCTGGTCAGACTGTGCGTAAGCGCAGGCTGATTTGAGGCTTTGATGGTCGCACATACCACATTGTTGTTTAATCTCATGTCGCTGCTCATATAATGATGTATCACATTTGGCTAAATGTCTAAACGTTTGTTTGAGATGTCATCTGCATTCAATTTCTGTGTGCAGGCAGCAAAGGCTCTTGCCAAGTCAGTGTATATGAATATGCACAGACTCGCCTGAGCTATTATTGTTTGCTAATGTGATACAAAGAAATGGAAACATTTTAGTGAAAGTGGGAACTAGATTGTGTCACAGCCACAATAACATAACCATCTGCTACCACAAATTGTAAAAACTGAATAGTGGAAGTACAACGCCATTTGAAATTCTTAGATAACAATATATGAAAAAGTGAATAGAACCAAAATGTACCAAGTTATGGTAATAAGACAGAGAGTCACAAGAACGTATGTATTGTCTCATGTACAATTAAAGAACAGCTTCTAAATAATAGTAAATACATATTATGTACATTAAGAGCCAGTTTAATGTCTTAGGTTTTATAGCAATTTCTAATACAATTCATTTAAAACAACAATCACGGAAGTGTACTTTTGTTTTCATATTTTATATTGGGCTATCGTGTATAGCAAAAATAGTTTGAACAGAAGACCTAAGTGTGGCAAAGGAAAATGAATCTGGCTATATATGACGTTGCGTCTGTGAGTGAAATAATGCCATGCAATAAAATTGATAAACCACTAGTGGTTAACAGGGAAACTTTATGACGTCTTTAACAACCTTGGGTATATAATGACAAAATTAAAACGTTTTTACAACAAAAATGCAAATTCAGATTAATTTTAATGCCATATGATAAATAGAATCTAATATTTATGCTGTTTTATTAATGGATTTATTAAACGTATTGTGAAAAAAAGATTAAATGCTTGGCAAGCCTCGAATTTTATCTCTTTTTCCCAACTTGCTTGATTAATTCAATAAAACATGAGCACTCATGTAAGATCACTATGTATTCATCCAATGATTAGTGGATAATCGGTATTCTTTTATTTTACTTTTATAGTACGCTTAAATAATGGTCCGAATTCCAAGTCTGGAGGTTTAGAGATGTATCATCAGGCGAAATGGTTTGGGGTTTGTGATGATGGCTTTGGGTTGAATGAAGCAAGGGTTGCATGTAGAAGTCTTAAAGCAGTATTCACTGATGCAAGAGCTATTCCTGGTAAGAATGATGTTTTAACAAAATATACTAATTTGATAAGTTAGATCCAAGTCCTGGCAAGTTAACACAAAAAGAAGTGAAAACAATTAGTAGTCAGCTGTGTTCCTTTTTTTCCAGCAAAATAGTTTAGTAGAGATTGATATAGTTACATAATCACTATACCTATATTACTGATATAAGGAGACAATATATAATGTTGAACTATTTTATGATCACTCAAAAAATCCTAGATTAGTATTGTTTCAACCCAGGAAGACCCATCCCTTCAAACTGAAAGATTGTTGATGGGACGTAACGAATCAAATCAAACAAATAATCACTCAAAATGTTTTTTGTAGCACAGTCATCTCTTTTTGATAGCACAGCATGGACGTACTCTGAAAAGAACAAAACAAAAACTAGCCTATTTTGTGGTTATTTTGTAGCTTAGGTACTGTATATGAGGTATCATAATAAAGCTAAAGCGATCAGAGCTTGCTGTACCTACGGTATCTTAGAAATACATATTAAATATAGCTAGTATCATTAGATTGTTTAGTTCATTGGTCCTATTGAAATAAGATTTGTTTTCAATTTCAGGGTCTGCATATGGATCTTCAAAGAGAACTATTCTATTTTCTGGTGTGAACTGTTCTGGTGAGGAAAATGACATATTAGATTGTCAAATGAACATTAATTCTACCTGTCCATCTGGACACTATGTATCAGTAGAATGTAGCAATGAAACAATAATCGACGATGGATTTCAGTTGAGACTTTCAACTGATAGCCTTGCTGGCCAAGTGCATGGCATTCTGGAAGTGAAAGTTGGAGGCATCTGGGGTCGAATTTGTCTACACAACTTTGACGACACTGACGCATCTGTTGCGTGCAGGCAATTAGGATTTGAAGGTGGAGTGGCTTATTTGCATATCATGAAGAACGATCGTCCAGTCCTGATGCGTGATGTAAGTTGTAATGGGAGTGAGATGTCTCTGGACGATTGTGAAAGTAAGAAGCTCTCTCCAGATCTTGATAATTGTAATTATGGCTCCAATGATGCTGGAGTAGTTTGCTACAATGTCACAGGTAAGTCTTAGTTCCAGGATATTATATACACATTATTATAATAGTAACTTGATCTGGCGTACTGTATCACGTCAAGTGGATGAGGTCATACCATCGGATCACCCGAGACGCAAAGCGTCGAGGGTGATCCAAGGGTATGGCCTTATCCACGAGACATGATACTGTACGCCAGATCAAGTTACTTTTATAATAATATGTTTATAATATACCTTTTTTACATTATTTTGATTTTATAAATTGTTTTGGTTTTCAATCCAGAAAAAATGCGGGAACGTTTGCCATTACGTTTTGTCACGTCATATTCACGTCATATAATATGACGTTATGTCATCATGTTTTCCGTCTCTGGTTCCATGCTTGAAAATTACTTTACGCAACGTCGCCGCAAAAGCAGGTAACCGACGTTAGCCTCGTTTTAAAGGATAGTGATATGGATTCAGAAAACCTCAGTTAGTTGATCCGGCTTTCTGTATCTGATGGCCAGAAAACAGACAGTTCTAAAGTCGTATCATTTATAGGTATATAATAAAAGAATATATCTTAAGTGTTAGTGTGGGATAAATAGAATCCATAATTGGTGTCCATAGGGGTCAGAAAAATCCCACCCCGAGGGCCCACATTTCCAGTGGGAAACGAGGCTTGCCGAGTTTCCCACTGAATGGTGGACCCGAGGGTTGGGATTTTTCTGGAACCACTGAACACCAATGATCGATTCTTTTTCTCATATACCATGACCGTACGGTACAGTACTGTATAATATCTGATGGTGACGTAACTGAGGTCGAGGTTTACAGTCAATGACACACGCTGTACAAATCAACTTGAAACAGCAAATAAACAGCGTATTAAACAATGAACAAATGGTCATTTCATCAACATGGATTTACATGAACTAGCTTATTAGCCACTGTAACTCGAGTAAGTAATTTTTTGATGAAAATGTCTGATTGTTTGGTTTTTACATCGTCAATGCTCCCCTTCCCAGTGCATTCAGTCACTAAATGCCCAACAGGTTAAATAGGCCTATGTCAATCGCAATGCACTCAGCATTTTCAAAGCATTGAATAAAGGTTTTAAGTAAAAATGCGCAGTTTTACGTTTAAACTAAGTTGAAGGCCAACTAAAATCGCTGAAAATTCAACATTGATTTTTTCTGACTGACAACAATTCAACTTTCGCTTTCGAGGGAATACAGTCATGCGCCAAAAATGTTATCTCACATTAGCAACTGGCCGCGTGTGGCTTATCTCGTATCAGTTACGCATATCTCACATGGGTAGCGATGTGGGAAAGATTTTCAGACAACGAGCTAACATAGGGATCACTCGATCTCGTATGTGTTGGTATGTGAGAATAGAAGATCTGTCCCGAGGATCACTGTTTGGCATTAAGAGGCTTGCTGAGTAATGACAAACGGAGATCCAGAGGGACGGATTTTCTTATTGAACCCTCACACAAATAATAGATTTTTTTTCTGGCTTACCATTAAATATCGCATTTTATGTTTAAAAAGGGCTCCCAGAAGTAGCTGAATACGCTGATATGCGACATGATATAATGACGTCACTGACTTCACTTGGAGAACATATGCTTGAGTCCCAATACAATCAATGCACAGCCCTCTCGTGATAGCCTGGGTAAGATAACATGGGTAGAATTTTCTATCTCAGGGTAAATCTCAGATATTCTTATCAAATGTGCAAGAATAAAGACACTATGTCTCACATTAAAGAGCATTTTGAATCAAGACAAATATAAAAAAAACACAAAGCATACGTATGTATTAATCAATTAGTATATTGAACGAATGGAAAAAAGAAGAACAAGACATTTCATCATAGTGTTTAACATCTCGAGAGATACTTTCTTCTGTTTTGTTCATCAATATTGTAACAATCTACCCCTTCTTAATCTATATTTTTAATCTTATCTCCTCCAAGGCAATGGTTCAGAGTAAACATGCATGTTTCCCTTGCACCCTTGCTGTGCAACACGATTGAAGGTTATCTTCTACAATGTAGCAATGCCAGTAGTATTTTGCACATAGCAAAATAGACCATGTTTATCTCAAAAGAACAGTCCCATTTATATTTTGAATTTAAGGTGTAGCGATTATATAACACTTATGAAGACAGAAAGAGCTACTTTATCAACTTAAGTAAATATTATTTAAAGGCAATGTCATTTGAATAAAGACTTAATTAAAAGTTTCTTTCCATCTAAAAAAGCAATTCCATTATTATCTTAATATACTGACCCATACTACCAACGCAAAATCGGACTGGACCTGAAACATATTCATATATATGTTGTATCCATTGTAATACATTTAATCAAAAGACGGAACACACTCATTTGTGACTATGGAAGCAGCATTTTTTCAGACAGACATTCATTTTAATCATTTACTGATTGAGTGCAGTTCTGCCATTACACCTGAATGGTACATTCGTTTTTTTAATATTTGAAATCATACTCATTAAACATTTTGCATTGGAAGTATCAGACAGTACATGTAATTATTTCATTTTGGTACTTCCTGTATATGTGAACAGTGAATGCTCAGAAGAGCCTGTGCATTTGCACAGTCCTGTCAGAGCGTTCGTTGCTTGCACATACAAAAACATACATGTAAATAAAGCTTTTGGGCAGCTAGTCCCACAAGACAGCTGTACATGCATCCAAGCCTCGCCAGCGTCACTACATTGTGTCCTTGACCAAGACATATTAATCCTTGCTAAGTATTGGTTCAACCCAAAAAGACCCATCACAACTTACTAAATTTACTTAATTCTGGTTTGATATTTAGAATGCAGATAGTTTCCCAGTTCCTGGGGTAAGCTGTAGTTGGATTGTCCTCCTCACACCAGATCTCCAGGTTTCTCTGTTCTGGGAATCGATGCTTTCTAGGTTGCACACATTGACATCTACATAATTGAAAAATTGTTGACTGTGACCTAAAGAATCAGATCAAACAAAGTTATACATGCATGCTTAAGCCTTTGGTTGCTAGAAACTCCTACACGGTTATTTTGGCAAACAGTACAGATCAGAATAGAATGCAGCATAATGCTGCAGTACATCATAGTCTTCACTGTTTGTTATGTTAAAAACAATCTTCATGGACAGAAATACATCATGATTTAAATTCGTCCGGCGACCCTTGAAAACACAAAATGGACTTTCCCTTATTTGTTGTACCATTATGTAAGGGAAACATATTCAGAATTCAAAGGGTTGAAGAATGACTTTGCGCATATATCAGTCTCCGGTGCTCAGAAATAATAGATCATTTTGAAGTCATTTTCATCAAGGGGCTGCCAATTGCTGCTGCTAACATGTGTACCTGAGAGATTTTACCATAAAAGAAGTACCAAAGAGTCTTCCTACCAGAGAGATACTTCGGCCAAAAGGCTGATAACAACAACAACAACAAGTGTTGTAATGGAAAGAGAGAGAAAAAAAGCATCCATATGCAACGTATCAAAGTAAATGTTAGTATTGTCAAACATGTATAGGTTTGAAGGTCTGTTAATATCATGCATTATGTATTGTAGATGGAGTTGGATTTCAGTACAGACTCGCTGGTGAAGGCCCATCCTCTGGGCGTGTAGAAATTGGATTTGCTGGTGTTTGGGGCGCTGTATGTGCTTGGTCATGGCAGTCAGCTGATGCGCGAGTCCTTTGTAGGAGTATGGGATACACTGACGGAATTGTGAACTATGTAACAGAGGGACCACCACTACCACCAGCCAGGCCATGGGTTACAGGATTCTTCTGTCTAGGCACTGAGCCATCACCACTGACATGTCTAAATACTGGTTTTAATTCATCATTCCTATCAGATCTCTGTCTTGGAAGTAAAGAGCTGGGAGCATACACCCAGTGCTTTAACACTACAGTTGGTAAGTTCAGCAACTTTCATACAATGTTTAACCCTTCTCAGACCAATGGAATTGACCATAAACCTGCATGTTATAACGTCAGGATGTTCCCTTGTATATATTTAGGGGTCAGTTGTTCTGACGTCTAAAAAGTATTGTATTTTCTCCTTCTGAAGATTACTTGCAGCAGTTTGAGGCATTTTATCTTGGTTTTCACTGTTTGCTTAAGTATGCTTTTAGAGGTTTTTGGTCCTCAGAGTTAATAGGGCCATATATATATAATTACAGAAACTGACAAAATCTGGAAAAAGTGTTGTATCTTATGTAAAAGCATTTCTTATGTTTGACTTCCCTACAGCTAGTGATTTGGATCATGTAGCACTATAGTGTAGAATTAATTTTCTTGTCATTTGGGATCATGGATTCCATAATGGAGCTTTGAAACCATTCGAAGGTCATTGATGATGCCTTCATGGTTAAAAGAAGCTAGTCCGGCCAAGAAAATGTGCATACTCTACACTACAGATTTTGGGTGTAACTGTTGCTTTCAAAGGATAACCTGTTTAAAAATATATTTAAATCTTTTTCTTTGGATGCAATTATATTCAATATCAAGTTACTTAAATTTAAAAGAACATGAACAATTTTTCCACAAGTAATGACATTTGTCTGCTCCCTAGTATACTTATGTTCGTAGCCTATATTACAAACTATATAAATCCTGATCAGACTGCTCCCTTGGGCAATACCTGACTCCCTTTTGTAAAGGTGAAATTACTTTACTCTGAAGCTTATGTTCAGACTTCAAAACAATTGTCAGATCTGAACTCTAGGAGACATTTTTCTAAAAAGAGCTAAAATAGAATTTATCCTTTAAAACATGGCTTAATTGGACTTTCTCTCTCCTTATTTGCTAATACAATGTATGATTCTGAAAACTTATACTTTTTATGTGAAATCAATTATCATAGATGAATACAATTCAGAATAAATCCTTGCTGGTTGAGCTTCTGCTTGAAGAATTAAAGCAACATCTGAGTATGGTGTCGCCCTTCTCAAATGTTGTTTTGATTCCTCAAGCTATATTACAATTTTGCTATAATCTAAATATATGTCTATTTCATGTCTAGCTGCTACAGACATAAGGTTAGCGGATGGTTCCAGCAACACTACTGGAAGAGTTGAAGTATTTATCACTGGCGCTAATAAATGGGGAACCATTTGTGATGATCATTGGGATGATCTAGATGCTCGTGTTGTGTGCAGGCAGTTGGGTTATTTTGGTGGCAAGGCAGTTCGTAAGGCCAAGTATGGACAGGGAGAAGGACCAATCTGGTTTGATAATGTGAAGTGTAATGGTAGTGAAGGGACATTATTTGAGTGTGAACATCGTGGTATAGGAACCCATAATTGTAACCACAAGGAAGATGTTGGCGTGATTTGCCAAGGTAAGGAACCTGTTTCTTTAAAAACTTCAATAATATAAGAATCCATGATGAGTGTGAGAGTGGGACAGAAAAATCTGTCACAAGGATCACCAATTGGCATCACAAGGCTTGCAGAGTGATGACAAATGGTGATTGCGAGGGACAGATTTTTCTATCCCATCATCACACAAATAACCGATTGATCTTCTTGCTCTCCACTAAATAACTCATTTTATACTGGAAAAAAAACATGAAAAAGACTTCCAGAAAATCCTGAATATGCTGAGGTGCAATATGGTGAGGTAATTTGAACATTACATTGATGTCACAGATCAATGTGCGGACAACGTGCGGCCTTTTATGTTTAATCTTTCCCATGGGCTGGTATGGATATGTGGCTAAAAACAAGGGAAAACTAGATCTTAAGTTTGAGAAAAAATTGAGACATATTACGTGTTGCATAAAATGTTATAGCATTTCATGCATTTGTTTCTGATCAATTAACCGATGAATATGATCACAAAACTTTACAACAGTTACCACATATCAAAGGCCAAAACATGGCACCATAGGAAGAGGATATAGAACTCATGTAGCGATCTTAAGACATACTAAAACATGCTCACACAAGCAAACATCACTTCAGCATAGAAAACAGCTGTCTATTTCTCAGGAGATGATTGACAAGCTAGAATGGACAAAACTGTACTTTAAATCTGTTGCATATATATCAAAGTGCAGGTGAGACTGGATTTTATCATGAAAGCAAATATTTTGAAGCATATAGGCTACATAAGTACATAAGCACAGGGGCGGATCCAGGATATCTGGAAGGGGGTGTACTGACCGTTCCAATGAGGTGCTTCTTTTGTGGATCATTTGTGCTATGTATTTCTTGTGTTTGTTATGTTTTCACGTTTGTCCATTGCTGCCATTTGGTCACCTGAAGGGAAAGGGCTAACCTCCTGGCTATTGTTTGTTGTCCTTATTGTGGATTTGTTACTTTTTAATTTGATATCCTGGGACAGGTGTGGTACTTGATTGTATCGATTACTGGTCCTTGCTGTCTTTCATACTTCAGACGTGTACAGGAGGGGGTTCGCTTTGTTGATATTATCTCACTTTTCTTAAATATTCCATGAAAATGAAATAATTTTGTCTCAGTGAGACCAAATTATTTCATTTTCATGGGATATTTAAAAACTGGGGGCAGGGTGGATGTTCGAATGAACCCCCTGTACCCCTTTGGATCTGTCATTGTAAGCAGACCAAAGGAATTAACATAATAATATACAAGGGTTCTTTATATTTTATTACATGATTAATGAAGTTCATTCAAGATCTAGACCAGCAAACGTGTTTCTCTACTACTTTATTATTTCCTTTCAATAGATTAGATATGCTGTGAGTTCTAAAATGAACCATTTTATCTTGTGAGAACTAAAAAGAACTGTTTTGAAAACTAAAACTAAATCTCTCGATGAGACGCTTGTCTCGTTCAGACAGTTCTTTTAAATACAAACAGCATAGAAGCGCAGATGGATTAGAGGTAGAGTATTTGACTCAAGACAGAGGGGTTGGGATTTGAGCTTCACCGGCGGCATTGTGCTGTGTCCTTGAGCAAGACACATAACACTTTGCCTAGTAATGGTTCAACCCAAGAAGACCCATCCCAACATAACTGAAAAATTGTAGATTGGCACCGTATTATAAAACATAATACAAGCTTTTAGTTGAAACTTATTTACATGGTAAATTCTTTTGACTCAATACAGTAATATTTAATAACCTGTGGACTTTAACATAAAAAGAGTCTGTTTATATGTGCTTTGTGGTCACCTGCTGGGAAAGGGCTGACCTCTTGGCTCTCGTTTGTGGTGTCTTCTGTGAGTTTGTCACTTTCCCTTTGGTATCCTGGGTCAGGTGTGGTACTTGATTGTATCGATTCCTGATCTTTGCACCATTACTTACTTCTACTTTATTTACATCCATATACATATGAGTCGTGGCATGAGATTTCAACAATATGGTATGTGCAACCAGCAAAGCCTCAGATCAGCCTGCGCATATGCGCAGTCTGATCTGAGCCTTTGTTAGTCGTTTGAATATGATATGAGTGTTAAGCTACTGACCGAACATCATTTGGAGTTACTAAGCTTAAAAGGAGGCTGCACAGGCTTGTCTGAGTCTACACTTGTCAAAATGCCACATTGTTGGAAATCACGTGTCAAGGCTCAATTATCCGTATTTATCAGTCACCACTAATATTAACTGAATTGTTTCAACATAACCTAATAAACGTTTCCTATCTCACGGCATGTTACCTTTATCAGGTCATGATGACGTTGAACTTTTTGAATGACGTCGCCATTGACACCGAATCAACACAGAAATAAAAAATTACCTCATAATCGCTAGTTTGAAGAGTGTTCAACAATGGGTAAACTGATAAATAGAATACCAGGTTCGCGTCTTTTGATAGCAAGTTTACCAGGCTCGGCTTTGAGAACGCATGATGAATCGCTCGGCAAACCTCGCAATGTCAACATGCGTTCTCAAAGCCTTGCCTGGTAAACTTGATATCAAAAGACACTCACCTAGTATTCTCTATATATATTTCAGTTTTACCACCAGAGTCTACAACGTCCCTTGCAGTAACAGAGTCTTCTTTGTCAACTTCAACAACATTGTCTACCACCAAACAAAACAATGCAAAGCCTGGTTTCAAATCTATACCAACCACTACAGTAAAAAGTACAACGACAGAAGTTACTTCAACCACAGTGGCAACCAAGATGACACAGTCTACAACAACAAAGCTATCAACTCCACAGGAAATGTTTACCCAACAAACGATGACAAAACAAACACTAACAAAACAAACAGTACAATTGACACAGAAACATACAACACAGGAAATGTCCACACGACCTCAGCAGACATCTCCATTTGTAACGACAAAGTTACATTCAACAACGGAGAACAGTATAAAGGTTCCCATAACAGAGGGAAGTTCTATAGGCCAAACCTCAGAATCATCCAAACCCACCACCATTCTACCTGCTACTATCTCTGTACCAACGTCAACCAATAGAACAGAAGCAGCCCAAAGAGACCAACCTGCACGCGCCAATGTGGCTGCAGCTGTAACAATACCATTGTGTATTATTATACTTGCTATAATTGCAATCCTCGTTGTGATATTTATAAAGAAACGTAAGAAGAAGTTTGGCTATGAGCAGAGAAGTTTTGATGAATCTATCATTAGTCAAGATCAGGAGGGATCAGTTAGTGCCACAAACCAAATATTTGACCTTGACCTTCAACCAGGCAATTCAAATGGAATATCAGACACTAATAATAAAGTGAATACAGACAAACTAGAAGTGAAAAAGAATGGAAAGGCACTATACTCAAAAGGAGCGGCAGGCAAAAATGGTTTAGAGTCGAACGCATTTTCAAATCCATTATATGATGCAACTAAAAATTTGGATAGTCCGGTTGTTGAGAACAGTCAAGATCAGTTACCTCTACAAGAAGAGTTTGAAATACAAGACAATACATATTATTATCCCAATGCATAGGCATAACTGGTTTGATATTTCAAACACTGCTCATTGTTACATGTTGGAACTATTCCTTACAAAGGTGACTGTGAATAAGCACTGAAGATATATATACTTTGGAGCATGGAATAATCGGAATACATAGCATTTTTAAGAGATCTATTGCTGATAATTTCTCACTATGTAAAGTGAAAAACTACACTCCTAACCATATTGGATAGATGCGCATTTAGTTGTAAAGAAGAATATTCTGCATATCAAGAGAAATATTATTTTCACATGGTTTACTGACCTTTACTATTGCCATACAACTCATAGATACAGCTTATTGATATTTATGTTAAAATTGAGGATGTATTCTTATCCAGCAATTCTCAAACATACTGTATGGGTGCTTAAAATAATTGTCTCAATGAGATGGTTAAAATGATGGATGAGAAAAAATAGTGACACTTTTGCAATCATAATTCTGGTAATCTATACCAATTGATCATAATTATGTAATGCCAAAAATATGGCATTACATTTTATATTATATAATTTAAAATTTCTGAAAAGTGAAAGATGCCAGTATATGAGATTTGGTACTTATGACAAAGTCAAGCAAAGGTGGCAAGGTGACCTAAACAAATGAACAGACTTGCTACAGCCTTTGGAACCTTGAAAAATACTTGGCATTTAAAGTAGGCTTTTATGCATATGCCACAAGAACCTATATCTAAGGTGCCAGCACATTAGTAAAAAGTGTAGTAATTACATAATGTTAAAAAGACTTTAAAATAGTTTCACCTAGAATAGAACTGTTAGTTGGTGTTTAAGAAGTTGAGCAGTATATAATGTATAGTTGGACAATGTAGACAGTTATAAGTCCTAAACAATTATTTTTTTTTGCTATATTATTAAAAGGACATACTATTGCATAACTACCTACATTACAACAATATAGCTGTTCTTATCACATCTCACATAGGTTAATGCTCAGACGACGCTGCTTATACACAATACTTTGTCAGAGCCTTTGGTTCCTCCTACACAATGAAAGTAAGACTAAGGCTCAGATTAAATGAACTACGACATGTGATTTCAAACAATGTGACATTTTGACATGGATAGACGCAGGCGAGCCTGTGCAGCCCCCTTTTAATTTTTTAAACTCCAAATGATGTTCAGTCAGTAGTTTAACAGTCATAGAATATTCAAGCGACTAGCAAAGGCTCTGATCAGACTGCACATATGCGCAGGCTGATCTGAGGCTTTGCTGGTCGCACATACCACATTGATGGAAATCTCTTGTCACAGCTCAAACGATAAACTTCTAACCAAATAGATATGCCACCATAGATGTTGTTTAAGAAGGTTCTTGTGCGTACCAAAGTACCAAAAGCTTGTATGCCTGACCATTTGTGTAATATACGTCTACTGTCTCAGATATATTTTGTGTACATTGTATTTTTGTATCCTAGCTTAGTACTGGTTCAACCCAGGAAGACCCGTCACGCATAACTGAAAGATTGTTGAGTGGACGTAAAGAATCAAATCAAACAAAAAAAAACATTGTATTTTGTTTATGAGTTACTCTGTTATGTATGTAGGTAAAGCAGCATACATATTTGCAATTGACTAATGTGAGCTTTTCTTTTCTTTTATCATTTACAACTGGTATCCCAAAGAGGGACAATTGGGAACTGTGTAGACACAGATTAGCTTTTCACGCTGATTTACCAGTAAAACAGTACAAATCAAGATATGATGATTAACTACATTTTATACTGATGGAATGCTCTACCAGATATGCATACAATACAATGGAGACAGTATTCATATTAAGGTGTCATAGATTGGAATTTTAGAATTATTTTGCGCCACAATTGCTTGCTTGATATCAATCAGTGCAGACTGATTAAATGCATTATTCTAGGTTATTCCATGGAGTATAAGTGAGTATGATCATGAAATACCACAATCACAAACCGCAGACAACCCCCTGGCACCGCGAGGAAGAGCCGCTCAACCATCACGAGACACAAGGAAGACAAACTATCATATCAACCAGCTCTCTCTTCCCCATCAAGATGATTGCAAAACTAGAATGGACATAAAGTAACGTACACCAATACATAAAATAATTACAGAATCCCACAATGGGAGTAACAATTAACAACATGTCAACAACAACAGAAGCACCGCCTTAGAAAGAAAAGCAGCCTTAGCCACCAGGGGGCTTTAATGCATTTTACTGATACCAAATACTAGCCGTAGATTCTGTTGTTGTTGAAGTACAACAGGTTGTGGTTAGTTCAACCGCTTAAAACTGGTAACCACTATAAAATAGTTAAATGGAATGTCTTGTGTTGATCTGTAGCCAAGGCACCAGAACCAGAACCCAATTCATATTTCAAATAGTCTCATGGCTATAAGGCTAAATCACTGCCGTATTTGTTACATTAGTTTACATTATGTTGAGGAGAGAAATGTTTTGTCATACTAGATAAACAATCTGCATAAATGCATCATGTCCATGAAAATTATTCAAGATGTAAGCAAATAAAAGCACCATTTCTGAATTACAAGCACTGGTAAGTTATAAAGCTGTTAACTTGCAGCAAGCGTTAACATTACACCCACCACGCCACTAAAGCAATCGGAATTGCCCTTGCCACTTCCCTGGAATCGGACTTCAGATATACATCGAGGGTCTACTTTTATAACGTGACGCTGGCGTCACAAAAACTATGCCAACACAATAACAAGTGTGATTGTAGCGAAACAAACGGTTACAACATTCCACAATAAACAGTGCTATAAATGAAGTTTATGTTTTTTCAATGAAACATTGCTATAGCGATATTTTATTGAAGAATATAAACTTCATATATTCGCTTAAGGTAATCAGAATAATGGATTTTAATAGGACTGAACCCACATTCTATAGATATATTGCCCATAAGCCAGCTCCAGCTAATAAAATGCATTTTTCTCAGTACTATGCCTTACGTACATCCAAGACTTGATTGTGGAATTGAGCCAACATTTTCTGATTGTCACAAAAGGTGATTGTGACCATAAAATGCCACCATCACAGGCAACACTTCATCTCATAGCACACATAACGAAGATAACAGCAAAGCAACCAGCCAGGCCTCCAGATAAGAGTGCGTATTGGAAAACTATTTTTGTGATTTCTCATCCAAAATATATGTTGTGGGTACTCAAAAGAACCGTCTCCACTGATGGTTTAGAACATAATTTGGACCCAGATATTGTATTTTTGCTAAACCATCAGTGGAGACCCTGATGAAATGCAGCATTATGGGGCTTTTTATCTTGGTCTACACTGTTTGCCATAGTACCCATTTAGGGTTGCGGTGCACAAAGGGTTAATTGGGGTATAGTACCTCCTTGTATGTTTTAATGATTGGGATGGCAAGAGGGTAGGCATTAAAACACCAACTCGTAGTGCAATCTATGCATTTAATGATGACAATTTACATGATTTAAGTCGTATTATACAGTCTTTATACATACAAAACATAAGTTCAGCATAACTAGCTTATTCATTTAGCTACATTTATCACAGTGTATTGTGTATAGTATATGCCATTGAGTTTTTCTCTTCTGAAACCCAAACTTTCTATAAAAACAGCTTGTGATTCATCTAGGATATGGACATATACCCATGGACAAAAGTTCAGGAACTATGTTTTTCTCACATCATTGATGTTTTAAATCCAAGTTATTAAAATACTATATCTTCGTTTAAATTATGCAACGGTAAGATATAAGTGAAATCACAATCTTTACCATGCTTATACCATACGCAACTAAATATGGCAGTACTGAGAAGTTAAACTATTAAGAGATCGTTATTATACAGCTATAAATTTAATATGATTACCCCTAGTAACATATCAATAACAGCACACTTACTTATATCAGCACCTATACTCTGACGCCTTTGTATGTTGGCATTGCATGATGCTGCAAACAGTTTACGTCAAACGTTTGCAATGTTGCGGGAATAAGTGTCACCCAATAGTGTTAACTCTGAAATCCACTCAATAAAAAATAATACCAACTATTTATAACTATATAATAAAAGAGTTATCACACTAGTATTGGTAATTATTTGCCACGTTGGTATATCTGTGAACGCTTGCAAACTTGTGTACTCCAATAGCCAAACTCAGGACAATATTCACATATAAGTGTAATAACTCTATAACACACCAATATAAATATGTTTTAAAGTACTGTCGCATTGATAAGAAACGTGAAAAATCAACTTTAAGAGCATCTGTTCACGTTTTTTTCTCATGAACTTTTTCGATATGCCAATATAAAAAGCTGCAGTATTTTTTTGACAAAATTTTCAACCTGATGTTTTTGCTGTGTTTTTCTTTAATTAGATGGAATTTTGGCATATCTTTTCTTCTTTCGATGGGGAGTATTGCTGTTGGTAGAATTGACACAAACTGACCCAGTTTATTAATAATATTCAACGGTTGACTAAATCATTCGATGTCGTTTCAGGTCAGTAATCGTTATATACTGAACAAATGTAAAGACACAACACCTGAATTGTTAGTCATTTATATGCAAAATAATGTACGCCAGTAAAGCAAACAAAAGTGTATCTGAATGTTCAAAAACTGGGTTATGCAAAGTAAAGCTTAATAGATGTTTTCACGAGGAGACACATTAAAACCATTTAAATGTGACAGGGTCCATTTTTCCGGTTACAAATTTGAACGGACATCTCACATAGTTTAGGCCTTCAGAAATCCACTTTCAACCAGTTCGGACTAAACGAAATGGAAGTCTAGACATGTGATAACCAGAAATGTGAATAACTTATCAAAAATGTGTTTTGATTGTTAAATGCAACCTTAGAAAGTGGAGTTTCATCATATTGGACAAGCTTGAAATTTTATCACTGAAGACTCGATACTAGGAAAATCAATGTGTTGCAGCATCTTAGAAGGAGAACATTACTGGTCGAGAAATGGTAGGAACAATGAGCTGATAAGTCTACCTGATTTAGCAAAATAATTTATCGAAAATCATGATAAATCGAAGATAACCAAACATTTAATATTCTCTATTTCAAAATTGATTTCAGCGCTTGTTTCAAGTGATTTGTCAGTTTTCTTGTGTTTTAATGCAACGCAAGTATGACACAATTTGATAAGTACAACAATTATTTTGCACGTGAGCAATTGCATTATTCCGTGAATGAAGCTTTAAACGCAAAAAAGGAACTTGACTCATTACATCAAAAGAGACAATTTGGTGAAGTTTCTAAGAATCATTTGCTGGATGTCTGGAAAACATTATTAAGCTTGAGTAAGTACTTTTTGTCCAATACTTTCGGACAAAATATAGAATATTGTAGTGTAGCGTTTTCAGGTTTGTTCAGTTTATCATAGACTCTTGTACATATAAAGTACTGCTGCATAAATAAGAATCGTGAATAAATGACTTTAGATGTACATTTTCAATTTATATCACCTTGAGCATTCAATAATCGTGAATAATTTCATGTAAAATTTTGACAAAAGATATTGCCTGGCATTATCGCTAATTTTTGCAATAATTATTCTGATGGTAGAGTTTGGGCATTTTATTCCACTTTTTTGAAACTTGAGAGTTACCATTGAAAGAATGTATGTAAACACCTAAAACTAACTAACTACAGAAAATGAAAGGTTGACTATAAAAATCACATATGTGGTTGATGTTTATGCCATTTACCACTGTAAAAGTCACCTGCTGGGAAAGGGCTGACCTCTTGGCTCTCGTTTGTGGTGTCTTCTGTGAGTTTGTCACTTTCCCATTGGTATCCTGGGTCAGGTGTGGTACTTGATTGTATCGATTCCTGATCTTTGCACCATTACTTACTTTTATAAACTGTCCATAATAGCCACATCACGCTGTTTTAGTAGAAAATGTCCTTACAAATATAGCAAACAGTATTCATCCAATCAAACTGATTGTTTTTGATCAGTTGGATCTGGGTCTACGCTGATTGAATCGATACTACCAATTAAATGGCAGTGCTTAAAAATAAAACTGACCTGTACAAAGCAATCACGCCTTAAAAATGTGTGATGCTTTTGACACTTACCTGTAGAAATTTATGTACAGATATATAGGCCATCACAAGGCTGTTACACCATTTAAATTCCCCCGCTTTTTAGAAAGCCTAAGCTTTTCAGAAAGCCTAAAAATGCCAAAATTCCCAAGAGATTGGGTCAGGGCAGTGGTAGTAGATTCGTCATGCAATTTTTTCTGACACTGCAGGGTATTCTAAATCCAGATTTGAGCTTTATTTTTGGAAAAATGCAAGTAATAAAATAATATTCCAGATTTTCGCATTTCTTATTGTTGCGACAGGACTATAGTTATTGTATGTCACAAAAATTCTGCGATGCATTTACAAACAGTGTCAATAAATAAATATATATATTTATTTATACTTTGATCACTGACCAGCAGGCACATAGCCTTAAAACAACGTTTATCACGTCGATGCGACGTCATAACGTTGATACGATGCTGTTTTGACGTCACATGCATGCTGGGTGGGTTATCACTTTAGAACAGCTTTATATTTCACAAATCTTCGGTTTGGTGCACATAGTTAATATAGTGATACAATAACAGTTATCATAACCAGCATCATAAGTCGTGTTTTGGAATGTCACCAGTACTATAACTACTATGATTTATTCATGCAACGTACTTCAAGCTCTGGAGAATAACAAAATAATTTTTTCCATTTTTTCACGTCACAAAATCAATTAGCCTAATCTCAGTCAAGAATACAGGTACATACTGTGCCACCAGGTTAGTAACCTTTTAACTGGGCATTTGACCTTGGCAAAATTTATCAGATATACCAGTTGGAGTAGAATTTTTCTGAACCCCCATACTCTAAAATATCCCAAATTCTGCTATTTCAGAAAATATTTTTGGCCTTTTTATATGCTTGCTTGTGCCAATTTTGTGATCTCTTGGGCTTGGGTTTATGACATCATTCTTCTCATTCCTTTCCTGTTTTTACCCATTGAGCTAATTCTATCTCCTATACACCATACCAACCCCATGGGAACAGCAGCCCGTCGAAAAACAAGTAATGGCATTGTAGTATTAAAGTAAAATTGCCATGCTATGTCGCAACACAGCATAAGGAACACCTAGGAGACAATATGAAAATGCGTTATATAATGGTAAGCAAGTAGAAGAATTCGTTATTCTTGTGAGGATTGGATGGCAAAATCTATTTCTGGAGATAAGCCCTTGACATATCTCGGCAAGCCTAGTGATGCCAAACGATGCTCCTCAGCACAGACTGTTCTATCCCACCCTCACAATCATGATAGATTCGTATTGTCCTTATCATTTGTCCTAAGCATTGAGTCATTTTATTGAGATATAGACAGCCATGATGATCCAGATCAGATACCACAGAATATACCATCTGATCTTCATCTTCACTTATTTCATTAAAAGTTGATTAAATGAAGATAAAATACCAAGTAAAAACTGGAAATGGACTCGCCCAAATGATAAGGAATGGAAATTTTAATTGGCTTACGTGTGTTTAGTAAGTACCATAATCACATGGACAAGCCCATGTATTGGCTATGTTTTTTACACCTGTGCCCGCCTTAAAAGAGAATGACCACATCATCTGTGCTAGTGAAATAGCAACATTCGCTTGTACAACATATTTGCTGATGTAGCTCTGATAAAGAATTTCTAGCGATAAGGCGAGCAATCTCCCTAAACGAGACGTTCGTTTTATTATCCCCCCGCTATTCGTAGAATGCGGAAGGGCATTAAGCGTTGCCCATGTCCGTCCGTGCATCCTTCCGTTCGTCCACCATTTAGGTAGGTACTTTGTGAGCGCAACTCCTCCTACAATTTTTTCCCAATCCTTTTGAAACTTTACAGGTGTTTTTGTCAAGAACTGAAAATGTGCATGACATTTGGATATAACCCTCAGATTAATTTTTGTCACTTTTTTCACAGTTTGAACTTAGTCAATTTTGGGCTCAACTACTACTGAAGCTTATGGCCATTAGGTACCTTGTGAGCGCAACTCCTCCTACAATTTTATCCCAATCCTTTTGAAACTTTACTGTTGTTTTTGTCAAGGACTGAAAAAGTGCATGACATTTGGATATAACCCTCAAATCAATTTTTGTCACTTTTTTCACAGTTTGAACTTAGTCATTTTTGGGCTAAATTACTACAGAAGCTTATGGACATTAGGTACCTTGTGAGCGCAACTCCTCCTACAATTTTATCCCAATCCTTTTGAAACTTTACTGATGTTTTTGTCAAGGACTGAAGATGTGCATGACATTTGGATATAACCCTCAGATCATTTTTTGTCACTTTTTTCACAGTTTGAACTTAGCCATTTTTGGGTTTAATTACTACAGAAGCTTATGGACATTAGATACCTTGTGAGCACAAATCCTCCTACAATTTTACTAAATCCTTTTTAAACTTTACAGCTGTTTTGTCAAGAACGGAATATATGCTTTACATTTGCATATAATCTTCAGATTAATTTTTTATAATTTTTCTCATGACGAGGCTCATATTATTACACGTTTTATAAGAATAATGTTGCTATAAATTCAGTTTGTAGTATGTAAATGGTATCCTGTTCACTTATTGTATACCCAATGTTTAATTGCAGGTGAAATAAAAACAATAGGCGGGGGCATCCGTGTCCCATGGACACTTTTTCTAGTTTTGTTGAAATGACGACTGGAGAAACTAGGCACATTAAACAAATATATATATAGACGGCCAGTCGATGCACCATTGCCCCCGAATTTGTATATTTAAAACGGGATTTCCTTAGTGCATGTAATAACTCTACTTCTTATTGAATGGGAATTTATTTCGATCATCAACTGTACTTGTTATTCAGTAACATATATGGGAACTAGACCGTTAAACAAGGGAACCAATCGTCCTATCACCCTATGTACAGTAAAACTATTTATACAGTTGATGTACAATAAAGACAACCATCTTGCAAAGTGGTCTATTTTTTGTCAGATATTTGATGTCTTCTTTCGCTTATACAACCCCTTTGCCCCCCTAGACCCAAGACGCCCTTTACATATGTTATGTATTTGTATAGCGACATTTAATTGTCCAAAGGGCATCTTGGGTCTAGGGGGCAAAGCATCTAAAAACAAACTGAAAGACGCCAGTTTCATCTTTTCAATGACAAACGTCACGATTTTAAGTATATTTCGTACGCATGCGCAGAAGAAAAACCGCAAAGTTTCGAAAATAAAGGGTACTTATATCCTTAATATTTTAGCACTTTTACTTTTTGAAAACCTGCAAAGGGTTTACTAAAACTCTCGTCTAAATGGCACCCAGTCTAAAGACGTAAAATGAGGGGTGGGAGTAGAAGGCGCAAGTTTTAACGGTTTTGTAAACGATGAATCGCTTTGAAACCTATTTTGATGCTTTCTATGTAAATTTTACTACCGGAACAGACCAATTTTAAAAATATTAGGGCAATTTCAAAATTTAGTTTTGTAATCTTGTCAACTAGGGAAAATATACGCCTTATCGCTAGAACTCCTTTTCATTTGACGTTATAGATGGTGGTTCCTGAGGTTCATAGCGTCACAACCCAGTTATGCTTAATTGAATATCCAATTTATTCTTAAGGGATAGTCCACTTTCATTTGAAAGGTCATATGCCACCATCTCCCAATTATTTATTTGCTTAACAGTACAGATCCTGATGAACACTTTTGTGACTGAATGTTTTTCACAAGTCAAATTCATGTATCACTAGGCTTTAGATCATATCATGCTGGGTATTTTAATGTGTTTTGTCATCTACTGACTTTTTCAAAAAATCCTTTTTTAAAAGATTCTTTCAGAAAAACTATCCTCGTATCAGACAGGTTGGATCCAGATCAGGACTAACGTTCTGTTGGTCCTGATCTGGGTCCAAACTGTTTGCAAGGGTTATAGACATATAACAAGTCACAGCTAGCATGGACAACGTGAATGAGTTGATGCTTAATATGATTTTAAAGCTGTGGTTTAGGCAAATGTGTGATTATCGGGAGGCTGTTCGATATAATGCTCTTCCATTACAACACTTTTAGCTGCACCGGGATTGTCATATATAGGATTATGAATTCCTTCCACAGGAACTTCAGGATCAGTCCCATTACTTAATTTTGACTTTGAGAAATGAGCTTTTAATTTTGACAATGTTACACGTCCATCTGCTGCACTTTGTCCAGCTGAAGAATTAGGTTCATTCATGTCATTGTTCACTAAAACCTTTTTTATTTCTCCTTTAGGTCGGGACCTTCTATATAGCACCAAGGCGCCTACTACTATAACTGCTATAAGTATAGCAATTATTGTAGCTGTTATTGCTATGACAGCTGTATAATTTTCTTCTAAATTTTGTAACTTTATTCGAGATCTGTTTGGTTGTTTTGGGCCTTGGGTAGTCGTTGTTGGTGGTATATATTTTCCTAAAAAAGAAAATGATAATAATACAGGTTTTATAAATGAGACCTTCACTAGACAACTAACAGTCTGGTTAAACTTTATGCTTTTTCTAAATAATATGTATCAAAAATGGTTATATATGTATCAACAAAGTGAAAATGGATGTTCATATGCATTGGTGTAAATAGATCGTACAGTATATGTAAGCCAAACTATTATTATATCTTTTTTTCTATTTGTTCTATAAATATGTCAATCTGGTAATAGATAAGTTTTCAAAATTTTATAATGCTATTCTCACGGATTTAGATAATTAAATAGTTGGGTTGCACATTGCACATACATTTCTCTATTCTAACACTGTTATATATATATATATATATATATATATATATATATATATATATATATATATATATATATATATATATATACTGTTATATATATATATATATATATATATATATAAAGATTGGAGCTATAGTGCTACCAAGGAGTGTAGGGTGTTATGCATCAAATAGGCCTCGATGCGAGAAAACCTGTCTTTGGGGGTTAGCGAACAATAAAGATGCAAACCAGCCTGCGCATATGCACAGTGTGATCAGCGCATTTGTTATTCTCTTATTGTAAAGAATATTATCTAGACTTGCTTCGAGCAAAATTAAAATTTTCTAGCTAGTCTCGGTCTGAGTCTCACTTTGTCCAAAAAAGCCTAAAGACAGGTTTTATCCTGCCCAGGCCCAAATAGAACATGAACTACAAATAATTTCAAGAGATGTAGAAGCTGTGTTAATATTTGAGCTGTGACATGAGATTTCCAACAATGTGGCATTTTGACAAGTGTAGACTCAGAAGAGCCTGCGTAGCCTCCCTTTAAGCTTAGACACTCTAAAGTAAGTTCAGTCAGTATCCTGAGAGCCATAGAATATTCAAGCGACTAGTACAGGCTCTGATCAGACTGTGCGTATGCGCAGGCAGATCTGAGGCTTTGCTGGTTGCACATATTACATTGTTGGAAATCTGATGTTGCTGCTTATTTTTAATCAACATATAGGCTACAGATTTGCCTTTGACATATCTTTGTATCATGAAAATTTCAAAATATGTTATAAATAAGTAGTTACCTTCGCAAAACACCCCTGCATCTTCACCATGGTTACAGTTCTGCACAGAAAAGCTGTTGTGTTTACAGTCTTGTAACCTTGTTTCATTTCCAAAGCATCTCATATTGTCAAGCCATATTGGACCACTTCCTCTGCCAAATCGAGCACCTACAATAGAGCAATTGGTAAATGTGACAAAAAGAAGTCTCAAACTGTATTTGTAGAGCCTTCAAATTAAACATTTTAAATATACAAGGAACTCTATGGCGCAGTGATTAGAAGGGTGGACATATCTTTGAGCTACCCAGATTTGAGAATCAGATTAACTTACAGTGCTGGGTTGTTTCTGAATTGGTACTATTTCCATTGGTGCTAGTCTACGCTTGGTGCTTTGGAGGTGCGGAAAAAAGCCATTTTATCTTATCCAGTTGGGGCTTTAATAGATGACCAACATCAAAATAAGAAACAAAAACCACATCCTAAACCATTCATAGATAACCCACAACAAAATAAAAAAACTTAACCACATCCTTAAACATCACAATGGTAAGAAAGAGGTAATAGTTAGGCTTTTTTTCTTTATAATAATACAATATATAGTGGATTCAAAGGTGAGAATCGCTGTAAACAAACACTGGCGAGTTTACCGTGATTTTGGGAATGCAGGTAGTCTCAGTTTACAGTTATAATGAACCTACCACAGATTACTGCATATGCTCGTGGCAGTGAATAGTCATGATTTACCTGTTTATAAGAAAATATAATTTCCTCATTACTATGCATCTTTGAAGCTACTGTACCATAACTATTAAAATATTTGGATTTATTATAAACAAAGTAATGAAATACAGGAAAGTAAGATGGATATTTGGAAAAATTATACTTCACATGTGGAAATAAAACAAGTTGTATTTCACATGTGAAATATAAAATATAACTTCTTTTCACAGGTATAATTGGATGTCCTCTGCTTTCCCTGTTAGTTTTCCTTGGCCACTTTAGATTTTCAAATGCTTATAACTTTGTTATAAGTGGACAATAAACCAAGGTGTGGGTATTCATTTTGGTAATTAAATTGTCCAGATTTGCTGAAATTTTCGTTTTCTTAACTCCTACTTCTCTGGTTTCAGTTATGGAAGACAGACGGATTGCGCAACGTCATCATAAATATAACATATTTGCAATCGTGTAAGTCATCCTGAGCAATCATGTATGACGCCATAGTGAAAAAGAATACGTTATGCTTCATAAGTATATACAATAAAAAGGAAATTCAAATTTTTGTCATGACTATGACAATGTTTCATCTCAAGAGGGCAAAACGTGTTTATTTCATTATTGGTTTTGCCACTCATGAAATATAGATTTTTGGATAACTTGATGAAGTACATGTCATATTAATTCCAAGGAACCTTGAATTTGATTTGGGAAGTAACTCACTATCAAACATTTTGCTACTAATAAATATGTTCCAAAATGTATAGCTCATAACACATGAGCTCAAGATACCCTGGTTACTGATTTTGCATAACAAAAAAAAAATTATTATGTTTTTTGCAAAGAGATTCGAAAATAGTTTATATTAAAATAAAACAATTGTACACATATAGTTAAGGGAACTAATTAAACCTATACAAGTAGCTTGGTCATTCACACCAATTACCAAGGTTTTTTACGCAAATAAGTTAAAACTTTATTGTTACTTTATATCAGACTTATTATTCCTGATCATACTCACTTACTATTATTATGTGGGCCCCACTTATGGGAATTTGGTACTTATCATATTTGGTTATGTTTTTGCTTAAAACGTGAATGCACAGTTATCTATTGGATCTTGATGCCTAGATGTTGGACTTGGCCTTTAAGTCCATTTATTGAGTGTACAAGCAGCGAGGCTCTTGAGAAGCTTCACATTTATAAGGCTTGCTTGTTTATTTGATGCATGCATAAGCAGTACATCTCAATATCTCGTGAAGTGGCTAATTTCATGGTTAATTTCATGCTCTAAAAGTATAACTGTACCTTTCCATGCTGTTCCATTTTCATATCCCAGTTGGTGACAGACAACTGTTGCATCCCGATCATCCCAATAGTCATCACAGACTGTGCCCCACTGGTCTGGTCCCGATAAGTACACCTCAACACGTCCATAGTTTGGTTTGTCTTGTGCGTTCACCAGGCGTATTGTTGTGATTTCTAAAAAGAATTAAAAAAAAAAAGATAATGTCAGAAAATATACTTGAGGACTTTGAAAACGCATCACCCAGATTGATTCTTTAAATTCACAAACCCTGAGAATGTCAGCGAGATAATTGTTGTTTCATATCATAGTCTGACATTTTGTAGTGTGTCCTAGAAAATTCATGTTTGTAAGGTTACTTTAAGATATTGAAAAAAGTATCCGTTTCAAGACAGGGGTGGTTGATTTTAAAGGACACAAATTCAGCTGCAAGTTAACACGGGTTAGTTTTTATTCCTGACTCAACAGATTTGTGTCATTTGCTTCTTTTACTATTGCACATTCATCATTGAATGATAAGAAATGAATTGACAGTTCGGTATGCTCAAAATTATACCCCTTTAAAATACTGAGATACCCCACCCACCTGATTATTATAGTCTAGTAATAAAATTCAACGTCTTGCGCCTTTCAAAGTTTCAATTTTTTACGCCCGGTTTAATTGGAAGAGGCTTTGGGTATACACAAATGACAGACTATGCACAAATTGCGCTTGTATCAAGTGTCTTTTGTATTGTGCAAGTGACTTTAACGTATTTTTTAAGAAACTCTCGATCACATGACAGCAGATATCCTGCCGTGACTTACATCAAAACGTCTTTCTCACATGACTGCCAGTGTATGTAGTCGATATCAGTAGTGAAAGCGTGTATGGAGGTATTTTATGGAGATGTTTCTAAAAAGGAGCTATAAATTGATGTTCAAATTTGACGTTTATTTTAGAAATATTAAAGTTATCCATTACATTTAATTAGAAAAAAGTCTATAAACTCTTTTGGTGATATGGTTTCATACACGCCACAGTTTAAACATAAAATTAATCAAAAAGCTTCATTTAACTGTGCAGAAGGGTGCTGAATGCTGTATGTACCCATGTGACGTCATCAAAAACGGTGCATGATAGTGCAGTCAAATTAACGACTAATTCATACCGATTCTGGGTTGCACATTAAAACCTCCGAGTAACTTTTTAATCGCATATACGGTTTGCAAGAAAAGAGCAAAAATAAGGTGATGCGTTTTCAAAGTCCTCTAGTATATAACCAATACACTTCAAACAACTAATGAGTGTCAGTAGTGACACTGTTGATATGAATGAGGTGAGCCCACACCAGTTTTGCCTTGCAAAATAAACATCCTTTTTGCCTCATTGAATGTCACACATTATTTCTGGCTGTTCTGCAGTTCTGATTTACAATCCAACAACACAGTTTATATTTTAACCATTTAATAGTCATGTATCCTCAAATATAATAAAACAAAATATCAAACAGTTCAGCAGACAACAAAACAGGCGAAAATTGGTTTAAATAGTATAATATTTTGCAAGTGCTGCGTCACTCCAAATAATAACATACTTGTTCATCCCGGTTGTTTATACCCAAATTCCCAGGTCTGCGGTTCCACTGCACTCATGGCAATCATGGGGATTCATCAAAATATTTCAAATTACATGTGCAAATGTTTGGGCCTTAAGAGTTTTCAGCATGACTATAGCATTCTTAAATAACCTTTTTGCTTTGCGAGTACTGCTTATTTTGGCGCTGTTCTTGCGCTTCAATGGCCATTGAGGTTTCTCTAAGAAGCTTCCTTTACTACGCATGATTTCAGTCAATGCTTAGTACATTGCTGTGGCGACCTTGCTACGACCTAAGCGTTAGAGCTGCACTTCTGTTGTGCTGTTTGAACGTTTCTTGATCAAATCTGTGGCTTAGCTACTTTGGCAGCATTTGACTATTAGCCATCAAAGAAAATGGGTTAAATTGCTCCATACTGGAAAAAGTAAATTCATTCTCTTCAAAGCCTGTGCTTCATCACGCTTATGAACAATTGATTGCTATGGCTGGTGTTTAAAGACAAGTCAGATGGAGAAGAGGGGCCAAATGGTTCTGGGTACGTCCATCGTCGTCTGCAGATCATAGGCTCCAATTTGTTCATTATGACCTACTTGTGAGAGAATTCCAGATGGAAGACAATGCTTTATGTTTCAATTGTATGTGAACAGAGCCTCATATGTTTAATGAACCATTGCATCAAGTTGGTCCTAGAATTCAGAACAGTGATACCAACTTCAGCCAGGCAAATATCTTGATACTTGTGTTACGGTCTGACTGCGCTTGCACTGCATTACTCATGCTTCAGCTATGAAACTGCTGCATTTATTAATTTCTTGTTATGCTTTTTCTTTGCTGCCATGATGCTTCGAGTCCATGGTGATTCCACTACATAAAAGTCTAGCAAGGTCAAAACATGCACCCTGAAGTAGTGATCATGAATCTTCTGATACACTTCCACTATAGTCAAGGGGTTTCTGTTACGCTGTTGCCATTCCTGTTACGATTATGGCATTTGAATAAAATTCGAAGTGTAGCAGAATCGACGCTCAGTAAAATTGGGGTTTACGATAGTGCAAACCAAGTATATATAGCTAGATATTAATTACACAGAGCCAATAATTTGCACATGTAAAATATGGAAGTAAGGAAGAGTTAGACAATCACTAGATACACTCTCTCTCTTGTAGCACATGCTTGTTTACAGAATATGGGCATTGTTAAAACGATAAAACAGTTGAGACTTCTTGCTAGCGAAGAGAGAGCTGATTGCTTTACTTTTGTTGTGTTCTAAAACGTCATGCCGCTGTTATCGTTCTTTGGCTCTTTTTTGTGGTGCCATGGATTGGTGCGTTGTATGTGGTTAAGGCATTTCATGGTCATACGCATTTACTTTCTAAACAAAGCAGCAACCCTCTGCAATTGCTTACTTAATTAAAAAAGCGACCTCTCAAAGAAGAGAAGAATTTGCTCCACCTGTTCAGCCTAGGTGCAGCTAAACAATTCTTCCACATTTGATGATAACCATTTATATTTAGTGTTGCTCATTATATTACAGAGTTCTGTGATTATTTATGCAAAACGGCCTGTGCGAGAAAAAATATATAATATTCTCATAAATGGACCGAACCACTTACCAAGCTGTCGGCGGAAACATATAGCAGCTGCATCATGTGACCTTGACCTACACAGACCAGCATAAACACCCTCCATACCATCTGAGCTATTGAAGCCAGTGTGTCTACATTGTAGAACTGTTGACTCGTTTCCTTCACAGCTGACCCTTGTAAACCATAAGGGTCCGTCGACATGACCATATCTAGCACCAGTGACTTCAAGCCCATCCTCATAACCCAGTTTACGACAAAATACTTTTGCATCACGTGAATCCCAGAGCCAATCACATATACCTCCCCATTCTCCATTGTATCTCATTTCCACTCTACCCTGATCTGTCTCACCACCACCAAGTCTGAACTCGAGACCTGTGAATAGGAATAAGAAAACATCCATGAATTAAACAACTATATTATACCATGTGGTTTTCAGTGTCTTGAGCCTCATTCATGGGTGCCCTGGGTTGGTCTGTGGTATGTAATTGTGGCATTTCCTGGTCATACACACTTGGGGTATGGCTATAAGATGCAATCATCTTTTAGCAAACAGTTATATGCATTTTTGTTTTGTAACGGCAACACAATCTACACACATATATTAAATGGAACTGTGTACAATATATAATCTGTTTAAATATATCTAAATATGTGAATAAAACTTAATTTGTAAAGGTGCTAAGCATTTTAAGAAGCAGTGTTTATAGACAAGACGTGGGTCCCTTTGGTTGTTTGAAGCATCTGGTATACATAAAAGTTAAACATAAAACACAACCAAGGATAACTATCACTTTGTGTAATAAATATATTTCGAACATAATCATTGAGCCAGCATATGTGATGTTTATTGCAACTACATTGACAAGCCGCAAAGACTGGCCAAGCTGTTGCAAACGACCTTAAATTCATTTTAAAATGTTAATAAAATTGGAAACATCAGAGTATTTTTTCTTTCTAATCCACAATATCATTTATAAATGCATGTATGCAATTGCATTTTTAAACAAATCTTGTAAAAAATGTATTGACTGAAGGATGATATCGTATATCAAGTGAGATATTATAACACGTCTAAAGACTATCCTGTGTTAGCTGGAATACATGTTGGATTGTTTAAAAGTTAATTATATGACATCACTTTTGGAAGTGATAATTCAGCAAAACATTAAAATCGATAAACCTCAAGTTAATCTTATAGTTTGGTAACATTGAGAAATACCACCCATTATAATGTTGTGTATACAAGACAAAATTGTAGTGTTTACAAAAGAAAGATAACAGAAATATTATGCGTGCAATTATTTAACCAGTTTGTTTAAAGCTGCATACTCTGTAACTTTGAGCATTTTTCGAAAAAAATTATTTTCTTTTTAAATCATTTGTAAAAGCAGAATTAAGTTAAGTTTTCACAATAAATCTGTTCACTATAGCTGAAAACTGCACGGAAAAGTGAATTGTCTTATAAAAACAGGTGTGTTTTTCTCTTATTGGTAATTATTTTCGTCCCTCCAATAATTATAGACAGGTAAGTTTTAACATAAATGCTGTTGTTTTGATACTGATAATTTGTAAAGATTTACGAAATTGGTAAAATGTATACCTGAATTTTAGTTTTTTTACTATGTTCTTGAAAAATAGAAAAATTATTTCAAAAATTAAAAGATCAAAAGTTACAGACTATGCAGCTTTAATGATATTTTATGACGCCCTGTATTCCTACATTTTGTGATGCAATACTTTGTGACATTTATAGTATTGCTTTCATCTTAATAGTCGACTAAGTTGCTTTGTTTTTATTGCATTCCTGTACTTCTATGAGCTGTATTTATGTTTTAGCAAAAACTGCAGGCTCCAGGGTGATGATTTGGCATGTGAAATGTATTTAAGCTCACCATAGCCAAGGCTGCAGTCTGTTCTAAGGCGGCGATTCTTCTGATGTGTATTCATTGTTGTTGCTCCTGTTGTAAAGCTTGTGGTTGTGTGTTTGGTCCTTGTTTTGTTTGTTAATTCTTGGTTACCTTTCAAGTTAAGCGAACGCAGGTTGCTTTACCTTAATTATGTTGTGTTTGTCTCTGCTCAGTCATAGGGCCAGATAAGCAATTTTTAGCATTAAATTGCAATTATTTTCTTATTCATTGGTTGATACATGTGTTTTGTGTGCTCAAAGGTTCTTTTAAGTACCCACAACATATGTTTTGGTTGAGAAATAAGAAAATAATTTTCCGGTACACACTCTTATCTGGGGCCTGGTTCTACTCATCTTCCGCATGATGTAGTGGTTTGGTTTGCAGCCTGTGATTGTAGCGTTTCCTGGTAATACACACTTACTTATTTTAAGTTTGATTGTTTTCAGCCTCATAGTAGCAAATATTTGTATCTGTAAACATGCAATCATTAAATCAAAATACAATACTTGTTTTGAAGTTGAAAGAATGATGAGGGTTATAATACCTGTATCATTGTAACATAGAACACCAGCCCTCTCACTGTAGTAGCTGCAACCAGTGCCTACATACCATTTGGAAAAAGCACACTTTAATAGGTTTTCTTCAGAGCCCACACACTGTATATTATCCATTAATAATGGGCTGGAAAAGTTCTTAGGAGGGTTATACGCGGCTCCACCAGCAAAACCTAGCTGTCGACAAGCCACAGTTGCAGCCTTGTCATCAAAGTTCCTAGCACAAACACTTCCCCAAGCTCCACTGATTTGAACTTCGAGAAATCCATAGAAGTTAGCAGTGCTATGCTTATCAGGCTTGATTCTGACTTGGAAACCTGAAGTTAAAAATGTTTGTAGTTGTTTAACATGAGCAAACCGGTTAGAGCAGTTGGGGCAGTTAATGAGAGTTTGGTTCTTTTGCATATACTGAAGTCATCTCGATGGGGAAGAGAGAGCTAGTTGCCTTGCTTTGTTTGTCTTTCTGGTGTCTCATGATTGTTGTGTGGCTCTTCCTCACGATGCAATGGGTTTGTCTGCAGTTTGTGATTGTGGTATTTCCTAATCATACTACCTTACTATTATGGATCTTCTAAGAAGTCATGAAACCAACATGAGGCTATTAAATAAGATAAATGCTTACACCCCAATAGAAACTCGTTTTAATTTATAATTGAAACCTACCTGAACACTTTAAAATTAGCCATTGCATAATTATGTTACCTTTGACACGTTAACAGGATAAAATTGGCACTTAAAATTCTAACGCACTGACTGATGGATTCGAACGGAACGATTGTTGAATTTATTAGGCAGTGGTACAGTTTATGATCCCAGAAAACACAATAACTACCATCCGTTCAGCTTTTACTGGAATATATATGGACCTAATCAATATGTTACAATGTAGCATAAAAGGATCATTTACTAGATATACCAAATGTAAACATTTTATTGGTTTCGAAAATTAATGAAAGAGCTCCAATATAAACACATGCATGTTCAGGGTTTGATTATAATCTGTCACTTATATGCTTGGCAATAATTGTTGCCTGTAAAACTGTTTTGGAGTTTGACCTACTTCTGGCCTCAAATTGATACAGCACACAGATTAAAGAAATAGATACCACATAACTATTTTAATAATAAATATAGAGAAAAGAAATGCTTACCATTGTCTACTATATTCTCATTGCTGCAAAATACAGACGCATATGTTTTAGATGGACAATCAAACGAATGGACAATTGGACAGTCATTAATCCTCTTTTCATCTCCGTCACACTTCAATGAACTCACTCCTATTGGTTCAGTAAGATTACCGAAGGCAGATCCATATATTACCTTTAATACAACAAAAGAAAACCAAATCATACAACAATCACTAG
Organism: Loripinus fragilis; assembly: GCA_964019695.1. Classification (NCBI taxonomy): domain Eukaryota; kingdom Metazoa; phylum Mollusca; class Bivalvia; order Lucinida; family Lucinidae; genus Loripinus; species Loripinus fragilis. The sequence continues at coordinate 94,093,356 of OZ026522.1, forward strand.
AAACAGTTCATGAGAATATGTATTAAAAAGATAAAGGTAATCAACTAGATATGTTACTGGATAGCTGCGCATACCAATAACCATACTCATATGTGTAAGACAACATGTCCTCGTGTGCTGGTGTATTTGTTAATGAGACTTTAAAACATAATAATATTATGATTAGAACAGTTTTTTATGAACACAAACCCTATATTATTAGTCCACGATATAAAACTGCTAATAAATTGTGAAAAATACCTTTTCTTTTTTGCTCAACTCATCGTAAATTTGAAAATGCCCAAAACTGTTGGTTATATAAAATTTATGATAAGAATTTATGCCATTGTCTGCTGTTCTGAGACAACATGTTGATAAGCTCTTTGTTTATTTGCATATACTAATGTGTCTTGAATTGCTCCTATTCTATTGTCTCGTGCTAGTGATTCCATAACCTGGTCTGTTATTTATGATAGGTGCATAAGAGGTGTGATAAAAAAAGTTCTCAGCCCTTTTTGCTTGAGTGAGATACAAGAATAAAAATCTTTGTCAGTCGGTCATTTGATCTAATTGAAAGACATTAGTAGTGTGAAAAACATGCAGTTATGCTTAGTTGGTTATGTAAAGCACTTTTAAGAGAGGAGGGTGTGGCACATTTGCAAAATGGAAAACTTGAAAAAAGAGCGGTTATCAAGTACTTCTTCAAGAAAGGAATGCCTCCCAAGAAAATTCATGAATAATTCATGGAAACCCTTGGGAAAGAGTCCCCTACTTATAGCACAGTAAAAAATGGCAGCAGAGTTCAACAGGGGAAGAGAGAGCGTTGAGGAAGATGGGGGGTCTGGCTGCCCCAAAGATGCCACCACTGATAGAAATGTCAAGGTCATCCTGAATATGTTTGGTAGGAGGCAAGACCTGCGAAGCATAGCTAGCAAAGTGGGCTTAAGTTTTGGGGCAGTACAAATGATCCTAACCAACATCTGAGGTATGTCAAAGGTTTTGGCAAGATGGGTGACACGATGATGGATGATCAGAAAGTCTCGGCTCAATATTAGTAGGTACCATTGTCTCATTATGAAAATGATCCAGGCAATTGTATTGAGCGAGTTGTAAGCGAAGATGAGACATGGGTTCACCACTTTGACACAGAGTCAAAAATGCAGAGCAGACAACGGGAGGACCATGGCTTACCCCTCCTAAGAAATATAAGAGGGTTCATTCAGCAGGGAAGGTTATGGCCTTATTCTTTTGGGATAATCAAGGGGTGGTCATGGTTAATTATCTTGAGCAAAGTCACTCGATAAACAATGCATATTATGCAGATGAATTGAGACAGCTATGCCAGGTAATCGCAAGAAAGATAGAGGCGAGGATAACTGAGTCATGGTGTTTTGCTCTTGTAGGCCAACGCCTCTGCCCACATGTCACAAGTTGCCATGATTGCTACGACTGAATGTGAATTTGAAATCCTTCTTCATCCGCCTTAAACCCTGATATTGCTCCTTCTGACTTTTTCTCCATTCCTAAAACGGAAATACCATCTATGGTACACATTATGAAAGGACTGAAGGCGTCATAGAGACAGTAAACGAATATTAGGGGGACCAGAAAAAGGCATTCTATTTCAAACATAGATGGGCTAAGTGCATTGCCTTGAAGGGAGATTATATTGAAAAGTAATAATATTGATCCCCTGGTAGCCAGAAGAAAAAGGGGCTGATACCTTTATGATCATCCCTAGTATTCTGGAAATATAAACTTGTTTTAGCAAGGTATATGATGGATGATAGTATCATATGGTGGTCAGATGGTGTGCTTTTATACAATGTTGTATTCCACAAGTATTGTTCCCTGGACACAGTAAGATAAATTGATATCAAACCTTTCCATCTTTGAAACCAAGTGTTCTGCAGACAACTCGAGCATCATTATTTTCAAAGTCTTTGTCACAAACAGCATGCCATGCTTTCCCATGTATAATCAACACAGCCCCCATGGATTTGTTGAAACCACTACTCAGCTTTACTGAAATAATATAAGCATAATATGTATGGCCCACTGTGGCCTAAATATAGGTTTCTTTGGCTCATATTTAATTGTAAACAACGTCATTTGCGCATTTTCATCAGGGTTGGCCATGTTTGCTAATATTTAAACATAATACACCATAATTAAGAAAAGTTACCTATGACACCTAAAAGTGAAAAATTGATCAATGCCATTCTCATTTATTGATGTATACATGGAAATACAGTAAAACCTAAAGAAAAATAGAACTTCAAATTTCTGTAATACTTGCTATTCTAAACTTCATTTCAGTCACAAGGGATTCAGTGAATAGGGCCAATTTATGAACTATTTTAATAACGGTCAATAAAAGCATGTGTTTTGGGTGCGTAAAAGAAACGTCTACTGAGATGTTTAATTTATGTACCCAAAACATATTTTTGAATGAAAACAATTTAATAACAATCAATTTAGGGATTACATATTTTTGCATCTACCTCCCTATAATTGGAACTACTGATTATTCGAAATGAAACCTCTAGTCCTTAAGATTTTTAATTCACGAGATTTACAGTATTCATCAGAATGCAGAGAATCTACCAAAAATCCAATACCTATGATGGTTTGTTTGTTTAATTTGATTCTTTCCATCCCAGGCAACAATGTTTCAGTTATGTCAGGACGGGTCTTCCTGGGTTGAACCAGTACTAAGCAAGAATATGGTTCGATGGTGACCCGCTATAAGATGTGTACTGGGAATTATCACATGAAGTCGCGCCTGGAAGTGAAATAACGCCATGCAATAAAATCGATAAACCACCAGTGGTTTACAGATTTTCGGGAAACGTTATGACGCCCATAACAACGTTGCGTACTTAAAGGCAAAATTATAACGTTTTTAAGGCAAAAATGAGATTTCAAAGTAATCTGAATGTCATATGATAAAAAGAATCTAACATTCGTGCTCTTGTATTATTGAATTTATTAAACTCGCTGCAAAAAAGTGATATAATGCTCGGCAAGCCTCGCATTTTATCGCTTTTCCCCAACTCGTTTAATAAATTCAATAAAACATGAGCGCTCATGTAAGATCCTCTGTATAACAAAACTTACAGTCATCAATACAGTAAACAGAAGCATCATCTTTGTGAGATCTACATTTCCACCATCCTCCATTTCCATCCATGATGGCACTGTTGAACCCACGATGAGGACATTTGTGAAGATTGTCTTCTGTTCCCCTACATTTCAGATGGCTCAGCCAAATAGGACCAACTTTACCAGGTCCATAAAATGCTTGTTTCAACGCAAATCCATCATCATGGCCCTTTTGGCGACACAGTACTTTTGCATCAGCATCGTCCCATGAAGCATCACATATGGTACCCCATACACCATTGACAGATAATTCAACCCGTCCATAATTCTTGTCTGTCTCTCCCTCCTTTGTAGTAAGCCTATACTTTAAACCTGGAAAAAGATTATAAATGCTTTAAAATAATGAAAATACTTGAGTATTAGCCCACTCTTTAATATCAGTTTATGCTTAAGTAACACTATCATGGACTGGGCAAAAGTTTATCATGATAACATAAATCAAGTATCACTTGCCTAGCTTATATAATCTTGAATTATTGCAAGACAGAGATTTTGGCATTTTGTATATTATCATAACTGTTTCGTTGCCAAAGAATCAAAATTGTTTTCTAATACAAACGTAAAAGCATGAGCATAATCTCCAAATGCCCATCTATCCATAGATAATGCTTCATAAACCTAGCTTGTATTTTTTTAAAAACTAGTAAAGGATATAGATTTATGCATTATATATGTACATGTATATGTACATGTCTTAAATTAACAGTTGTCAACGCCATAGCACTCTTCCTTTGTCCAATTACAAATTGAAAGAAAGTACACAATTTCCATATGTACCTTTAGAACACATTAAGCTAACTAAAGCAACTCTATAAACATTTAAAATTATTACTAGATAAAGTTTTCACAATCTATCATGTTACTGTCACGCTTGCCTAAGCCACCACATACATATATTTGTCATGTCAAATAAAAAAAATATCACTATTATCATACGACTCTCAATTTTACATATCATATTTAAAAGAATATATCTTATCTTTGGATGTCCCCTTATCCACATATCAAATGTTATTCAAACTTACATAATATAAGTTTTGTATTATTGCAAGATACGAAATTCTGTATTTTGCACAGTAGTTTACTTTTTCTGTTGATATATTTCACCTGGAAATTGTTTTAAAATCAAATAAAAGATTTTCAAGTTTAATGAACCAGCAGGTACTACGTGCATGCAAAGCTATATATATGTAGTTGGACTGGATGCTTTAATTCTAACCGGAGACTTCATCTGCATCCATGTATATGCTAGCAGTAACTACTGTCACAGTGGCAAATGTACATGCTCGCCTGAGTCATCGTTGCTCAATAATGCAATATGTTTATTAATGTTGATGAAATAGACTATTCAACCTACCATCCTCGTTGTAGCATAGAACCGCTGCAGATGCTCTATTGGAGCAATTTGCTATTCTGAATCTGTCTTCAAACTGACATTTTTCAAGTGAGCTAATACCCTCTGTACAGCTGATGTTGCGCATCCAGAATGGGCCTCGCCCCAGCAAGGGAGCGAACTCATTATCTGCATGATGGTAGGCTATTCCTTTCTGAAAACCCTTGTTACGACACAGAACAAGAGCTGCGTCATCGTCCCAGTTGTCACTACAGATACGACCAGGCAATCCATAGTGTGTCACACCTATTATTCCAGTGTATTCTCCAGACTCTGGTTTCTTAATCTCAAAGGTATAACCTGAAACATAGATTTGTATACAGTTAACTTTTGTTACTGCAAATATCATGTTACCAGGCGAAAAGAGATAAAACAATTTCCATGTTCAACTTAACTGAGAGCAAGATATTTCAATAGCTTATAGAACTAAAATGCTGAAAAATAAAGTGTTTTCAGAGGCTGTATTTATCATGGTAATAAAAGTTAAATTACCAATAGTTTATGTCATTTTAACATTTATTACCATGATTTATTTTGTGCTCCTTTGCGTTTTAAAAATTGAATGGATCATACTCAGTACAATTATGTAAAATGAAACTGTTTCTAGTCAATCACATAGAATATTGATTAAATGATTGTCTGAATAATTTATATCTGAATTAGTTGTATTTATAAAATAACACTATGTATTGTAATTGAAGTGCAGTTCTAGTATGCCAGTAAATTTACTTATTGACACATCAGCAAATCAGTTATGAGGAAGATGAAAACCCACCAACCTTAGCATCTTCTCCTGTCTGCAATGCTTACTCTTTCATTCATAGAAAATATTAAACTATTCTAACATTTCTTGCGAGGTGATCCATATGACTAAATCATATGAACATGATTGTAATGCCTATATGCTGACTGGATAATTTTTTTACATATGCTAAATGTTTAGAGTTACCAAAGACACTATGTAGCCCTTGAGACCAGTGTTTTGCTCATACTTATTCATATTTCAAATTTAGATTTAAAATTTCCCAAGACGATTATTTACAGTACGTTTATGTGCTTAAATGAAGCATCTAATCAAGACAGTTGTTTTAATCACCCAACACATAATCACATTCGGTTCTTAATACTCCTAATATCTGTACTCAATCAATCCCAAACATAGTTCAAGTTAATTACTTCCTCAAGCTATAACAGTTTGACTTATTTAGGTTTTTTACTGTTTGGTGCAATTCATTGGACTAGTTAAGCAATTTTTCAGCAAGAATTTGTGATTCTTTCAGTATCTATCTGTTAAAACATATGCTTTTGGTGCTAAAAAGAACCATCTCATCTAGTATCGGCAATATATCTTTTAGTTGAGAGGTAAGAAAAATAATTTTCAGTTTTGCACTGTTATATGGAAGCCTGGCCTCCAGGTTATAAAACTTGAGTTCATTCTCCAACTCAAAATAAAGTGCAATGATTGGCTGCTTGTGGACAAGCAGCCAATCATTACGCTTTATTTTGGGTCCAGAATGAACTCATGTTTTATAACCACGAGGCCTGGATAAGCTCACCATCATCCGAAGCTTCCTTGTCAGTTGTCTCATCAAAACACACCACAGACGCATAGTTAGATGTCTGATTGCACCGTCCTGGTGTGCTGGTAAGACAACCATCAACCGTGTCATGTGACTTGTCTGTCTGTCTACAGGGCATGGTCTTGTTCTCTAGGATGTCTTCGAATATCTTCCCATATGCGGACGCGAGAATCGCCCTGCCAGAGGAGAAGCCAAGGTCCTGACATACAAGTGTGGCACTATAATCATTGAAATCTTCATCGCAGATAGCTTCCCATACTCCTGTTTTCTCACTGTAGTACAACACAGGTCCATTTGTGACATGTTTACCAACTCCAGAACCAAGCTTTACTGAAACATTAAATGAAGAAAATAAATGAAAATATTGATATATTCAGGGCATAAGTACAACAATAAGTTATGTTAAATCTATATGCATTTCTGTGCCGGGAATTTAGGTCCATACCATACGCATATAACTACAATACACAGTTAAAGACAAAATTATCGCTTTTTCGCAAATCGTTTAATATATTCAATAATACAGGAGCATGAATGTCATATTCTATTCATCATATGGAATATCAATTCTTTGGTTTGTTGTTTGTTTGTGTTGACTCTTTACTTTTAAGTCAACAGATTTTCAGTCATGCCGGCATGATTTCCTGTCTCCCTGTGTTCAACCAGCACTAAGCAGAGGATAATATGTCTTGCTTAACCGCATGACACAGTGTCTCCGATCAGTCCAGAACCCACAACCTTTCGACCTCAAGTCTAACACTTTTCCACTGAGCAACTGTGCTCTTCATTACGTACGCAATTTTATTATGGTTGTCATTACATATTATTATATAACTAAGAAAAAAGACTGAATTTCATTGGCTTAGAGCGCTCACGTGGCCAGTCAATATATTGTCATATTCACTGGCTTGCACGCGCTTGCCAGTGTATATTAGTTACTAAAATTAGACTCCTTGCTGTTTTTTCCGTTCTGGTTCTGCTTTTCTAATGTAAGGTAGTAGTTGATTATTATCTTCAAGTTCGCGTTGTGTTTTCAAAGTCTCTTTAGAATTTCTAAGTCTTGTTAATTTCACCAACAACTTTCACAATTTTATAATTTTATTAAATCTTCTTAAGTCTAACTAAAATGCTTCTAGAAACTAACTATAACCCAAAGTTCCGAAATCTACCCAAAGTCTAACCAAAGTCTATGTCCAAATGTAAACCAAGGTCTGAAGCTCTGCCACTGGGTTTCATCTTATATACCATGAAGTCACATGATAGAAGCTGACCACAGCGCCACCTAATGACATCATCACTAACCAATCATATTTCAAGTTTACTATATAGCGCCCTCTACATAGGTAAGCTTCAATTTATATCAACCAATCAGAAGATACAAAAGTGACTCATAGTCACACCAGTTGCGCAATTCCCCAAAGGTCATATGATTAAATGTATTGCGCAATCCTGCCAATCAATGTCAGAATTGACACAATCTATTTATTGGGCTTATGTAATTTTACTAAACTAAGTAACATCTGTCATCATGACCTTTTGAAAGTGTTAAAACATCCCATCAAAATTGACAGGCTAATAAATATGACATTTGAAAAACAATAACAAACTGGTGTCAGAATTCCCTATAAAAACATAAACATGTCAATCACAGATGTCAACACCGCACCTGGCTGAACACCTGCGTCCTACCCAAACCAAACATTCACAAATATTGTAAATACCCACAGGCAATTCACAATTATTATGAACCCTCACAGACGAAACCAGTGACTACTTTATACACGCCCAAACCTTAAGAGTTTGACTTAATTTTTCAATTAAGTGAAACTCTCCAAGCTCATCTCTCATACACCATATATACAAATAACATCCACACACACTCTCACACTCACTCACCTACAAACCACAATATAAATAAAATACTAGCATGCACAAATCATCCTATAACTACTAAACATAATCAATACATATGCATCATCAAAGTACTATTTACAACAAACATCTGCATGTGACAGCGCACTCCAGAGAACCTTGTGTCCACTCAATGGTTGGCCACCCCATCGAGTGTGCAACTGTCCCAAACTCTCAAGAGCACACAGACGCCACAAGCAAATTTACAATCCAATAAATCCCAAGTGAATTCACAACACAATGTCAAATCTTAACTAATCATATGTCAAATCTTAACTAATCATATATACACATTACGAATCTCATGCACAATAGGGTCAATTGTCACTCCACTGCATCTTCCCGTCAAGTTAACATATACATGCCTCCCTACAGATTGCAGAGATAGACATATGCATGCCAAGCTTTTCCAATGGAGCACATCATGAAACAGCCCAATGCCTACAAAATGGTTGATCAGACCACAAAGCAGACAATTGCTTTGAAGACCCCACTTTGCATAAAATCTCATATACAAAATCAAAAACATGCACCACACATATAATAATCCCATTCCCCGTCCATCAAGTAAAACAGTCAATATACATTAAGGTTCATCTTCACTCCTCCGCAGATAGTCTATCTGTATTGGATCATCCTGCTCCCCAGTTCCATGGTAAAATACAAAGTTGTTATCCTCCTGTCTGTTACATTCAGTTGGTTCCTCCATAGGAGTATATTTCAAATGAATATTGTTCTCTGCTTGAAATTTCCAAATTAAGGTGTCGTCTAAACTCTGTTCAATTTCTTCCAAAAGTTTAATTGCTTTGCTGATATACAGTATATAGAATTTTGTTTGCTGTCCAAAACACTCTTTTAGTTGCTGAATGTTATACAGCTTATCCATAACTGTACAATGTTAATTTACTTCTTTAGAATAACTGACTGGTATGTCTCCAATGTATAAAATCCAAAGTTTATTAGCTGTTGTTTACAAAAGGTCACTATGTGTAAATGTCATTAATTGTTTGACATTTAAAGGTCACCATTTCAAAGCTGTCAACAAAATCTTGATTTGACCTGTTATCTGTCATCACTTTGGAAACTGGTTGGATTTTAAAGGTCATTATGTTTCATATAAACTCGATGATACTTGAGGTGAAAAGGTCCCTTACTGTATTCCTTCTTATACATCTCAAAGTCATTTACATCCTTCTAATCAGTCTTTACAGTGCATATTTTTGTACACATCATAGTAAGCATATTTATATCTTCACCAGCCACCAAACTTCATATTAAAAGACTGGGTTTACACACATTATCAATAACTATTTACATATCTTCATATCATCATCTCTTCACCATGGCACTACCATGGACTCGTAGTCAAGTTTTGTGTACACTT